>CM045452.1:36006184-36080126 GCA_024666655.1 Dascyllus trimaculatus | reverse complement strand
ACCCTATGAACACCAACATCTAGACCCCTATGAACACCAACATCTAGACCCTATGAACACCAACATCTAGACCCCTATGAACCCCAACATCTAGACCCCTATGAACACCAACATCTAGACCCTATGAACACCAACATCTAGACCCCTATGAACACCAACATCTAGACCCTATGAACACCAACATCTAGACCCCTATGAACACCAACATCTAGACCCCTATGAACACCAACATCTAGACCCTATGAACACCAACATCTGGACCCCTATGAACACCAACATCTAGACCCCTATGAACACCAACATCTAGACCCTATGAACACCAACATCTGGACCTCTATGAACACCAACATCTAGACCCCTATGAACACCAACATCTAGACCCTATGAACACCAACATCTAGACCCCTATGAACACCAACATCTAGACCCCTATGAACACCAACATCTGGACCCCTATGGACACCAACATCTATGAACACCAACATCTAGACCCTATGAACACCAACATCTAGACCCCTATGAACACCAACATCTAGACCCCTATGAACACCAACATCTAGACCCTATGAACACCAACATCTAGACCCCTATGAACACCAACATCTAGACCCTATGAACACCAACATCTAGACCCCTATGAACACCAACATCTAGACCCTATGAACACCAACATCTAGACCCCTATGGACACCAACATCTAGACCCCATGAACACCAACATCTAGACCCTATGAACACCAACATCTAGACCCCATGAACACCAACATCTAGACCCCTATGGACACCAACATCTAGACCCCTATGTGGGGGACACCCTGACATCTTAGAACATGATGTTCTGTCTGACCAAGAACCCAAATATTGAATATGTTCTAATGGAAGGAACCCAGAAATGCTGCAAACATTTAAGTGTTTGGTTTAACATTTGATTTAGTGATTCAATAAGTTCTCTTATCAAGGTGGATCCACAAAGAACTACCTGAAATTGGTTCCTTAAAGAACCTGTTTTTAGTTCTTTGAGCTTCATTCATGGTGCCAGAGGAACCATTTGTTGATGGTTCTTTTAGGCATTTTGGGTTTTTTTTAAAGACCTGTTTGAAGAAATGATTCTCCAACAAAGCTCTTGCTAAAAGGTTCTTCAGGAACTAAAATGGTTCCTCTGTGGCATCACTGGGACAAACCATGCTTAGGTTCCAGTTAGCATCTCTATTTTTCTGAGTGTAGTCTTTTCCCCTCACTAACACAAATAATGGATTAATCCTGGAAGGTGATCATGAAAAATAATCTCATTAAGGCCAAAGCTAAAATATAATCCGGTATCATCTGCGTAAAAACTGATGTTGTCTTAAAAGATGCTCTTGAGGTTTAGATGATAAATGAAATGGGCCCAGCTGTATGTCTTGAGGAACTCCTTTAACTCCTGACACCAAAAATGACAGCTTTGTCCTGGAAAGTTGTTAATTTAGAACTTTTCTCCTGATGAATGGAACAGTGACTGTCTGACCAGTGAGAGTCTGGTTGAATCAACAAACCAGTCGACCTTAAAACTACATCCTTCCATGGAAACAGCTGCTGTTGTGTAAATTCACAAAGTTGATCCTCTCTATTTCCACTCATACATCTGATTGTCTGCTACTTCCTGTCTGACTGCTCTACATAAAACAGCAGCATGAGGATGGATTCCTGAACCACATGAGCTCCATTATAAAGCTTCACTCTGATCCATTAGCCTCATTGTTCTGCAGAGAACCTGAATGTTCACCGCGGCCCAGACTGAATAATCCTGCAGGTCTCAGGTCAGTTTTTAGGTCAGTTTCATAATGAAGCTCAGTGACATAACAGGAATATAGTGGAGCAGATTATAGACTGAAGCAAGCAGCGGCTGGATGCGTTGGTTCTTCATCTCCTGGTCCATAACGGTGTTCAGTAAAGACCTGTAGAGTTCTGATGTTACGTCTCTGTTCTCAGAGTCCCAACGTAATTGTTTAATCTCATTAATCAGACTCAGTGTCGTTTTGCATTAATGTATTAAATCAGTCAGAGTGAGCCACAGTCACATGTCTGACAGTCAAAACATGTGATTCCAGTAAAACACTTCAGTGAAAACAGATTAGAAGTCCAGATTTAGCTCCGAACCCTGAGCTGCTGCACAAATCTGCTGCTAGTTCATAAATGCTCCATTAAAATCCAGATTTAAAGTCGTTAGTTTAATCCACCAGTGTCCAACCTCTGGTTCAGACCCCTACAGAGGTATGATTGAAACCACAAGGACAACATCTAGACCCCATGAACACCAACATCTAGACCCCTATGAACACCAACATCTAGACCCTATGAACACCAACATCTAGACCCCTATGAACACCAACATCTAGACCCCATGAACACCAACATCTAGACCCCTATTGAACACCAACATCTAGACCCTATGAACACCAACATCTAGACCCCTATGAACACCAACATCTAGACCCCATGAACACCAACATCTAGACCCCATGAACACCAACATCTAGACCCCATGAACACCAACATCTAGACCCCTATGAACACCAACATCTAGACCCCTATGAACACCAACATCTAGACCCCTATGAACACCAACATCTAGACCCCTATGAACACCAACATCTAGACCTTATGAACACCAACATCTAGACCCTATGAACACCAACATCTAGACCCCTATGAACAGGGACCAAGGTTCCTGTCGTGGAGAACGGATCATATCGGATCATTTATCAGCTGAAGAACCTCAAACTTCAGTCAGCAGCTGAAAGTCTAAGAGGGGATGCTGGGACTCCTGCTAACAAGTTCTCAAAGCTGCTGGAAAAAAACCACTGAGGACTACTTCCTGTTTGAATAAGCTTTATTAGACTGTGAACACAGAGGCAGAGAGAGGCCACTGGTTCTGGTTCTGGTTCTGGTTCTGGTTCTGGTTGAAGGTTAGTGAAAATACGACGCTCTGCTGGACACTTTTCCTCGTTAGATGTCTGGTTAATTCAGGCTCCAACGTTTCCGGGTTTGGTTCAATAAAACAACCATGTTACTGCTCCATCTTCTGGGTTACCATGGAGACGAGTGACGATTGGTTGGCTGGAGGTGGAAATGATGTGTTGATTAGAAACGTGATGTGTTGGTGAGATGAGATCTGCAGAACATGTTCAGAACAAAACCGGAAGATAAGGTTAGCAGAGGCTCAGTGAACCTGCTAACAGACAACTACTGGGTGTCTGTTTGTGTAGCTGCAGGTTGTGTGTTTGTGTAGCTGCAGGTTGTGTGTTTGTGTAGCTGCAGGTTGTGTGTTTGTGTAGCTGCAGGTTGTGTGTTTGTGTAGCTGCAGGTTGTGTGTTTGTGTAGCTGCAGGTTGTGTGTTTTCATGAGCAGAGCATTTGTGTGCGTCCTGCTGGGTGTGAGTCTCTGTGGTGATGGTTGTGTGTTTAATATGTGCTGTGTGTCATACGTGTTGGATGTCCTGCTTGGACCGGCTGCAGCGACCAGCATCATGGTCCAGGACCGTGGTTCTGCTGGGGGTTCTGTAGCTGCTGCTGTCTGATCATCACGTTAAACTTCCTGCATGTCTGCAGAAACATGAGCTGATCTCTGGTGCAGTCAAATCCAGAGTGTTTCCATCCGAGGTCTTCATGTTCTGGTGTCTTCAGACTCTGTTTGGTTTGGAGGTCTGGGCGTGTTCAGACCAGGGTTTGACGTTCTGGTGTCTTTACAACCAGCTTTAGATGTTTTAGTTTGTTGATGTCCAGGTTCTTGAGGCTTTGGTTTAGTTCTGTCCAGGTTCTGGATGTTTGGCATCACGTTTTCTGGTGTTTTGGTGTCTTGACATCCAGGTTGTTGACATTCTGGTGTCTTTATATCCAGTTCTCAGTGTTTTGGTGTCGTAACGTCAAGGTTTTTAACACTTGATTCCTCCTGACAGAAGACATCTCTGAGTTCTGTCTCCTTCTTGTTGTTGTTCTGTTTCCATGGAGGACTTCAGACTGCAGGGACAACTGGTCCAGGAGCAGGAACCACCCAGGACCTGCTGGGTTCACAGGGTTAGCTGGACTAAATGAACGACTTTATTTATCTTCCAGAAGTGGAGGTTCGTTGAGGTGAAGCAGCTGATTGGTTGACCTGTCGGGGGGTCGGAGGTCGGAGGTCATGGCGGGCCGACTCCTCCTCTTCCTGTGCGTCTCTGTGACGCTGGGCCACGCCTACTTCCCGTCCGGACAGCGCCTGAAGCCCCGCCTCCAGAGAGACAGACGCAACATCCGACCGAACATCATCCTGATCATGACGGACGACCAGGACCTGGAGCTGGGTGACTAAACACATTATATTATATTATATTATATTATATTATATTATATTATATTATATTATATTATATTATATTATATTATATTATATTATATTATATATTTTATATTATATTATATTAGAACTGGAGATGTTCTGATCCGATCTGATGGTTTAATATTTAATATCTGCTGGTACCATTTTACTGATAATACACACTTCAGGTACATTAAAGTTAATAAAACCCAGTATTTATGGAGGAGGCGTCACTCAGACTACAGTTGGAAAGCAGAGAGCATTGTGGGAGTTTAGCCAGCAACGGGCACCATGACAAAGACTTCTGTGGGGGTTAATGACCTCCAACCAGAGCTCAGGTGTTCAAGATAAACGAGGATCAAACAGGACACACTTCCTGTATTGCGTCATTGATTAGACCATGTTGCTCTGAACGTTACGGTTAGTGCTGTCAAAAATATCGCGTTATTAACGCGTTAACGCAAATCAATTTTAACGGCGTCAATTTTTTTATCGCGAGATTAACGCGGGCGGTGGCATGGTTGGCGAGGGCGAGGTGTTCGCCGTCGGAGTCCGACAGGATCTCCTGCTGGCCGTGGTACAGCAGCATTCTCCTCGCCTCCATGCCTTTCTGTCGGCTCCTTTTCCCAGTCCCGAACCGCTTGCCGCTGGTCCACGCGGTTCGGGACGCGCACCGCCAGGCGACGGCGGCCTGGGGTGCGCGCATGACGATTGACAAGACCAAAGATATCTCTATGTGTTGTCAGAGTGAACCGAGTTATTATCGTAGCACATCTAGTCTTTAATACCACTTGATGGCCAAACACAGCTGACGCGAATTCTCCGCCTCCTCCTCGTATAAAATGATAATTCAAGGGACATTTAGAATAGATAAAAAAATGTGCGATTAATTTGCGATTAATCGCAAGTTAACTATGACATTCATGCGATTAATCGCGATTAAAAATTTTAATCGATTGACAGCACTAGTTACGGTGTTAGCAGAAAGGCTAACGATGCTAAACACAGCAGAAGGTATGTGTTTCAGATCCTCTCAGCTGTGGACTGAACACCATGTGGAAGCTTTAAGTTCTACTGCAGAACATTCCTGGCTGCTGATCCTGACATCACCTATGGATCCAGATGTTCCACACCTGGTCTACTTCTAGTTCTCAGCCCCCTCTCAGACCCCTGAACCTATCAGGACGATCTCTGTGTCTCCTCAGGGTCCATGCAGGCCATGAACAAAACTCGCCGCATCATGGAGGAAGGCGGGACTTCCTTCTCCAACGCCTTCGTGACCACGCCCATGTGCTGTCCGTCACGCTCGAGCATGCTCACTGGGAAGTAAGTGTTTAACCATACCTGAAGGATGTACAGGTGTTTCCACCAGTCTGACTTGTTCTTCCATTAACAGGACCTCTGGTTGGTGTTTTAGTACTTTAACATCCAGTTTGTTGGTGTTTTAGTACTTTAACATCCAGTTTGTTGGTGTTTTAGTACTTCAACATCCAGTTTGTTGGTGTTTTAGTACTTTAACATCCAGTTTGTTGGTATTGTGGTACTTTAACATCCAGTTTGTTGGTGTTTTAGTACTTCAACATCCAGTTTGTTGGTATTGTGGTACTTTAACATCCAGTTTGTTGGTGTTTTAGTACTTTAACATCCAGTTTGTTGGTATTTTAGTACTTTAACATCCAGTTGGTTGGTGTTTTAGTACTTTAACATCCAGTTGGTTGGTGTTTTAGTACTTTAACATCCAGTTTGTTGGTGTTTTAGTACTTTAACATCCAGTTTGTTGGTGTTTTAGTACTTTAACATCCAGTTTGTTGGTGTTTCAGTACTTTAATATCCAGGTTGTTGGTATTTTAGTACTTTAACATCCAGTTGGTTGGTGTTTTAGTACTTCAACATCCAGTTGGTTGGTGTTTTAGTACTTTAACATCCAGTTTGTTGGTGTTTTAGTACTTTAACATCCAGTTTGTTGGTATTTTAGTACTTTAACATCCAGTTGGTTGGTGTTTTAGTACTTTAACATCCAGTTTGTTGGTGTTTCAGTACTTTAGTATTCAGGTTGTTGGTATTTTAGTACTTTAACATCCAGTTTATTGGTGTTTTACTACTTTAACATCCAGTTTGTTGGTGTTTTAGTACTTTAACATCCAGTTTGTTGGTGTTTTAGTACTTTAACATCCAGTTTGTTGGTGTTTTAGTACTTTAACATCCAGTTTGTTGGTGTTTTACTACTTTAACATCCAGTTGGTTGGTGTTTTAGTACTTTAACATCCAGTTTGTTGGTGTTTCAGTACTTTAACATCCAGTTTGTTGGTGTTTTAGTACTTTAACATCCAGTTTGTTGGTGTTTTAGTACTTTAACATCCAGTTTGTTGGTGTTTTAGTACTTTAACATCCAGTTTGTTGGTATTGTGGTACTTTAACATCCAGTTTGTTGGTGTTTTAGTACTTCAACATCCAGTTTGTTGGTATTGTGGTACTTTAACATCCAGTTTGTTGGTGTTTTAGTACTTTAACATCCAGTTTGTTGGTATTGTGGTACTTTAACATCCAGTTTGTTGGTGTTTTAGTACTTTAACATCCAGTTTGTTGGTATTTTAGTACTTTAACATCCAGTTGGTTGGCGTTTTAGTACTTTAACATCCAGTTTGTTGGTGTTTTAGTACTTTAACATCCAGTTGGTTGGTGTTTTAGTACTTTAACATCCAGTTTGTTGGTGTTTTAGTACTTTAACATCCAGTTTGTTGGTGTTTTAGTACTTTAACATCCAGTATGTTGGTGTTTTAGTACTTTAACATCCAGTTTGTTGGTGTTTCAGTACTTTAATATCCAGTTTGTTGGTGTTTTAGTACTTTAACATCCAGTTTGTTGGTGTTTTACTACTTTAACATCCAGTTTGTTGGTGTTTTAGTACTTTAACATCCAGTTTGTTGGTGTTTTAGTACTTTAACATCCAGTATGTTGGTGTTTTACTACTTTAACATCCAGTTTGTTGGTGTTTCAGTACTTTAATATCCAGGTTGTTGGTATTTTAGTACTTTAACATCCAGTTGGTTGGTGTTTTAGTACTTCAACATCCAGTTGGTTGGTGTTTTAGTACTTTAACATCCAGTTTGTTGGTGTTGTGGTACTTTAACATCCAGTTTGTTGGTGTTTTAGTACTTTAACATCCAGTTTGTTGGTGTTTTAGTACTTTAACATCCAGTTGGTTGGTGTTTTACTACTTTAACATCCAGTTGGTTGGTGTTTTAGTACTTTAACATCCAGTTTGTTGGTGTTTCAGTACTTTAATATTCAGGTTGTTGGTATTTTAGTACTTTAACATCCAGTTTATTGGTGTTTTACTACTTTAACATCCAGTTTGTTGGTGTTGTGGTACTTTAACATCCAGTTTGTTGGTGTTTTAGTACTTTAACATCCAGTTTGTTGGTGTTTTACTACTTTAACATCCAGTTTGTTGGTGTTTCAGTACTTTAACATCCAGTTTGTTGGTGTTTTAGTACTTTAACATCCAGTATGTTGGTGTTTTAGTACTTTAACATCCAGTTTGTTGGTGTTTTAGTACTTTAACATCCAGTTTGTTGGTGTTTTAGTACTTTAACATCCAGTTTGTTGGTGTTGTGGTACTTTAACATCCAGTTTGTTGGTGTTTTACTACTTTAACATCCAGTTTGTTGGTGTTGTGGTACTTTAACATCCAGTTGGTTGGTGTTTTACTACTTTAACATCCAGTTTGTTGGTGTTTTAGTACTTTAACATCCAGTTTGTTGGTGTTTTAGTACTTTAACATCCAGTTTGTTGGTGTTTTAGTACTTTAACATCCAGTTTGTTGGTGTTTTAGTACTTTAACATCCAGTTTGTTGGTGTTTTAGTACTTTAACATCCAGTTTATTGGTGTTTTACTACTCTAACATCCAGTTTGTTGGTGTTGTGGTACTTTAACATCCAGTATGTTGGTGTTTTACTACTTTAACATCCAGTTTGTTGGTGTTTCAGTACTTTAACATCCAGTTTGTTGGTGTTGTGGTACTTTAACATCCAGTTTATTGGTGTTTTACTACTCTAACATCCAGTTTGTTGGTGTTTTAGTACTTTAACATCCAGTTTGTTGGTGTTGTGGTACTTTAACATCCAGTATGTTGGTGTTTTACTACTTTAACATCCAGTTTGTTGGTGTTTTAGTACTTTAACATCCAGTTTATTGGTGTTTTAGTACTTTAACATCCAGTTTGTTGGTGTTTTAGTACTTTAACATCCAGTTGGTTGGTGTTTTACTACTTTAACATCCAGTTGGTTGGTGTTTTAGTACTTTAACATCCAGTTTGTTGGTGTTTCAGTACTTTAATATTCAGGTTGTTGGTATTTTAGTACTTTAACATCCAGTTTATTGGTGTTTTACTACTTTAACATCCAGTTTGTTGGTGTTGTGGTACTTTAACATCCAGTTTGTTGGTGTTTTAGTACTTTAACATCCAGTTTGTTGGTGTTTTACTACTTTAACATCCAGTTTGTTGGTGTTTCAGTACTTTAATATTCAGGTTGTTGGTATTTTAGTACTTTAACATCCAGTTTATTGGTGTTTTACTACTTTAACATCCAGTTTGTTGGTGTTGTGGTACTTTAACATCCAGTTTGTTGGTGTTTTAGTACTTTAACATCCAGTTTGTTGGTGTTGTGGTACTTTAACATCCAGTATGTTGGTGTTTTACTACTTTAACATCCAGTTTGTTGGTGTTTTAGTACTTTAACATCCAGTTTATTGGTGTTTTAGTACTTTAACATCCAGTTTGTTGGTATTTTAGTACTTTAACATCCAGTTTATTGGTGTTTTACTACTTTAACATCCAGTTTGTTGGTGTTGTGGTACTTTAACATCCAGTTTGTTGGTGTTTTACTACTTTAACATCCAGTTTGTTGGTGTTGTGGTACTTTAACATCCAGTTGGTTGGTGTTTTAGTACTTTAACATCCAGTTTGTTGGTGTTTTAGTACTTTAACATCCAGTTTATTGGTGTTTCAGTACTTTAATATCCAGGTTGTTGGTATTTTAGTACTTTAACATCCAGTTTATTGGTGTTTTACTACTTTAACATCCAGTTTGTTGGTGTTGTGGTACTTTAACATCCAGTTTGTTGGTGTTTTACTACTTTAACATCCAGTTTGTTGGTGTTGTGGTACTTTAACATCCAGTTGGTTGGTGTTTTAGTACTTTAACATCCAGTTTGTTGGTGTTTCAGTACTTTAACATCCAGTTTGTTGGTGTTTTAGTACTTTAACATCCAGTATGTTGGTGTTTTAGTACTTTAACATCCAGTTTGTTGGTGTTTTAGTACTTTAACATCCAGTTTGTTGGTGTTTTAGTACTTTAACATCCAGTTTGTTGGTGTTGTGGTACTTTAACATCCAGTTTGTTGGTGTTTTACTACTTTAACATCCAGTTTGTTGGTGTTGTGGTACTTTAACATCCAGTTGGTTGGTGTTTTAGTACTTTAACATCCAGTTTGTTGGTGTTTTAGTACTTTAACATCCAGTTTGTTGGTGTTTTAGTACTTTAACATCCAGTTTGTTGGTGTTTTAGTACTTTAACATCCAGTTTGTTGGTGTTTTAGTACTTTAACATCCAGTTTGTTGGTGTTTTAGTACTTTAACATCCAGTTTATTGGTGTTTTACTACTCTAACATCCAGTTTGTTGGTGTTGTGGTACTTTAACATCCAGTTTGTTGGTGTTGTGGTACTTTAACATCCAGTATGTTGGTGTTTTACTACTTTAACATCCAGTTTGTTGGTGTTTCAGTACTTTAACATCCAGTTTGTTGGTGTTGTGGTACTTTAACATCCAGTTTATTGGTGTTTTACTACTCTAACATCCAGTTTGTTGGTGTTGTGGTACTTTAACATCCAGTTTGGTGGTGTTGTGGTACTTTAACATTCAGGTTTTAACATGTGGAACCAGCTGTTGCCCATTGTTGGGGTTGATGTCTAAACTAACATGAATCCTCCCGTTGTGTGTCTCAGGTACGTCCACAACCACAACACCTACACCAACAATGAGAACTGCTCCTCGCCGTCATGGCAACGGCAGCATGAGCCGCGAACCTTCGGGGTTTACCTGAACAACACCGGCTACAGGACAGGTGCTCTACTGGTTTTACTGGGTTTATTACTGCTGGGAGCCTCTGGACTCACTGGGTGTGTGTCTGTGTGTGTGTTACTGTGTGTCTGTGCAGCGTTCTTTGGGAAGTACCTGAACGAGTACAACGGCTCCTACGTTCCTGCTGGCTGGAGAGAATGGCTCGGTCTGGTCAAGAACAGTCGCTTCTACAACTACACCCTGAGCCGGAACGGAGTCCGAGAGAAGCACGGAGCTCAGTACCCACAGGTAGGACGCACAACTACACAACATACAACATACAACATACAACATACAACATACAACACAGTACCCACAGGTAGGACGCACAACCACACAACATACAACATACAACATACAACACAGTACCCAGAGGTAGGACGCACAACATACAACATACAACATACAACTACACAACATACAACCACACAACATACAACTACACAACATACAACACAGTACCCAGAGGTAGGACGCACAACATACAACATACAACATACAACTACACAACATACAACCACACAACATACAACTACACAACATACAACACAGTACCCAGAGGTAGGACGCACAACATACAACATACAACATACAACTACACAACATACAACACAGTACCCAGAGGTAGGACGCACAACATACAACATACAACATACAACTACACAACATACAACCACACAACATACAACTACACAACATACAACACAGTACCCAGAGGTAGGACGCACAACATACAACATACAACATACAACTACACAACATACAACCACACAACATACAACTACACAACATACAACTACACAACATACAACACAGTACCCAGAGGTAGGACGCACAATCACACAACATACAACATACAACATACAACATACAACACAGTACCACAGGTAGGTAACTAAGAACAAGTTCTTAGTTCAGGATCATTTAACGTGTCTGCTAGAACACATAATACCCAGCATTAATGACGGTGTGTTTGTTCCAGGACTACCTGACCGACCTGATCACAGCTGAGTCCATCAGGTACTTCAGATCCTCCAAGAGGATTTACCCTCACAGACCGGTCCTGATGGTTCTGAGCCACGCAGCGCCGCACGGACCCGAAGACTCGGCGCCGCAGTACAGCAACGCCTTCACCAACGCATCGCAGCACATGTAGGACACACACACACACACACACACACACACACACACACACACACACACACACACACACACATATAACCCCCCCCCCCTGACCTCAGATCAGACCCCTGTATTAAAGCATTGATGCTCTCTGCTGGATAAACAGCTCGGTCCTCACAGGGCTGGTAATCCACACAGTCTAATCCATGTAATCCGTGGGAACAATGAGCAGCTCAGTTCTGCTCTGCAGGACAAATCCTGAGTCCTCAGCGCTGCAGTCGGCCTCCATCCATTCATCTCCATGTTCTGGTTCATCACTGAGCCTCATCATCCTGGTTTAGTGTCTGGGTTTACATTAGTGTTGGGTGTTACTGGTCTGGTCTGAGGACGTCCAGGGTTCTGATGAACTGGTGTCCTGGTTTAGGGTTTGGTGTGTTAGTAACCAGGTTAGAGACGCTTCCATGTGTTAGTAACCAGGTTAGAGACGCTTCCATGTGGTAGTATCCAGGTTAGAGACGCTTCCATGTGGTAGTATCCAGGTTGTTGTTCCTGCTGTGTTGTAATATTCAGGTTCTTTATATCTTGGTGTCTTTATATCCAGGTTAGTTGCAGTCAGGCGTCTTCATACCAGGGTTCTGAAGCTCTGGAGCCTTCATGTCCAGGTTTTCCTCCTTTTGGTTGAGTAGTATCAGAGTTTTTACTGGTGTGGACGTCCAGGGTTTGGTCCACTGGTGTCTAATATTCAGGTTGGTTCATGTCTTCGGTGCTTAGGGTGAGGGTTGGGGATGCTGGAGGAACCGGACTCCTGATGTCAGGAGGCCATTTAGACCCATCTAAAGGCTCCCTGTGCTTCAGGTTGCAGCTCAGGTCTTTGACAAACAGAAGAAATGAGGAGGCTTCCTGCTCTGGAGGACGAGGACATGAAGGAAGACAGTTTACATTTAACCTCCACACATGAAGGCAGAGATAGAATCAGACCAGAGCACTAGTGGTTAGTCATCCATCCATCCATCCATCATCATCCATCCATCATCCATCAATCATCCATCATTCATCCATCATCCATCAATCATCCATCATTCATCCATCATCTATCATCCAACCATCATCCAACCATCATCCATCCATCATCCATCCATCATCCATCATCCAACCATCATCCAACCATCATCCAACCATCATCCAACCATCATCCATCCATCATCCAACCATCATCCAACCATCATCCAACCATCATCCATCCATCCATCATCCAACCATCATCCATCCATCATCCAACCATCATCCAACCATCCACCCATCCATCCATCCATCATCCATCCATCCATCATCCATCCATCATCCATCATCCATCCATCATCCATCCATCATCCATCATCATCCATCCATCATCCATCCATCATCCATCATCCATCATCCATCATCCATCATCCATCATCCATCCATCATCCATCCATCATCCATCCATCATCCATCTATCATCCATCATCCATCATCCATCCATCCATCATCCATCCATCCATCATTCATCATCCATCATCCATCCATCATCCATCATCCATCATCCATCATCCATCATCCATCCATCATCCATCATCCATCATCCATCCATCATCCATCCATCCATCCATCATCCATCCATCCATCATCCATCCATCATCCATCCATCATCCATCATCCATCATCCATCCATCCATCATCCATCATCCATCATCCATCATCCATCATCCATCCATCATCCATCATCCATCATCCATCATCCATCATCCATCCATCATCCATCATCCATCATCCATCCATCATCCATCCATCATCCATCCATCATCCATCATCCATCATCCATCCATCCATGTACAGATTGTCTCCTGTCATGTTTTCAGCTCACTGGAGGTTATCTCTTTCCAACACTGGATGTAATTATGAAGCTGAGAGTTGATGAGTGGACTGATGGGATTCATTCGTTATCTACAGTGTGTGTGTGTGTGTGTGTGTGTGTGTGTGTGTGTGTGTGTGTGTGTGTGTAGGTGTGTGTGTGTGTGTGTGTAGGTGTGTGTGTGATCACTCCACACAGCTGAGTGTTTATTACTGCAAACAAACTCTGCACTAAACTTTGACACACAAACTATTCAGACCAACAACGTTAACACCTTATTACTGGTCACATGATGTATTACTGGTCACATGATGTATTACTGGTCACATGACATATCGTTGGTCACATGATGCATTACTGGTCACATGATGTATTACTGGTCACATGATGCATTACTGGTCACATGATGTATTACTGGTCACATGATGTATTACTGGTCACATGATGCATTACTGGTCACATGATGTATTACTGGTCACATGACCCTGATATGTACAACTTTGGTCATAAATGTTTGTATGTTTGGCTCCGCCCCCTCCAGAACTCCCAGTTACAACTACGCTCCGAACCCAGATAAACACTGGATCATGCGCTACACTGGACCCATGAAGCCGATTCACATGGAGTTCACCAACGTCCTGCAGAGGAAGAGACTGCAGACGCTGCTGTCAGTGGACGACAGCATGGAGCAGGTAGGAAGCACTGAAACACTCAGGTAACATACAGGTAACATACAGGTAACACTCAGGTAACATACAGGTAACATACAGGTAACACTCAGGTAACATAATGGTAACACTCAGGTAAAATACAGGTAACACTCAGGTAACATACAGGTAGCATAATGGTAACACTCAGGTAAAAGTTACCTGAACTTTAACGTTTATCCCAACGGTGTGTGTGTGTGTGTGTGTGTGTGTGTGTGTGTGTGTCAGCTGTACAACATGCTAGTGGAAACAGGTGAACTGGACAACACCTACATCATCTACACGTCTGATCACGGCTACCACATCGGCCAGTTTGGCCTCGTTAAAGGTGAGAAATGAGGATCAGAACCGTCACTGGTTCTATTGGTTCTACTGGTTCTACTGTTTCTGTTGTTTCTATTGGTTCTACTGGTTCTGTTGTTTCTACTCTTACTGCTGTTTCTGTTGTTTCTATTGGTTCTACTGTTTCTGTTGTTTCTATTGGTTCTACTGTTTCTGTTGTTTCTATTGGTTCTACTGGTTCTGTTTCTAAGATTTATTTTTGGCCTTTTGTGCCTTTTTTTATTAGATAGGACAGTGGATAGAATCAGAAATGGGAGAGAGTAGGGAAGGACATGCGGTAAACGCCCGAGGTCGGAGTCGAACCCAGGACAGCCGCTATGCTTCTGCACTTGGGTCACGTGACATAACCATTAGGCTACCAGGGCGGCCCCTGGTTCTGTTTCTATACATAACAACAAACCTTTGTTATGTCACCAACCTGTCGACCAAACTATAGTAAATGTTGGGTCCTTCCAAGCTTAGTTCCACTCAGCACGTCTTCCAGACTCCTATCTGGTTTAACTTTAAATCATGTGGCATCAAACTTTAAAGCTAGTCTCAGATTAAATTCAAACCTCAGTTTAATTTCAATCCAAACCTGCAGTAGATAAAGCTCAGTCGGCTGCACGTTGAAACGTGATCCAGTGTTAACTTTAGAGGCGCCTTCAGCTCTAACTGCCTGGTGAGGAGCTCCTTTCTACTAGTTGCTAACATGTTAGCTTGTTTTCTGATAGTTGCTAACACTTTAGTTTGTTTTCTGCTAGTTTTTAACATGTTAGCTTGTTTTCTGATAGTTATTAACGTGTTAGCTTGTTTTCTGATAGTTGCTAACACTTAAGCTTGTTTTCTGCTAGTTGTTAACATGTTAGCTTGTTTTCTGCTAGTTGTTAACATGTTAGTTTGTTTTTTCCTAGATGCTAACATGTTAGCTTGTTTTCTGCTCATTGCTGACATGTTAGTTTGTTTTCTGCTAGTTGCTAAAACATTAGCTTGTTTTTTGCCAGTTGCTAACATATTAGCTTGTTTTGTGCTAGATGCTAACATGTTGGCTTGGTTTTTTGCTAGTTGCTAACATATTAACTTGTTTTTTGCTAGTTGCTAACACATTAGCTTGTTTTCCATTGTTTGCTAACATGTCAGTTTGTGTCCTGCTTGTTGCTAACATGTTAGCTTGTTTTTTGCTAGTTGCGAACATGTTAGTTTGTTTTCTGCTGATTGCTAACATGTCAGTTTGTTTCCTGCGTGTTGCTAACATGTTAGCTTGTTTTTGGCTAGTTGCTAACATGTTAGTTTGTTTTCTGCTGATTGCTAACATGTCAGTTTGTTTCCTGCTTGTTGCTAACATGTTAGCTTGTTTTTTGCTAGTTGCGAACATGTTAGTTTGTTTTCTGCTGATTGCTAACATGTCAGTTTGTTTCCTGCGTGTTGCTAACATGTTAGCTTGTTTTTAGCTAGTTGCTAACATGTTTAAACTGTGATCCAGTATTAACTCCAGAAGCGCCTTCAGCTCTAACTGCCTGGGGAGGAGCTCCACATATTTATCATCACCTTTAACTTAAAGGGGTGGATGGTGCTGAAACTGCCTGGGGAGGGAAGACATAAGGTGTGGACATAAGAAGGGACCTCAGTGCTGCATTATAAGAGCCTTTAACAGATATCATGGGCCTTCTGCCAGCCCTCTCAGTTCCACACCTCCTATCAGGTACTTATAAAGCAGTCATGAGATCCCTCCCACGGCAGCTTCAGCTAATAATATTAATGATAATAATAATGACAATAATAATAGTAATAATAATAATTTAAGTCAAGGTACATCTTCTAAAATAATTTCTTCCGTTTGGACTAAATGACCCTGAGAATACGTGTTTGTGTGTCTGCAGGTAAATCGATGCCGTACGAGTTTGACATCCGAGTTCCGTTTTATATCCGAGGACCAAACGTGGAACAAGGCAGCATGTAAGAACCGCGGCGTCTAACCGACAGCCAGAACACATCCAACATGTTCATCCATTCAGCAGTGTTGATATGCTGCTAGCTGCTAACATGTTAGCTTGTTTCCTGCTAGTTGCTAACATGTTAGCTGGTTTTCTGGTAGTTGCTAACATGTTCGCTTATTTCCAGCTAGTTGCTAACATGTTAGCTTATTAGCTGCTAGATGTTAACAAGTTAGCTTGTTTCCTGCTAGTTGCTAACATGTCAGCTTCTGTGGTAATGGCTAACATGTTAGCTTTTCTGCTAGTTGCTAATATGTTTATATTTTAGCTTCTTTTCTGGTCATTGCTAGCATGATAGCTTGTTTTACGATGTTTGTTAACATGTTAGCTTGTTTTTTGCTAGCTGTTAACATGTTAGCTTGTTTTCTGGTCATTGCTAACATTTCAGCTTATTTTCTGCTAGTTGCTAACATTTTAGCTTGTTTCCTGTTGTTTGCTAACATGCTAGCTTGTCTTCTGCCTGTTGCTAACATGTTAGCTTGTTTTCTTGCTATTTGCTAACATGCTATCTTGTTTTCTGCTGTTTGCTAACATGTTGGCTTGTTTTTTGCCAGTTGTTAACATCTTAGTTTGTTTTCTGGTCATTGCTAACATCTCAGTTTGTTTCCTGCTAGTTGTTAACATGTTAGCTTGTTTTTTGCTAGTTGTTAACATCTTAGCTTGTTTTCTGCTCGTTGCTAACATGTCAGCTTATTTTCTGCTCATTGCTAACTTGTCAGTTTCTTTCTTGCTATCTGCTAACATGCTATCTTGTTTTCTACTGTTTGCTAACATGTTAGCTTTTTTGCTAGTTGTTAACATATTAGCTTGTTTTCTGGTCATTGCTAACATTTTAGCTTGTTTCCTGTTGTTTGCTAACATGTTAGCTAGTTTTTTGCTAGTTGCTGAGATGCTAGCTGGCCTACTGCCCCCTTGTGGCTGAAGGCTGACCACAGAACCTGTGTGTTTATGAGGGAAGCAGTGTAACATCAGAATAAATCCTCCAGAGCTGAGGTAGATTAACTCGGAGCTGATCCTCGAGTCGATCACAAGCTCTGAGCTGCTTTTCTTCCTGTTTACTGCGTTTAGTTATGAACAGGATTCATCCAGTCTGAGATTGAAATGTCCTGCTGGTCAGAAACTCTCTCATACTCTTTACTTCATGACGTTTGTTTTAGTGTGACTTGATTTCAGTTTGAATCTTCATGTAGAGACAAAAATACAAAGAAAAGGCTTCAGGAAAACAAATGAAGTACAGAAGATTCAGAAATATCTGAATAAACCTGAACAACATCCATATTTATACTAATGTAAGAATCTGTGCAGCATTGTTAGAACTAGATCTCAGCTGTAGCTCAGTGATGTTTGTTATTTTTCTGCTGGTATTTATTAAATGTGTGCTCATCGTCGCTCTGCTGCTTCCTGTGGATTCTAATCATTCTCTTCTAGAACTGGAGGATTCCTGCTTCTCTCACTCAATGTTTGGACAAAGGAAGATATTCAAGGATGTTTAATTAACCCACGATGACAATGGCTGTTAACTGTGTGTGTGTGTGTGTGTGTGTGTGTGTGTGTGTGTGTGTGTGTGTGTGTGCCAGTAATCCCCACATGGTTCTGAACATTGATTTGGCTCCGACCATCCTGGACATCGCCGGCCTCGACACGCCTCCAGACATGGACGGGAAGTCGATCCTGTCCCTGCTGGACACCGACAGACCTGCCAACAGGTGACACACACACACACACACACACACACACACACACACACACACACACACACACACACACACACACACAGGGTGACATCATCTCAAGGTAAAGGCCGGAGTGGGAACATGTGGGCGGGGCCAATGAGCTTAATGAGCATCAGTCACCTGTAGTCAGTCAGGTGAGTCATTCAGGTAGACATACTGTGGAGGTCCTCTCTGATTGGTCGACAGCCTTCTGAAGGTGCCGGTCCATGGATCGGACTGGTTCTGGTCCAGTAGAGGCTGGATCAGGTTTGGTTCTGGAGGCCAGATGTTGTTCCTGAACAAAGAGTAGCAGGAAGCTTCATCCTGCTGCCATGAAGGTCGACGTGGTCTGAAGACACAGGAAGTTTTATTCTGAAGGGACTTGCTGGTTGTTGCAGAACGACTTGAATCTATGTCTGCGTTCTGACCTCCAGAACCGTCCCAGTAGAACCTCGGTCAGGGCCAGAACCGTTCTCTGGTTCTCCGTGGTTCCACTCAGAGAACAACACGTTTACTTCTCCATGTTCTCGTCCAGCAGCTTCTCCTCTGAACATCTCCATGAACAACATGAAGTTCTCCAGACGTTCTAGCAGAACAAACCTCCATGGTTCTGTTTCCTACATAGAGCTGGAGTCCAGTAACTCTTGGTTCCACCGCGTTCCTCTTTAAAGACACCAAATGTTGGATTAACGTTTGTTTAACGTTTGTTTAACGTTCTCCTCGACTCTCTGAATAAGGAACTATCACAGCTGCATCACACCTTCAACCTTTAGCATCAGGTCGGCAGGGAGCAGCTTGTCGGAGGTCGGACCAGAAGACGTCTGTCAGCTGCAGCGCCTCCGTTGGCCACCAGGAGGCGCCGCGGCTCCAACAGCCACCTGCTTCTACTGATATTTATAGTGATCAGATCAAACATGGAGGTCAGGTCAAAGCTGTTACTGCAGAAACACCAGAGCAACATGTGGATCCATCCGCAGCTGAAAATAGTCCCTCATGCTGGATTCAAGCCTTCAGGGAGCCGCTGGACACGAGGAACCTTCACATTCATTAGGGGTCTTTAGCGGGTTTGGATCTGGGGCGGGCACAAAGTTCTGGTTTGGGGCTGAACCTGACAGTAAAATGACAGAATGACTCCTGAAGGGTCACGTCAGATTAGATTAGAGAGTCTTTCAGGTTCCTGCAGGTCTGGAGACGCATTCAGGTGCTGCTGGTTCTGTCATTTGGACCCGTTTGGTTTCGTTGAACAGGAAGCTGCAGCGGATAAAACCGTCTCTGTTAAAGGAGAAATCAGCTGAGCGACATCATGCAGGAGAGTCTTTGTGGTTTTCAAACAGATCCTCTTTCTTTAAACTCCAAACTCGACGTGTCTCTGAGGGTCTGGAGGGTCTGGAGGGTCCAGTTCAGTGAAGGACTCCAGGTGTCTGGTCGGTCTTTCTTCTCTAAGTTGAGAGAATCGGCCTCATGGAGGGAAACAGGCAGCAGCTGAATGAAGCCACTGAGCCGAGACTCACTCAGAACCAGGAGGACAAAGGACCGGTTCTGTTGGATCGGTGAGGTTCTGACCACAGTCATGTCTTCCTGGTGTGTTTTAGAGGAAACTGAGGACAAACTAAGCTCCTCTAGTCAGAAGCTTCTCCTGCTGTTTGGAACCAAAGAAGAGACTCGGTGATGGGATGTCGGCTGAAAACATGAGGCTGGTTTCACTGCAGGAGCTTCTGGGTCACTGTAGGACAAACTGGACCGGCCCGTTTGTCCTACAGTGACCCAGAAGCTCCTGCAGTGAACCTCCTTCAGTCGTCAGTCTGACTCCATGGAGGTAGTTCAGCATCTACAGGATGAGGAGACGACATTAGTCCAGAGTTTTTTAACCTCCGTTGTTCTCTCGGCTTCCTGTCCAGGAGACAAACAGAAACCTGGATCAGCTCCACCTCACTGAGAACGCTTCACTGATGTGTTGGTTGTCAGATTCGTTCTGGTTCTTGTTTTGCTCTGCTGGTTTTTCTATCCCTGAACCAGGATCTCCACCGTGTGAAGCAACACTTCAGGGTCAGCAGAGCAGCCAACAGGAGCCGTCAGTCCCAGGATGCTTTAGGTTCCTGGATCAAACCCTGCAGATGAAGCTCAGGATTCCCTCAGGACATCTTTAGATCTTCACCTCCTGATGTGAACGTCCAAACCAGAAGATCTACAGACGTCCCTCAGGATGTCTGTAGATTAAAGTGTGATGAGGGTTTTCCAAGTTTTGTTTTCCAAACTGTCAGATTGGTCTTTAAATGACGCTGCTGCTGTAAAAAGATCCTCCAGCTGGGAGTCCAACTGTTCTTAAATCAGCTGATTCCAAAGTGGAGACCTGAGAAGGTGAAGACCTCAGAACTGACCAGTTCACTTTATTTACTGTATTTAATAACTACATTTGACGTTCTGCTGTCAGACCCACCAGACCTGGTTAGATAAGGAGAAGATATGAAACTAACTGCAGTAAAACCTGATGAATGGTTTCTGTGTGTTCAGGTCAAACACATCTAGAACCCACTGAGCTGCTGAGGCCTGATCCAAAGACTGTTGAACTAAATCAGTCCTCTGAAAGGTTCCTGTGAGGTCAGATAACAGAAACAGAAGATACCTGTATGGAAACAGAAGCAGCAGACTGAAGCTGCTCTGTCTGATTTCCCTTGAACACAACACCTTCCCATGGCTTTGTGTTGTTTATCCAGAGAGCCGGTCGACTTCCTGCTGCTCCTCCAACTGCAGCACAAAACCCAAATACTGTTCCTGAAGGTTGAAGTTACCAAGAGGCCGAAGTGAAACCAGATGAGCCGAACAGCTGATCAGAGCTTTGGGACGTTTAATAAAACAGATGTTTGAGCTGCAGGACGTGAAGCAGCAGGTAAAGAAGGTGACGTCAGGAATAAAACTCTCTCTGCTGCTCCTCTGCAGGTTCCAGCTGAACAGGAAGTCCAAGGTGTGGAGGGACTCGTTCCTGGTGGAGAGAGGGTGAGTGTCCACGCTGCTGAACAGGTACAAGGCCGGTCCTGGGGTCTGAGGTTGAACCTGTGCTTCTGGTTGAACCCTGTGAACAGGAAGCTGCTGCACCAGCGGGTGGAGGGTAAAGAGGTTTCCCAGGAGGAGAACTTCCTGCCAAAACACCAGCGAGTCAAAGACCTTTGTCAGAGAGCCGAATACCAGACGCCCTGCCAGCAGACCGGACAGGTAGGACTCACCTGGAGGGTAAACGTCACTGAACACAGGAAGTTACTGTGGCTTCCTTTATCCTGTTAGTTTCCTCCAAACACACGACTCCACTCCCCGGTGAGGATCAGTGAAGCTCATCTCATCTTCCTTCATGTTCCTCCAGATCTCAGATTTATTACTTTATTCTCATAACTTCACTCTTCATCCTGTTTCTTCATTTACTCCTGAACATGTCTGTGAAGGTCCTCAGTCCTCCAGGTCCTGGTTGTCCTCGTGGTTTCAGTCGTAGCATCTGGACTAGCTGGAGGTTCTCAGAGACGTTCAACCTCTCATCCTAGAGGCTTCATCAGTTCTCCATTGACACTGTTGAAGCTTCAGTCTGCTGGGTTTGTGCTGCCCGTCCCCTCATCATGGAGTCGTTAGGTCCTTCCCTCCCACAGTGGGGTTCCTTAGGACCCTTCATGGTCAGGTGTGATGGGTTCTGTCAGTTTAGAACTGATGAAGCCTCTTGGATGAGAAGTGAAACATCTTTGAGAAACTCAAGTAACAATAATAATAATAATAATAATAATAATAATAATAATACATTTTATTTCAAAGCGCCTTTCATGAAACCCAAGGACACTTGACAAGGGAATAAAAATCAATGACAATAGAACGATGACCGGTGAGCAGCCAGACGTGCCAGCGTTCACTCCAGAGCTTCTTTCTTTACTGCAGATTCTGTTACATTCGTCTCTTTATTCCTGATTGAACTCCTCTGTTCAAGATTCAAGATTCAAAGTTTTATTGTCATGTGCTCAGTAAAGAAACATGTTTCCCTGCACAATGAAATTCTTACTTTGCTGTCCACTCAGATCACCAGCAACAAGTATAAAAAATAGTTTATACAAATAAAATAGAATAAAATAGAAATAAAAAAAAAACAATGTAAATATGAACAGTAAAGTGTATTTTAGTGCAAAGTAGTGCAAAAAATGTAAACAGAAGCGAACTGCAGTTTCAAGTGTCTGGCTTTTTAAAGTGTCTTTAGTATAATCCGGTCAGCTGTTGAGGATTCTGATGGCAGTGGGATAGAAAGAGTTTCTTAAGCGGGTCGTCCTGCATTTCACACTCCTGTACCTCCGTCCTGAGGGCAGGAGTGTGAACAGTCCGTGTTGTGGGTGGGTGGTGTCCTTGGTGATGCTGGCAGCTCTCCTGTGGACTCTGTGGTGGTAGATGCTGTGCAGGGAGGGCAGTGGAGTCCTGGTGATCCTCTCTGCAGGCTGTAGTGCTGCCGAACCACACGGTGATGCAGCTGGTCAGGATGCTCTCCACAACGCAGCTGTAGAAGTTGCTGAGGATCCTGGCTGACATGCCAAACTTCCTCAGCCTCCTCAGGAAATACAGCCGTTGTTGAGCTTTCCTGACCAGCTGTGTGGTGTTGGAGGTCCATGAGAAGTCCTCAGTGATGTGGACCCTGAGGTATTTAAAGCTGCTCACCCGCTCCACTTCAAGCTCCTGGATAAATAGTGGCTGATGAGGTCTCCTCTCCTTCCTCATGTCCACTATCATCTCCTTGGTCTTGTCTGTGTTGAGGGTGAGGTTGTTGTCCTCGCACCATGACACCAGACCGGCCTCCTCCATCCTGTAGGCCGCTTCGTCCCCTGTAGTTAACGTCTAATCCAGTGGTCCCCATCCACCGGGCCTCTGACCGGTACCGGGCCGTGGGTCATTTGGTACCGGGCTGTGGGTCATTTGGTACCGGGCCGTGGGTCATTTGGTACCGGGCCGTGGGTCATTTGGTACCGGGCCGCACAGAAAGAATAAAAAACGTTTTATTTTATGTCAGGTGGAGTCTGCAGGGTGTAGATTGTCCTCCCACCACTTCCCTCTGTGCTCGTTTCCACACTTGACTCATCGATCTGACTCCTGGCAAAGTTAATAAAACAAACGTCTCTTAAGAGCTTCTTACAAAAGATGGAGACTCAGAAAGGTCCGTCGTGTCCTTTAACTCAGCGGTCTGCAACCTGTTTTGCACCACAGACGGTTTCTAGCATGTCAGTGTTCTTGGGACGGTCATGGTGCTTGATGAACGGTCCGATCGATATTCCATTTCCCTGTTCATCACATCGCTGCTGATCCCATTAATCACTATTCAGACTTCACTCTGAATCATTAAAGAGGTTCTGTGCTGTTTTACTGGAGTTGTTTCATTCTGATCCTGGCTCTGGAATAAATGAAGCAGATCTGATTTTAAACCAACAGACTGACGATGTTTCAGGTTAATTACTGCTCAGCTGATCGGTCTCCTAGCAACAGGAAGCTGCGTCGCTCCGACAAACAGCCTCCAGAGGATGATTAACCGTTCAGCCGTTTGTCACTCTTTAATAACTGTGAGCAATTAAGCTAATTAGTGAATGAACTGCTGCTCCGAGATCTGAAAACAAACCGATCAGTCGTGTTCTGATGAGAAGATGCTGCCTGACGACAAACCAATTACAGAAACTGGAACCAGTTTGTTTCCTCTGAGGCCTGCTGGTCCATTTTAATCACAGCAGGGTTTCTTGTTTTATGATACATATACAGAAAAACTGTTATCTGAGAGCTCATCCTGCCAGGAGTCCCTCTAAACTCACTGTTAACATATTTCTACATGTTGAACTCAAGTTTCCATGTTCAGTCAGGAAAAGTAAGACCACAGTGAGAAAACTGAGTCAGAAACATAGAGTTCATAGAGTTTCCTGTTGTGTCTCTGATCACTTCCTGTTGTGTCTCTGATCACTTCCTGTTGTGTCTCTGATCACTTCCTGTTGTGTCTCTGATCACTTCCTGTTGTGTCTCTGATCACTTCCTGTTGTGCCTCTGATCACTTCCTGTTGTGTCTCTGATCACTTCCTGTTGTGTGTTGTTTTAGAAGTGGCAGTGTGTCGAGGACGCCACCGGGAAGCTGCGACTCTTCAAATGTAAGAATGAAGGGGGCGGGGCTAAGAGCTTCCAGAGGGGCGTGGTCAGCCGCCAGCGTCCAATCAGCATCAAGTCTCAGCTGTACCTGCCGGACTCTGACGGCTGCGACTGCGACCTGCGACCGCTGAGCCTGCGACCGTCCATGATGAGGCCGTTCAACAAGAAGCCGTTCTTCTCCAAGAAGAGTGAGTGTTGGTGTCCAGCAGGGGGCAGCATCAGGGCGGCGTTTATGAATGAATCACAGCTTAAAGGAGCTGGAGCTGCTTAAAAACACACCAGCAGTTTAAAACTGACGTGCTTCATGGTGCCGAGCATTAATGAGCTGAGGTGGCTCAGAGGCGCCTCCTGCAGAGGTTCAGTGGAATCACAGCTGATGTCCGGTTAGAAGCTTCTCAGAGCTCAGAGCTAAACAGCTGTTTCTGTTTCTACATGTTGAACTTTAACAGACTCCTCCAGGATTCATCACATCAACATCAGTTATTTGGTTCACAGAGTTTCTTGATGCTAAACTTCAAAGTGTTTTAGTTTTTATTGAATTTTTTATTGAATTCCCTGATGGTGAATTTAGAAAAACAATATTTTAGCTGAAACATGAGTCGATTTATTGAACAACTGGCTGTTATTACTGATTTACTCTGTTTCGGTGCAGCAGTCTGTAACCTTCTTAGCACCACGGACCGGTTTCCAGCAAGACAGTTTTCTTGTCTTGCTTGCCAAGAAGCATTTCCACCTGATGCTGCCGCCACCGTGCTTCACGTCATAATGCTGCCACCACCGTGCTTCACATCATGATGCTGCCACCACCATGCTTCACGTCATGATGCTGCCACCACCATGCCTCACGTCATGATGCTGCCACCACCGTGCTTCAATTCATCGGACTGGTCATCAAGTGCGATGACCAGTCCGATGATGTGAAGCATGGCGGTGGCAGCATCATATGACCAATCTGCAGAAAATTGTCTTGCTTGAAACCTGTCTGTGCTGCACAAAAGCTTGCGATGGCTTTTTAGTTTAACTCTTTTGTTAAATTTAAAGAAAGTGTTCTTAATGACTAAAACTACTTTTTATTCCTAAATGTCAGTGTCTCCCTCTTTTCTAAGAATCTCTCTTGTTTTTGATTAATTTTGGCAGAAACGAGCACAGAGGGAAGTGGAGGGAAGACAATCTAGCTGTTTTTCAAAATAAAACACCCTGCTGACTCCGCTGGGAATGAAATAAAGTGTTTTTGTTCTTTCTGGTACCAGATGACCCAGTACCGTAAAATCAGTCAAAGAATAATAATTCACCTGTTTATCATGAGAGCTGGAGATAATGTCAACAGTTGGTCTGGTTTTATTTTACTGACGGAGTTTTTGCAGGTGTTTGATGGTAACTTTACAACCGCTGGGTCTCTGGTTCGAACTCAGTCTGTGGCTCTGCAGCTGTTTGTTTGGTGTAACTCTGACCCCTGGTGTCTGAGATCAGAACTGCAGCTGCTTCAGGTTCTTGTTTAAACTTTAGAGTTAAATCTGCTTCACTGGGATCAGCGTTGACTTTTCTCGTGTCTGTGTTTCAGAGTTCAAAGCGCTGAAGAGCTACTCGAGGAACCGGTACAGCCGCTCGCTGTCCAACAGTTACCCTGGTAACCACAGCCTGGAGGGCGGGGCCAGCTGGGCTCAGCCAATCCCAGAGGAGTCTGAGGATGAGTTCAGTGGGATGGGATCAGTTCCTGATGTGGTTCCTCCAAACTCCATCAAAGTCACTCACAGGTCAGAGATGTTTGTCCGTCTGTAGATCTGATCATAAAGTGAGACGTTCAGGTCCTCCTGGAGATCTCAGACCACCTCAGAGTCTCTTCACAGTTTGTTTAGTTGTTATCTGGGACAAAAACTAAGTTCTAGAAAAGACTTCGGCAGAATTTTGAGAATTTCATGATTTCAGATCTGAGAATTTTTGTATTTTTCCTCTTTTAAAAGTCATTTTCAGGGTTCATGACCTCCAGACATGAGATGAGGTTCTGTTATGTAGCTGTATCATGATGAACGGATCCAGCAGACGACACGTTTTAATTATTGGACCTTAAAAACTGAATCAAGTGTAAAACCTCCGGTCCAGGCTGCTCTAGTGTCTCCATGAAGTCTATGGGTGGATCCATGTTTCTACTGAAGTAGTCTCTTGGTCCACACCTGCGTCACCACCTGTTGAACGTTCCTCCTGTGGTTCTCCTGCAGATGTTCCATCCTGTCCAACGCCACCGTGAAGTGTGATACTGGAGTTTATCAGTCTCTGCAGGCCTGGAAGGACCACAAGCTGCACATCGACCACGAGGTAAACACTGATGATGAAAACCAAGGTCCAGACATGTTCTCCAGATGTTCTCCAGATGTTCTCCAGATGTTCTCCAGATGAGATGTTCTCGAGGCTTCACATGATTTTTATAAAACATTCCTGTCATGTAAATATGAACAAAGGAGGAACGTTTAGCCTGTTCCCATTCCCACAACGTTCCACAATGTTCCACAACATTCCATGATAACAAACCATGTGGAACCAGGTGTTGGAGGTTCTACCTGGTGGAGGAACCAGGACCTGCTGCTGATCTACAGAACAGGAAGTGTTTGATCAGCTCGACTCAGGTCAAATCAGAACGTTCTGTTTGTGATGTTTTCTCTTTTCACCAGATCGAGACTCTGCAGACGAAGATCAAGAACCTGAGGGAGGTCAGAGGTCACCTGAAGAAGGCCCGCCCCCTGGAGTGTGACTGTAATAAATACCTGTAAGTCCAGAAGGTGAGATCACAGGTGAGGTAACAGAACGTTCTCACCTGACAGGATGTTTGTGTCGTTCAGGTACAAATCGAAGCTGAAGAACAAGCTGAGGTTCAGAGGAGGAGGAGGAGGAGGCCTTCATCCCTTCAGGTGAGGATCCAACCAACCAGCAGACTCCCAGCTGCTGACATCACTCTGACATCATGCTGACAGTTCACCTGTGTGTCAGCAGGAAGGGCGGAGCTCGAGACAAGAAGGCGTGGCTTCTGAAGGAGCAGAAGAGGAGGAAGAAGATGAGGAAGATGATCAAGAGGATCAGAAACAACGACACGTGTTCGATGCCGGGACTCACCTGCTTCACACATGACAACCAGCACTGGCACACGCCTCCCTACTGGACACGTATGACACAAACACTCCTGGACATACATGTAGACAGAGACACACACAGATGGTCTTAATATCTGAACCTGCTGGGTTCAACTGTAATCTGATTACTTTCTTTACATTCCTAACCTGAACATGGAGTCCAGAACTAAAGATCCTCCCATGTAAAGTCCGTGTTCTTCACTCAGTCTGTGGTTTCTAATGACTCCTAGAACTGCAACATGGACCTTTGTCAAAATAAACCATCATGTATGTTGGTTCTTTCATAGATTGAAGGTCTGGAGATAAAACTGAACCTGCTGGATGATTAATAAACTAACATTAATGTTCATGTCTGGTTAAACTGGTTAAACTGGTTAAACTGGTTAAACTGGTCTGTCTCCTCCTCAGTCCAGTTCTTCTGGTTCCTCTTTGACTCCTCTGGTCAGAACCGGTTCAGTCCATCTAAATGTGTCGTCTCCATGACTCAGACTGGTTTCTTCAGGTTCTTGATGGTCCAAGTCAGGACTTTGGGGGGACCAGTCTAGAACCTTCATTCCAGCCTGATGGAACCATTTCTTCACCACTTTGATGTGTTTGGGCTCATTGTCTGGTTGGAACATCCAGCTGTGTCCCAGATCAACCTTCTGCTGATGGTTTTAGGTTCTGATCCTCCTCCTTCATTGTTCCATTGACTTTGTGTGAAGCTCCAGTTCCACAGAGCATGATGCTGCCACCTCCATGCTGATGGTAGGTCTGGTGTTGTTGGGGTTGAAGGCCTCACCTTCTCTCCTCAGTCTTTGTTCCATCAGACCTCATCCAGAGTTCTAGGAGTCTCTGAAACTCAGACCGACATGATGAACGTGGCCTTCAGGACTTTAAATAACGGCAGCTTTAAACTGATCTGTGAGACACGACAGCTGCTGGTGTTTGTAGCAGTTAATAAATAAAGGTTAAATAAAATAAATACTGAGTTTTAATGGACGTTGTGTGTGTGTGTGTGTGTGTGTGTGTGTGTGTGTGTGTGTGTGTGTGTCTGTTGTGCTGCAGTCGGTCCGTTCTGTGCCTGTACCAGCGCCAACAACAACACCTACTGGTGTCTGAGGACCATCAACGAGACTCACAACTTCCTGTTCTGTGAATTTGCCACTGGATTCCTCGAATACTTCGACCTGAACACCGACCCGTACCAGGTACACACACACACACACACACACACACACACACACACACACACACACACACACACACACACACACACACACACACACACAGCTCTAACTCGGTGTCCTGATGTTTGTGCTCCAGCTGATCAACGCCGTCAGCTCTTTGGACCGAACGGTTCTGAACCAGCTTCACGTCCAGCTGATGGAGCTACGAGGCTGCAGAGGACACAAGCAGTGTAACCCTCGCACACGCTCAGTGGAGCCCGGTACGACACACAACACACACACACACACACCAAAACAACACAACACACACACACACACACACCAACACAACACACACACACACACACACACCAACACACACAACACACCAACACACCAACACAACACACCAACACAACACACCAACACAACACACCAACACACCAACACACCAACACAACACACCAATACACCAACACACCAACACAACACACCAACACACCAACACACCAACACAACACACCAACACACACCAACACACCAACACACCAACACAACACACCAACACACCAACACAACACACCAACACACCAACACACCAACACAACACACTAACACACCAACACACTAACACACCAACACAACACAACAAAACACACCAACACACCAACACACCAACACAACACACCAACACACACCAACACACACCAACACAACACACCAACACAACACACACCAACACACCAACACAACACACACCAACACAACACACACCAACACACCAACACAACACCAACACACCAACACACCAACACAACACACCAACACACACCAACACACCAACACAACACACCAACACACCAACACACACCAACACACCAACACACCAACACAACACACCAACACACCAACACAACACACCAACACACCAACACACCAACACAACACACCAACACACCAACACAACACATCAACACACCAACACACACCAACACACACCAACACACACCAACACACCAACACACACCAACACACCAACATACCAACACACCAACACACCAACACACCAACACACCAACACACCAACACAACACACACCAACACAACACACACCAACACACCAACACACCAACACACCAACACAACACACACCAACACACCAACATACCAACACACCAACACACCAACACACCAACACAACACACCAACACACCAACACAACACATCAACACACCAACACACACCAACACACACCAACACACACCAACACACACCAACACACAAACATACCAACACACCAACACACCAACACACCAACACAACACACCAACACACCAACACACCAACACACCAACACACCAACACAACACACCAACACACCAACACAACACACCAACACACCAACACAACACACCAACACACCAACACAACAACACACACCAACACAACACACCAACACAACACACCAACACACCAACACAACACACCAACACACCAACACAACACACCAACACACCAACACACCAACACAACACACCAACACACCAACACAACACACCAACACACCAACACACACCAACACACCAACACACCAACACACCAACACAACACACCAACACACACCAACACATCAACACACCAACACACCAACACACCAACACAACACACCAACACAACACACCAACACACAGACACAACACACCAACACACCAACACAACACACACCAACACACCAACACACCACCACAACACACCAACACACCAACACAACACACCAACACACCAACACACCAACACACCAACACACCAACACACCAACACACCAACACACCAACACACACCAACACACACCCAACCACACACCAACACACACCAACACACCAACACACACCAACACACACCAACACACACCAACACACACAACACCAACACACCAACACACCAACACACCAACACACACCAACACACACCAACACACACCAACACACACCAACACACCAACACACCAACACACACCAACACACCAACACACACCAACACACCAACACACACCAACACACACCAACACACACCAACACACCAACACACCAACACACACCAACACACCAACACACACCAACACACCAACACACACCAACACACACCAACACACACCAACACACACCAACACACCAACACAACACACCAACACACCAACACACCAACACACCAACACACACACACACCAACACACCAACACACACCAACACACCAACACACACCAACACACACCAACACACCAACACACACCAACACACACCAACACACACCAACACACACCAACACACCAACACACACCAACACACAACACACACACACCAACACACACACACACCAACACACCAACACACCAACACAACACACCAACACACCACACAACACACCAACACACCAACACAATACACCAACACACCAACACACCAACACAACACACCAACACACCAACACAACACACCAACACACCAACACACCAACACAACACACCAACACACCAACACAACACACAACACACCAACACACACCAACACACACCACACACACACCAACACACCAACACACACCAACACACCAACACCAACACACCAACACACCAACACACCAACACACCAACACACCAACACAACACACACCAACACAACACACACCAACACACCAACACACCAACACACCAACACAACACACACCAACACACAACAACACACACCAACACACCAACACACCACACACACACCACACCAACACCACCAACACACCAACACACACCAACACACACCAACACACACCAACACACACCAACACACACACCAACACACCAACACACCAACACACCACACACACACACCAACACACCACACACCAACACACCAACACACCAACACACACCAACACACCACACACACACCAACACACCACACACACACCAACACACACCAACACACACCAACACACCAACACACCAACACACACCAACACACCAACACACACCAACACACCAACACACACCAACACACACCAACACACACCAACACACACCAACACACCAACACAACACACCAACACACCAACACAACACACCAACACACCAACACACCAACACACCAACACAATACACCAACACACCAACACACCAACACACCAACACAATACACCAACACACCAACACACCAACACACCAACACACCAACACACCAACACACCACCACGTTGGCTGTTGTGTATCTTCACTTCTGGACGTCACTGAAAACCAACAAAAATCTAAACACAAACTAAAACAACCAACGATTCGACGTTTGCTTCCATCAGAGCTGCTTTCAGAGTCTGAAGTGATCATGTGACTTCAGTGACATAATCAGTGACATCACACATGGCCTCTGCTCACTAACCAATCAGATTGTGTCTCCAGCAGGTGGGCGGGCTCACGGCAGCTTTGATGACTACAGGTATGAACTAGATGATGCTGAATGAACTGTTTCCTGCTCTGATGCTGCATGATGGCGCTGAGGGCTGCTGGGGGCGGAGCTTAAACTCTGTGTGTGTGTGTGTGTTTGTGTAACACGGTGTGTGTTTGTTGCATCAGGCTGTTTGAAAGGAGGAAGTGGCCGAGAGTCAAGAAACCTTCATCGTCTCGAACCCTGTGAGTCTTCCTCCTCCTCGTTCTGCTGCTCGCTGCCTGAACGCCTCACCTGTCTGTCTGCCACCTCACCTGTCTGTCTAACGCCTTACCTGTCTGTCTAACGCCTCACCTGTCTGTCTGCCACCTCACCTGTCTGTCTAACGCCTTACCTGTCTGTCTGACGACTCACCTGTCTGTCTAACGCCTTACCTGTCTGTCTGACGACTCACCTGTCTGTCTGATGCCTCACCTGTCTGTCTAACGCCTCACCTGTCTGTCTGCCACCTCACCTGTCTGTCTAACGCCTTACCTGTCTGTCTGACGCCTCACCTGTCTGTCTGACGCCTCACCTGTCTGTCTAACACCTTACCTGTCTGTCTGACGCCTCACCTGTCTGTCTGACGCCTCACCTGTCTAACATGCTGTCGATTCATTCGTCCTCCTGGTGTCTCTAGAGCCCATCAGTCTTTATGAAGCTTCTCTTTACTTTTCCGTCCAGCAGCAGAAACTCAGCAAACTATCGTCTGTTTCATTCACTGGTCTCAGGTCATTATCAGCAGGCGGTTAATCAAGATGAGCAGCAGGTGGCGCTAATCCTCCAAACACAACACACAAAGAGGAAGAAAGTTATCACAAAGAGACACACAGAGAAACACAACCACAGCTGTTCTGTTTCTCTGTATTAACTGTGTTTTTGTATTTTGTGTTTTTAACTGTCTCTTTATTTCTGCTGCATGAGCCTCATCTGACTGTCAAAACTCTGAACACAGACACTCACCTGTTGTGTTACAGTCTCACCTGTTGTGTTACAGTCTCACCTGTTGTGTTACAGTCTCACCTGTTGTGTGTCTGTTCATGCAGTGGTCCGATCTGGGACGGCTGGAAGGGCTAAGCCTCCTGATTGGTTGAAGCAGGCTCCTGGCCCCGCCCACAGCAGCCTGAAGGAGGGGAAGGGGGTGGTCGTCGAGGCGACGACGCTGACTGACCGCCACGCCCCCACCTCGCCGGCCAGCCAATCAGCTTCTGCAACCTCTGTGACATCACCAGGCCCCTCCCACCCTGCTGCTCAGGGAGACGCTGGGATCAAACACACCACCACAGGCTCCTCCCACCGCTGGGGAGGGGCGGGGCTCCGGGGGCGGAGCCACAGGGAGGAGGAGGAGGAGGAGGAGGAGGAGTCAGGGAGGTAGACAGGAAATGATTACCATATCTGTCCAGAGTTCATCCAGGTGAAGCTACCTGAGACAAACATCTGATTCTCTTCTTGTCGGCTCTTTGATTCCTCCGACTTTAGTTTTTCGGCGTTTTAAATTCGTCCCACGTTTGTTTCTTGTCACGTTATTTATTAGAAAAGTGCAATAAGTGGATCGGTTGGAATCTAAGAGACGTTTCCTGTTTCTACCAGAACCTTTATCAAACGTTAGCAGAACGTTTATCAAACGTTAGCAGAACGTTTCCAAACGTTAGCAGAACGTTTTTAAACGTTAGCAGAACCTTTATCAAACGTTAGCAGAACCTTTATCAAACGTTAGCAGAACGTTTCCTCATCACTTCCTGTAAAAACAGACTGAACTGATATTTTGTGCTCAGATAGTTGTCATACGAGACGTAAAGTTTACAGGATCTCTTCACCTCATCGACGTGTTTTCCTTTTTTCAGAAACAGAATCAGTCACTTCCTATTGATAGAACTAAGAATCGACGTGTTTCAGAGCCGACCGAGGCGTCTGGTCCTGTCCAGCTCAGACGTCCAGACGTTGTTTTTATTTCTTAAAGAAACAGATTCAGACTCACAACTACAAAGAAGATCTTTTCTTCTCGTTGGTTGTTTTCTCTCATATATTCAGATGAATCTAAACGTCACAGTAGAACCTGCGCCCCCCCCCTCATTTAACGAAGGTCTAGTTAAACTCTGACCTTCCTCCTCCTCCTCCTCCTCCTCCTCCTCAGGTGAGCTCCCAGCGGCCATCTTTGTTTTTCACCTGTTCCTTTCTAACAGACATTAAAGTTCGTGTTGTTACTAAACTCAGACTGAGACGTTCGACACTCTGACATCACTGCTGATGTCAACGTGATGTCACGATGTCTCCCTCCACTAACTTGAGTGTTGGTTACCGTAGCGACGGAGCTACAGTCGTACTAACCTGGAGACTACAGTTCCCATGATGCAGCGCGGCGAAGAGGACGACGAGGGAGAGAACAAACAGGAAACAGAAAAACTCTCCGAACGTCTCGTGAGCCAATAAAAAGAGGACTAGCTGATGACATCATCAGAAGGTCACAGAGATGTTCTTATTTTGATCTCATCACCATCCAATCACCTTCTTACTTTTACTTTGTTCTCAGCTTCTCAGTTTTTGATCAAATCAACCCACAGAAGGTGTAAAATGTAAAATCTAACTTTGGAAGGCGGCTGATCCACACAGGAAGTCAACAGGTGTCACCGTCGGTCAGTGAACTCAGAGTCAGACTCATCAGGACAGAACTACCTGCTCAGGTGAAACGTTTCCTACAGCTGCGCCCCTTTGTGTCCTACATCTCCCAGAATGCCTTTCAGCAGCCTGCAGGTGTGTCCAGCTGCTTCCTGGTTCTATCGATCACTGGCTGTTGGGTTCACCTTTGTGTTGCTTCACTTGTAACAGTGATTGATAATCAATAATCATTGATCAGTCTGACCTGGAACCACGTATTGATCACTGATCTGAACACAGGAAGTGACCGTTCAGACGTGTTTTAGTTTGAAGGTCTCAGAGTTCATTCAGTAGATGACAAGAACAGATGAAGCCAACAGAGCCTGAGTTAAAGCACCTCAGAGAGACAGAACCAGAACCAGAACCAGAACCAGAACCAGCAAAACAACCACAGGTCATGGTTTCAGTAGAGCATGTTGACGGCTGCTGCTTTGTCTTTGAGGAGGACTCAGAACGTCTCTGTCGATGGAAAACATGAACAAACTGTTGGTCACTGATTGATAATGTGGCTGATCACTGGTGGATCCTGTCCTCTCCTTTTAACACGCCTGTGTGAGCAGTTAGAAGCCTGGACTGTCCAGCAGTACAGGTTCCTGTGAGCTGACTTCCTGTGAGCTGACTTCCTGTGAGCTGACTTCCTGTGTGTGACTTCCTGTGAGCTGACTTCCTGTGTGGATCTCCTTCAGGCTGTAGTCTCGTTCCTTTAACCTGTCCTCGCTCTGCGGTGCTATTTGCTGTCTAACAAAAGCCTCCTGGTTGTGTTTGAATGTATTTGTAAATGTGTAGCTGTGTTTTCTAAAGACGCGCACGAGACTGGACACACACACACACACACACACACACACACACACACACACACACACACACTGAAGGACAAACTGCAGAGCACTTTGATTGGAGGATGAACGGACCAATGGAGGGTTCAGGATGTGATAATACTGATCTAACACACCTGTACAGTCACCTGTGGACAGTGTTGGTTTAGTTTGTGAATAAAGTGTTGAATGCCAAAATGTCAGTTCCTCTGCTGAAGCGTCTGTCTTCAAAACGGAAGGTCAGAAAACTGAGGATGAGGAAAATGACCACAGACAGACATTTTATTAGCTTCTGTTAGCTTAGCTCCAGTTAGCTCCTGTTAGCGCCTGTCAAAATAGCTTCTGTTGACTCCTGTTAGTGCCTGTTAGCTTATGTTAGCTTAGCTTCTTTTAGCTCCTGTTAGCTAAGCTCCTGTAGCTTAGATTCTGTTAGCTTCTGTTAGCTCCTGTTATCTTTGCTCCTGTTAGCTTAGCTCATATTAGCTTAGTTTCTGTTAGTCTCTGTTAATTCCTGTTAGTTTTGCCCCTGTTAACTCCTGTTAGCTCCTGTTAGCTTAGCATTTGTTAGCTCCTGTTAGCTTAGCTCCTGTTACTTCATGTTAGCTTAGCTTATGTTAGCTTAGTTTCTGTTAGCTCCTGTTAGGTCCTGTTAATTCCTGTAAGCTCATGTTAGCTTAACTCCTGTTATCTTAGCTTCTGCTAGCTCCTGTTAGCTTCTGTCAGCTTAGCTTCTGTTATCTCCTGTTAGTGTGTATTAGCTCACTGTTTCCTTAGCTTCTGTTAGCTCCTGTTGGCTAAGCACCTGTTAACTCCTGTTAGTTTTTCCTCCTGTTAACTCCTGTTAGCTTAGCATTTGTTAACTCCTGTTAGCTTAGCTTCTGTTAGCTCTTGTTAGCTTAGCTCCTGTTAAGTCCTGTTAGCTCCTGTTAGCTCCTGTTAGCTTAGCTTCTGTTATCTCCTGTTAGTGTGTATTAGCTCACTGTTTCCTTAGCTTCTGTTAGCTCCTGTTGACTAAGCACCTGTTAACTTCTGTTAGTTTTTCCTCCTGTTAGCTCCTGTTAGCTTAGCTCCTGTTACCTCATGTTAGCTTAGCTTCTGTTAGCTCCTGCTAGCTTAGCTCCTATTAGCTTAGATTCTGTTAGCTTCTGTTAACTCCTGTTAACTCCTGTTAGCTTAGCATCTGTTAACTCCTGTTAGCTTAGCTTCTGTTACCTCTTGTTAGCTTAGCTCCTGTTAAGTCCTGTTAGCTCCTGTTAGCTTAGCTCCTGTTAACTCCTGTTAGCTTAGCATCTGTTAGCTCCTGTTAGCTTAGTTCCTGTTCACTCAAACTGTGTCACTGCTTGTGTCTCAGGTGCAGCCGGTTTAAAAGGTGAACTCAAAGAATCAGAAAGCAGGAAGTGAAACAGTCAAACAGGTTTTTATTTATTTCTTCCTTCAGTGAAGATTCAATTCAAAAAGTTGAAAACAATGAAACCAAACATCAGTCGCCTCCTCAGCCAACAGTCTGAACGATGCTTCACGTTCTGAACATGATTTAACCACTAGGGGGCAGAAACACTCAGACCTTCAGCTGTGATGTTCCGTTAGCTTGTACAGCAGCTCTGCTAACATGGAGGATCGAACCCAGAAGGCCTTTAACACGACACACAATCATCTAGTTCAAAGTTAAAATCAAAATCATCCGAGATAGAAAGCAGCACGTGAACTCTGTGTTGACGTTCAGACGATTCTTCAAACAGCAATCCACATCAGAGCCTGAACTTGATTCCGCCACAGTCCTCTACAAACCGTCCCACGAAGCTCCACCGTGAAGAGATCAGAAGGATAAATGCAGAATCTCGTCTATTAGCCTGAACTAAGCAGCAGAAACACTCTAAACCCACAGCAAAGCAGTTACAGAGCAACACACCGGTGAAGACGCAGCACAGCTTCACTCTGCGATCTGCACAAACACAAACATCACGTTAGACTCTCACATTTTATCACTGAACATAGATGAACGGTGTCGTTCCTCACCATGGCAACCTTAGCGGTTTGTTCACGGGTTCGAATCCGCAGCTTGTTGACGGTCGTCTCGGCGATGTCGGCTCTCTCCTCAGCATCGTCCAACTCATGTTGGACCTTCCGGAAACGAACGGTGCTGCAGCTCACCTGCTCCTCCTGAAGGAGGTACAAGGAGGAGAAAAGTGAGGGAGGAAACCAAGACTCCTATGACTCCTCTGAAGGAGATAGAAGAAGGAGACTAGTGAGGGAGGACACCAAGACTCCTATGACTCCTCTGAAGGAGTTAGAAGAAGGAGACTAGTGAGGGAGGACACCAAGACTCCTATGACTCCTCTGAAGGAGTTAGAAGAAGGAGACTAGTGAGGGAGGACACCAAGACTCCTATGACTCCTCTGAAGGAGTTAGAAGAAGGAGACTAGTGAGGGAGGACACCAAGACTCCTATGACTCCTCTGAAGGAGTTAGAAGAAGGAGACTAGTGAGGGAGGACACCAAGACTCCTATGACTCCTCTGAAGGAGTTAGAAGAAGGAGACTAGTGAGGGAGGACACCAAGACTCCTATGACTCCTCTGAAGGAGTTAAAGAAGGACACTAGTGAGGGAGGACACCAAGACTCCTATGACTCCTCTGAAGGAGTTAGAAGAAGGAGACTAGTGAGGGAGGCCACCAAGACTCCTATGACTCCTCTGAAGGAGTTAGAAGAAGGAGACTAGTGAGGGAGGCCACCAAGACTCCCTCACTAGTCGGTGAGAACATGAAGGTTCCTGTTACCTGGAGAACTGAACCTCTGAGAACTTTAACACAGACTCATTGTGAGAACATGAGATGCTGTAGATGCTCCAGAGACTCACAGCGTTCTCAGCTTGTCTCTTGTAGCTCTTCACTTTGGTCTGCAGCCGGTCGATCAGCTCCTGCATCCTCAGCAGAGTCTTCCTGTCCTCCTCCGTCTGCAGAACACAGAGAACCGATGAGGAACCACAGAACCTGCAGAACATCACCATCAGCAGCAGCAGCAGCTGGACCAGACCTGGTACGTGAGCTCCTTGACCCTCCTCTCGTAGCGTCGGACTCCTTTCTGGTATTCTTCGCTCTTCTTCTGCTCCACCATCAGCTCCGTCTGCAGCTCCCTCACCTGAACACAGCAGCTGCTTCATCATCGGCCTCAACTCACCGCCACGGTTCTGATCTCTGAGACCAGAACCGGAGCAGTGACCAGCTTCACCCTCTGAACTCCAGAACAACGACACCAATCATCAACCAAAGAGTAAAACCAGACAGAATCATCCTCCTGGTTTTAATCGCAGCATCTGGACCTGGTTGATTCTTCCAGGTCCAGATGCTCCGATTGAAACCACAAGGATCAAATAAAGAAGCACAGAAAACGTTCCTTCTGTCTGGTTTCCATCATTCAGGACTTTACAAAAACGACCCACAGAGAGTTAAAATGAGCCAGAGGAGGTAAAAACACCCAGCTGGAGTTCAGAGGGTCCAACAGGAAGCAGACCAGAACCCACCCTGGTCTCCAGTTTATGAAGCTGCTTCTTCCCTCCCTTCAGAGCCATCTGCTCCGTCTCGTCCAGCTTCACCTGCAGTTCTGTCAGAAGCAAACCGACTCCGTTAGCATGGAGCTAACTAGCATCTGAACACATGTTGATTCAATGCTTTTATTTAGACCTTATCTGGTCCTGAGCTGCTAACAGAGAGGACTGTAACGTAACTGTGGACTCGTCAGGTTTTAATTCTTAAAGCCGTTTCAGCTTCATTCAAGAGGCGTCCTCAGGTCGAACCGCCTGGTGAGGAGCCCCAGGTAGTAATTCTCACCTCCAAATCACCTGACTGACATCGTATGACATCACATGACTCAGCGTGAATAGATGTGAAACTGCCCAGGTGAGGAAAAATGCAAGGTGCTGAAACTACCCAGGGAGGGATGGCTTAAGGTGCTAATGGTGATGAGATCTTCCCCCTCCCACCTTGAATAATATGAGTCATGAGGATGAGAACAAACACCTGGAGCTCCCCACCAGTTAAACCGTCCTGCTGCTAATCCTGAGCTCTGTCGACTCCCCACCCAGTTTCCGTACCTTTCACCGTAGACTCCATGTTCTTCTTCATCCTCTCCAGCATGTTGCTGCTGTCCTGCTCCTTCTTCAGCTCCTCGGCCATCACAGCCGCCTGGTGAGACACAAACAGACACAGAGTTCAGGTGAGAGAACACCTGAACGCTCATCACTCAGGTATGAAGTCCACTGGTCTGGCTTGGAGCAGGTCTGAGGACTGACGTCAGTGATGGCCTTCTTGGCCTTCTCCTCAGCGCTGCGACTCTCCTGCAGAGCTTCGTCCACCTCCCCGGTCAGCAGGGACAGATCCGCCTCCAGCTTCCTCTTCTGGTTCACCAGACCTGAGTTCTGGAAACACCGGAGGCAGCAGATTAATCAGTAATCAAAGATCAGTACCGGGATCAGTGGAGGCAGTTTTCAGCTGATGGATCCTTTAGTCACTCAGATGTTGGACGTTTAAAACTCTGAATAAATGCAGCCTTTAGAGTCAGTAGCTGATTACTGACTCTATTCTAAAACACACAAAGGCAGCCGTCTGCTCCTGGTCCTGGTCCTGGTCCTGCCTTCATTTAACATGTATTTGCTGGTTGGAGGTCATTAACCTCCTCAGGAGTCTCTGTCATGGTGCCCGTTGCAGCTAAACTCCCACAATGCTCTCTGCTTCCAACATGACCTGTAGTCTGAGTGACGCCTCCTCTGGTCTCTACAGGATTAAACAGTGAGAGGCTCCACCTGGTGGAACAACCAGGAACTACAGCTGATCTATGACACATGAAGTTTGTCTTATCGAGGAAAATAGTCAGCAGATATTAAATATTAAATAACTTGGATCAGATCAAAGACAAAAAACCTGAACAAGACGTCCCTGATGTACAGTCTGTGTGTTTTACGATGACTAGCCTGCAGTGTTCACCTTTATCTAGTGTTTCCTGTCTGTACCTGTGTGGTCAGCAGGTTCACCCTCTCTGCCACCTCCACCAGCTCGTGTTCGGCCATCTTGCGGATGCGGTCGGTTTGATCCAGGAAGCCGCGAAGCTCCTCCTCCTCCGCCGTCATCAGCGAACAGCGACGCTCCAGCAGGACGATCTGTTCTCTCAGCTGATTGGTCAGCTGGACTTTATCCTCAAGGTCCACCTGCTGCTCTTTAACCTGCGACAGAAACGTCCTGTTCTTACCACCAGGGGGCAGAGAAACACTCAACGCTCTGGTGATGCTCATGGTTTCATCAGGGTTCCTACTGCTCAGCTTTAACTGGGCTCCTCTTAGATGGAGGTGGAGCTTATCTGAAGTACCTGGATCCTATTTAGCGGTCAGGTTTGATGGGAACGTGACTCCTGACAGCGTAACGTCACAGAGACTCCTCTACAGGTTTCTGACCAACAGGCCAGGTGAGCTTACCTGAGTCTGCAGGTGTCTGATGACCCTCTGGCCCTCGGCTGCCTGACGGGTAGCGTGACCCAGCTGAACCTCCATCTCGTTCAGGTCCGACTCCATCTTCTTCCTCAGTCGAACCGCCTCGCTGCGACTACGAACCTCCGCCTCCAAACTGGCCTGCGTGGCCTCCAGGGAGCGCTGGTGGCTCCGCCTGGTGGACATCGCTGGAATTACTACTCATGTAAATGCAGGTGTGAGAGCTTTACCTGACAGGAGCACCTGATTGGCTGCTGCTCTCTGTGTCTGAAACTGGCACCTCTGAGTCGGTTATTTCTCCGTTTGTTACCTCAGGTTGTCGATTTCTTCATCTTTCTCTGCAACCTTGCGTTCGATCTCGGCCCTGATCTGCTGCAGCTCCGTCTGAAACCTCAGCGTCTTGCTCTCCTCGTGCTCCAAGGTTCCCTGATGGGAGGAGAGTCAGCAGGTAGGACAGGTGAGATGATGGAGAGCTGGCAGGTAAAAACTACAGCAGGTACTTAGTTACCTCTGCTTCTTCCAGAGCAGCTCTGATGTCGCTCTTCTCCACGTCGAGGATCTTCTTCGTCCTCTCCAGCTCATGGATGGTTTTTCCTCCCTGACTGATCTGATCCGTCAGGTCCAGGATCTCCTCTGGAATCGATGCCATGGAAAAGAAGGACATTCAGAACGCTTTGCCATGTGGACCCCTCTAAGGACCAGAGGGAGTCCACTGCAGGAATCAACCCTTTGAGTTTTCCTGTTTCAACCTGACGTCAACTCAGAGTCCCAAACCTCCATCGTTCTGTTTCCCACTCAGAACATCTGGTAGCTGCTGTTGGTTTTGGCCTCTCTGAGTTGATGTCAGAGTTGTTGGATCCACAGTGGAAACAGGAAGACTAAAGGGGCCGATCCAGGACACGCTACCTTGTGAATGAACAGATAAAAGCCTCCTAATATGTCAAACAGTCTTATAAACATCTTCAGCAGGAGGTTCTTCTGCTTCTTCACTTAAAGTCCTTCAGAACCCTGAAGCTACCTGTGTGGCTGCTGTAGGTGGAGGACGGTACCTTGCAGGTTCCTGTTTTCTCGTTTAACCGTCTCCAGGTGGTCCAGAGCTTCTTCGTAGCAGTTCTTCAGTTTGAAGAGCTCCGTGCTCAGACTGCGAGACTCTTTCTGCGACGCCTCCAGCTCCGTCTGACTCTCCTCAAACTTCAGCTTCCAGTCGCTCAGCAGCTGCACCAACATTAAAACAGTTACCTGAGCTCGTCTCACGTCTACAGCTTCATGTCTGACACTGCTGGCCTGGTTTGACCAACCTTGTCAAAGTTGCGCTGCCTCTTGTCCAGGACCAGAACAGCAGCGTTGGATCGCTCCAGTTCAACCACCAGATCCTCGATCTCGGTCTGCAGACGCTGCTTGGTTTTCTCCAGGGAGGAGTTTTTGGCCTGAGACGCCTCCACAGCTTCTTCAGCATTCTGCAGTTTAACAACCAGCTTCTTCCTGCAGAACAGAATGAATGAAGATAACCTGGACCACAGAAAGACGCCTCAGTCCAAAGAGTTCATAGCAGCAGGGACCAGTGGAGGAAGGTCAGTACTAAAATCCAAAGGGTGAGTCCTCTATTGATCAGGAACCTCATCAGGATAATTCATTTACTTGCTTAGTGCATGTTGATGTCTCTTGTTTACATGCAGTAATTTGTGCTAAAGGCGGCGCTGCAGGAACAGTCCAGAGGCTTTTGCAGGTTGTTTGTAAGTTTAAAAGTGTTTGCTGCATGGAGTTACTTAAACCAGGTTCCACCACACAGACCAGTCCTGAACATAACGTGTTCCTAAAAATGTATGGATTTCATGGTTTTATGGAAACAGAAGACTAAGTGAAGGTTTTCTTCAGACTACTGTTCGTATCCTCTGGTCTGCTGGTTGCAGTAGGACTCTACATCCGCTGTAGTGTCTTACTTTGCCTCCTCCAGCTCCTCTATCCTCAGCACGGCGTCCGTCTCGTACTTGGCCCTCCACTGAACCACCTGACCGTTGGCTTTGGACAGCGCCCTCTGCAGTTCAGCCTTCGCCTCCTGGTCTTCCTCCAGCTGCTCTCTGAGCAAACTGCAGTCGTGACGCGACGCCTGAACAGCGTGAGCCAACGCAACACGAGCCTGAAAGACATGTTACCGACCGTGTTAGAAAGACTCACGTATGTTCCAGTTCACACGCCTCCAGCAGCATCTAGTGGTGAGGATCTGTCACCCTCCTCATCTAAGAACAACAGAGACTGAATATAACAGATGGACGCAGCTGCCAGGTCTGAAAAGTAACAGCCAGCAGGGGGCGACTCCACAGGTTGAGCATGTTCTGACTTGAAGAACCGTCCCTGTAGAACCTCCTTCAGGCTGCTTGTGGAGGAGGATGTTCCTACTGCAGGGTCGGTTCTTCTGAGCAGCCTTGAACCAGACTTGTGCAGGTCTGGATGTGATTGGTTGAGCTCAGAGAAAACAAAGCCTCGATTTTTTGACCAGTTCTGTAAAATTCACCGTATAGATGAACAAAATAAACCTTCCAGTGTTCCAGCAAACGTCTTGGTGGCTGCATCCATCTTTTATAAACAGTCTATGGTGAAGACATGAAAGGCCGTCACTTAAACTGGAGCTTTAATGTAGTAAAATGAGCTAATCAGACACCAGTCAGGTGGTTCTGTACTGACTTTGCTCTCCTCCTCCAGCTGCCTCTTCAGGTCCTCAGAGTTCTGGCAAACCCCGGCCTTGGAGCGCTGCAGCTGACCAATCATAGCGTCCCGTTCCTCCAGACGGCGGCTGTACTCGGCTGAAAGACAAAAAGACCCGATGAGCAGAAACAGAACCTCCGTCTGTCCGTAAACCCTTCAAAGGATCAGTCAGTGCGGCTGATTAAACCACATGTTACCGGTTTCAGTCAGAGCTCGAGCTTTCTGAGCAGAGACTTCGGCCAGTTGTCTCTGCAGGTCGTCGGCTCTGGTCCTGCTTTCGTTCAGCTGGTCCTCGTAAACCCTGCACATCTTCTCCACGGCCGCCTAAAACACACAAATAACTCATCATAGTTAAAAGCACAGGCCACCTGGAGAACTTAGAACTTCATCATAACTGTTGGATTGATTTGTTTATGTAATTAATGAAGAACAAACAGTGAGAAGTTCTGAAGTCTCCAGATAACCTGTGGTAGGTCTGACCACAGCCCAGGTCATAATCCCAGGACCTTCAGTAGAAGTCAGCTGGACTTCTGCTCTAGTTTAGGTGTCCTCTAGATGCCCACCTGTAGTTCCTGTCTCATTAATGAGCCAGGTGTGTTTTCCCTGTAGGGCGGAGCTTCTCCTTCCCGTTCTTACCTTCGCCCTGGTCAGCTGCTCCACGTTCGCGGCCAGGTCGTCGGCCTCCAGCCTGAACTCGACCTTCTCCTTCTCCAGCTTCTGCTTGGTTCTCTGCAGAGCGTCGATCTGCTCGCTGAGCTCCGCCACCGTGTCCGAGTGCTTCTTCCTCAGAGTGGCGGCCGTCGCCTCGTGGTGAAGCCCCGCCTCCTCCAGCTCCCGCCGCATCTTCAGGAAGTCCGCCTCTCGCTTCCTGTTGAAGGAGAGTTCAGGTAGACGGTCAGGTACATGCAGGTGTTTAATGAACTCAGAGGAACAGCTGGAGAAAACCAGCCTGGATCCAGTCATTATGGATCTGAGCTTCTGCATTAGTAAACTCTGATCTCAGGTTGTAACTGAAATGAACAGACCTTAAGACGCCGTCTGCTACCTACTGACTAATGAAGACTTCAACACAGCAGAGTTCTCCTTGATGTTTGGACCTGAATGAATCCACTCTGACCCTTTATGATTACTGTGATCCACTGCTCTAGAATCCACTACCAACCTGTTTAGAGCGATCTGAGCAGCTGAAGCTCCTCCAGCCTCCTCCAGTTTCTCTCCCAGCTCCTCCAGCTCTCTGGCGATGTCGTTCCTCTGGCGTTCGGCTTTAGACCTCCAGGCCCGTTCGGCCTCCAGCGCCTCCTCCAGCTCCTCGATACGAGTCTGAGGAGGAACCACAGCGAAGACTGTAGCAGCAGCAGCAGTGGTGGAGATGAACACCAGGAGATCTGCTGAGGACCAACCTGAAGCTCTTTGATCTTCTTCTGAAGCTGAGACACCAGATTCTGCTCGTCCTCCATTTTCGATTGAAGCTGGCTGAACTCCAAGTCTTTTCTTTATCGAGGGAAGAAGCGAGAAGAACAAATGAAAGAGAAGTTTTATTTTAAACAACATAGTTCCTGAGTCCTTTTTCAGCTGAACAGTTCAACCCTCTGGAACCAAAACCAGCCAGCAGGTTGGAAAGTGTCAGTTACAGATGGGATTGTCCTCGTGGTTTCAATCGTAGCATCTCGACCAGTGATTGAAACCACGAGGACAACCATGACCTGGAAGATTCCTGACTGAGAATCAAACGTTGTTCTGGTTCCATTGAGGACTTTAGATGACAGTGAAAAGTGAACCCCAGTGAGGAAACGTGAGCTCAGAGGATTAATGGAAGCTCCAGTTGTTGTTCCTACTTCTTCAGTCGCTCCTCCAGCTCCTCCTTCTGGTTCCCCAGATCCCTCACGGAGTCCGTGGACAGCTTCAGATCCGCCTCCAGCTTCCGCTTGGTTCGTTCCAGATCAGTTCGAACCTTCTTCTCCTGCTCCAAGGAGGTTTCCACCTGAATGAAAGACAGAAACCAGGGATGCTCAAAGATGAACTTCACCTGAGATCAGTCGGAAAAAACAGCTTCTGATCTCCATTTGCTAAACTCAGGTTTACAGATGGAGACAGTGGAGTTCTGGAGGTCAAACGGGTCTTCATTGAATGTTCTACTGAGAAGGTTCAAAAACGACCCACAAGTTCCTGCAGTGGGAAACGTTCTAGAGCAACTGTTGGGTTCATGTGGAGGAACATCACCTCCCTGATCCTACAGGCTGGGTTTAGTTCATCCTGGAGAACTCTGAGGAGGGTCTCTACTCACGCTGTCGACCTGCTGCTCCAGGCGGGTCTTCGCCTTGTTCAACATGTTGACCTTGTCCTCCTGAGCTTGAAGGTCGTTCAGCGCCTGCTGATGAGCTTCCATCAGAGCAGCTTTCTCTCTGTTCAGAGCCGCGATGGATTCGTCCAGAACACACATCTCCTGCGACAAGTTCTTCACCTGGAAGAAGGAAAGGGTTTGTTTCTGAGCATGAAGGAGGATTTCAGCGACGCTCAGCTGCTCCTGAACAAACCTTGTTTTCAACTCCGTGTCTGTCCTTCTCCACTTTAGCCAGAGTCATCTCCAGGTCGTCCACGTCCTTCTTCAGGGAGGAAACTTCGTCCTCCAGCTGCCGTTTCTTGGACGTCAGCGTGGCGCTCACCTCCTCCTCGTCCTCCAGACGCTCCTGAATCTCCTTCACCTTGGACTCCAGAGAGATCTTGGACTGAATCAGCTGGTTGCAGCGATCTTCTGCATCCATCAGGTTGTCCTGCTCCTGTAAGATCAGCGGGGAAAAGATGTAATATAAGGTAAGGGTTCAGGATTCATGTGGAGAATTCAGAACTTCTCACTGTGTTTAAGCTCCACTGATGGAAAACAAGCTCTAAATTCTCCAGATAACCGGTGTCATGTCTGCCTGCCGTGTTGAGCACAGTGGGCAGACGTGGCACAGGTCATCTGGAGAATTTAGCTTTAATGCAAACTTTTTAAATTTAAAAAAAACTTTGGAATAGTCTCGTTTCCATGAGCTGCTTCAGAACGAACAAACAAGGCTGACTGTAGTGGTGCTACATGCTACGCTAGCTGTAATAAACAAACCAGAAGAAACAAAACCAGCTGTTTGAAAATCGCTAAAAAAACCTCGAAGGAGACGAACAAAGTTTTGTCCGTTTACAAGAGAAAAACGTAGAAACGTCTTCATGAGTTTGATTTGGGAAAGTTTTAATGATCATTTGATGTTTAGCTGATTTGGATTCTCTAAACCCAGAAACAGCTGATCAGTCATGTGACGTAAACTTATTCAAACTGATTCCGTCTCCTGTGAAGAGCTTCAACGAGTTTTCCACGTGAGTTTAAGAACTTGTCTTTTCCAGATTTCTTTCATTTCCATCAACATATTGTGAAGCGATATTTAAAAAGCTCATGAAAGCAGGACAGCGTGACTCACGGCTTGGAGCTGCAGAGCCAGATCATTCTGCTCCTGAACCAAAACCACCTGACGCTCCTCGGCCTCCCGACGCTTCACCTCCGACCTGACGGAGGAAAAACAAACCACAACACGACGCTGATAATCTGCTGGATGGAGATAACTTCAGGTTGACTTCAGCAGAAACAGGTGGACAAACCTGTCAAAGGCCTCCTTCAGTTTGCTGAAGTCTTCCTTCAGAGCAGCCAGTTCCTTCTCCACCTGGGCGCTCCTGAGCAGTGGGCGGAGCTTATAGAACAGCATCATCCACGGCCACGTCCTCACCGAGAAGAACGCTCTGAGGTTGAACTGGATCACCATCACTGCATCCCTGAGAAGAAGAAGAACCACACAACAAACCAAACGACTCACATGAACTTTACGTCGTCTTTACTGTTTATCTGTGATTAAACCTCTGGTCAGACTCAGGGAGCAGATTCAGCTCTTTGCAGATGATGTTTGTTTGTTTCTTTACAGGTCAAGACTTCCAGGGATCGTTCCAGGAGCAGAGCGTCACTGCATGGGATGCTAATGATTAATGGTAATTGATTATTGCTGTTGATAATTTAAAATACCGATGAGGAGGAAGAGGAAGGTCGTGATGTCTGTAAATGTAGATCAGCTGTAGTACCTGGTTGTTCCACCAGGGGGAGCCTCTCACTGTTTAACACTGTAGAGACCAGAGGAGGCGTCACTCAGACTACAGGTCATGTTGGAAGCAGAGAGCATTGTGGGAGTTTAGCCAGCAACGGACACCATGACAGAGACTCCTGAGGAGGTTAATGACCTCCAACCAGAAAAATATATTAAATCAAAGAAGGATCAACAAAGACATCTTTACTGTGTCTTAGTCACAAATAAAACATCTTCCTGTCATCAGGTCGCATTAAGTTTTATATCCTCGTGGTTTCAATCGTAGCATCTGGACTTGCCTGAGGATAACATGACCTGGATGACTGAGAATCTTCAGACATCTTTAGTTTTATAAGCATCAATCAATGTTTTTATGGCCAAATTAAAAATGTGGCTAAAAGCAGGTGGATGGAAACGAACCTGCAGTGAGCTACAACCAACGTGTTTCACCTGAAGCATTTTATGGCTACAAGAGTCAAAATAAATTCAACTCTGACTGTAAGAAGCCAATAAATTAAAGACCCAGACTCGCTCCAGGAAACGCCAACATCAGCAACATGGTGGAAACTACTGGTAAAGGTTAGCAGGGTCATCTGGCTGCTTCAGAGGACGGTTGTCTGATCAGGGAGGAGGTTCTGACGTGGAAACATCTGCTGCTTGTCTACTGACCTCTGCAGCATGATCTTCTGTCGCTCCATCCTCATCAGCTTCCCTCTGCACATGGCCTGAACCGTGGTGAGGATCTGAGACAGTCGGTTGTCCCTCATGTCCTCCAGCTGGCCCAGCAGACCTGCTTTGAAGAACACCTGAGGAGGAGGATGAAGACGTTTAGTCCTGAGAACACAAAGATCTACAGCAGCCTTAATGAGCCGCCGTACCTTCGTGTGTCCGAACTTGTACTGAGTGTGATCGATGTCCAGGGAACCCAGCAGCTTCTCCACGGCCTTCCTGCTGTCCATGAACGAGTCCTCTGGGATCGCAGACGGATTCAGGATCCGATAGCTGAGAAGGAAATGAGGCGACTGAAGAGCAGCAGGTTCAGAAAGCAGGAACATGGTTGTTGGTTCTGGTCTAAGACTCACCGCTGCCTGAACTCAGCGTACAGGATCCGGTTTGGAAAGCCCTTCCTGCAGATCCTGATTCCCTCCAAGACTCCATTACACCTGAGCTGGTGTAGAACCAGGAAGGGCTCCATCACACCTGGAATAAACCAGGAGGAGCCTCAGCAGCAGCTTCAAGCAGAGTCCTTCTAAAGGCTGTTCTCTACTGTTTTAGAGCAGCCGGAACCTTTGATCTGACCCAAGAACCATGTCTGGAGATAAACCACCTACTTCCTCTGAGCAGCCCTGAAAACTCATCTGGGTTGAGCAGAGAATAAATACCTGGAAGCAGCTGGTTAGAACTGTGGAAATGTGTTGGATGCAGGTGAAACATCTCTAAGAACCAAGAAGATGTCCGGCTGCTTCGACTCAGGATGACCATGACCTGATTTAGTGGACGACCGAGACGCTGCACAGAAACGTCAGTGAGGAATGACTCTTCCTGGTTTACCTGGATTCTTGCCTTCGTTGGGGATGATGCAGCGAACAAAGTGAGGCTGAGTGCTGCGGAGGTTGGCCATCAGTTTGTTCAGGTTCTCCTGTAATCAGACACAAACAAGCTGAGAACCTAGAAAGTTCCTCCGTGACCTCAGAACCACCAGGGTTACCTTTAGACTGTGACACCTGGATGGATTCAGCTCTGACTCACCTTGTGAAGCTGTGAAACTGTCTGGAAAGAAGCTCCTTTCCTCTTCCTGTGTTTGGTTTCAGCCTTCGGGTCGCTCGCTGAAACAGAACAGAACACTTTCATTTTAATGTGTTCAAGTCTTTGTGGGCTGTTTAATGGACGGTCATCAGTTACCCATCTCTGAGCTGATGAAGTTCTCAAACAGTCCTGCCATCAGTTTGTTGGAGGACTTCTGGAAGAGAACCACCACCGTCTCATTCAGAGGGTCTCGGTTCTTGTCCAGCCAGCCGGTGATGTTATAGGGAACCTGCAGCATCATGTTTAGTATCAGAGGAGACGACATTATGATTATCAGGTTTCAACGTGGCTCAGAATGAAGCCTTCTGGCTCAGATACCCCTCCTCCACCAAGAAGAACCAGGTCCTAGTTCTGGTTCTTGGTTCTAATCTGGTTCTTCCTAAGAACCTGTTTGGAGTCCAGTTGGAGCCATTGGGTCACCATAAAACCACTACGCTAGCATCCATTACATAGCAGTGAAACAAACGCAGTAAGTTGATGATAATATCTATGTTTATCTCTATAGATGGTCTTAAGGCTGATTGTGAGGCGGAGGTCCTCCTGTTGCCTGGACACATCCGTGATCACGCTACTGGTGGGACACAACTGTAGCGGATTTCAGGTCAACAGTTTGTGCTAAACTTCCGTGTGTCCCGGGAGTCATTCCAATACATGTGTGATGGGACCAGGGACGTCCTGGAGAACAAGGACACTAATTAGCGCTTGTGTGTCCCTTTCCACCGTTGATGGTTGGTCACCATAACCCCGCCCCCAGCCCCTGACGTACTCGGTGCTTAGCTCTGGACCAGCAAAGAGTTGGTGCTTGCTGAGCTCCAGTTTTTAGAACCTGGAGTCGGTGCTTAGGTGGTGGAAACACAAAGAAGTGGAGCTGAGTCAGGCTCTGGCTCTGGACTAGACCTGGAACCAGCTCAGTGGAGGAGGGGTACCAGTCCACAGCTTCATTAGCACTGATGTAAACAGTGGAAACATGTCAGCAGGGATTCATCTGGAACATCGGTCCACCTGATAACTAGCTTCCTGACTGGGACCTGAAAACTCAAACCATCTGCATGAATCTCTCCGGTTGTAAAGTGACTCCAACATGAGGAGGAACTGAAGCTCACCACTCCGGCGTAGTGAACCACCTCGAAGTGAGTCTCGTATTTGCGTTTCTTGTCCGGCCGCGGTCGCTGGAAGTTGGGCGACTTCCCCAGGTGGTTGTCGTAGAGTTTGGTTTTAAAGCTGTGGTCCGTGGCCTTGGGGAACATACACTCCTCCTCCATGATGGACAGAATACCCATCGGCTGGACCAGAAACACTCATTAATCTGATGTATGCTCACAGAAAAACCATTCAGACGCTTGTTTGTCTCCACAGACTCACCCTCTCTATGAGGTCTATGCAGGCCTGAAGGTCCAGACCGAAGTCTATGAAGGTCCACTCGATGCCCTCGGTCTTATACTCCTCCTGCTCCAGGATGAACATGTGGTGGTTGAAATACTGCTGCAGCTTCTCGTTGGTGAAGTTGATGCACAGCTGCTCAAAGTTGTTGAACTGCAGAAAGAAGCAAAAGGTGTGTTTGTAGTTTTGCATCAGAAGCAGAGTCGCAGTCAAAGATTCAAGAAACAACAGGACGTAATTCTCAGCAAGAGTCCAACAAGATCCTCAGTCGTCCAGGTTTTGGTTGTCCTCGTGGTTTCAGTTGTTGCATCTGGACTAGCTTGAGTTTGTTGAAGACGTTCCACCTCTCATCCAAGATGAGAGGTGGAACGTCTTCAATGAACTCAAGCCAGTCCAGATGCAACAACTGAAACTACAAGGATATAAATTATTATGCAAACATAAAAACTTCTTGAACCATGATTGTCTTCCAAGAACCAACTAAGTGACACTGAATATTGTTTTCTGAGTGTGTGTTTGGTGTCTCTTGGTTCTGACTGGACTCCAGGGTGGACGTTTTCGTCTTCACCTCAAAGATCTCGAAGCCGGCGATGTCCAGGACTCCGATGAAGTACTGCCGAGGCAGAGCCGTGTACAGGGACAAGTTGATGCGACCCACCAGCCACTTAAACATTCGATCGTAGGTCGCTTTGGCCAGAGCCGCCACCGCATAGTTCACCTGCACAGAATGAAGAGTCAGAGTCACTGTCAGCATGATGGAACGGTATTGATTGACTGGTTGACTGATTGATTACCTGTTCCACCGTCTGTCCTTTGACTATGAACTCGTTTCCAACTTTGACTCGGGGGTTCAGGAGGCCTTTGAGCAGGTCGGCAGAGCTGATGCCCATCAGGTAAGCTGCTTTATCCACACCTGAACACACATCATCATGTCAGGTGTCTTTTCTAGCAACTTATTCCACAGTTTTAATGGACAATCAGGAGGCAAAGAGAACCTAAATTTAAATGTTAGATGTTCACCTGCTTGTGGATTAAACAGTATCTCACATAGACCACAAGTAATCCTCTCTGTGGAGCTACGAAGGATGTTGAAGATACCATCCAAAAACTCCCAGCTCATGAACATTAAGTGAAATATTTAAGGGTCTTCGTTGGTTGGACGAATGGGAAACTATGGTTTAACAACTGGTCCAAAACTAGTCACAAACAGGTGCAAGACCAAGTCCAAAACCTTCATATAACCAAGTCCATAACAATCGAAAACCATACCCCAGACTTAAATTGTTTAAAGTGTTTTAAAATGTCTTAAAGTGTTTTCAAGTGTCTTAAAGTGTTTAAAGTGTTTTCAAGTGTTTAAAGTGTTTTAAAGTGTCTTAAAGTGTTTAAAGTGTTTTCAAGTGTTTTAAAGTGTATAAAGTGTCTTAAAGTGTTTAGTGTTTTAAAGTGTATAAAGTGTCTTAAAGTGTTTAAAATGTCTTAAAGTGTTTAAAGTGTTAAAGTGTTTAAAGTGTTTAAAGTGTTTTAAAGTGTATAAAGTGTTTTAAAGTGTTTAAAGTGTCTTAAAGTGTTTAAAGTGTTTTAAAGTGTTTTAAAGTGTTTAAAGTGTTTTCAAGTGTTTTAAAGTGTATAAAGTGTCTTAAAGTGTTTAGTGTTTTAAAGTGTTTAAAATGTCTTAAAGTGTTTAAAGTGTTAAAGTGTTTAAAGTGTTAAAGTGTTTAAAGTGTTTAAAGTGTTTTAAAGTGTATAAAGTGTTTTAAAGTGTTTAAAGTGTCTTAAAGTGTTTAAAGTGTTTTAAAGTGTTTTAAAGTGTCCTAAAGTGTTTAAAGTGTTTTAAAGTGTTTAAAGTGTTTTAAAGTGTATAAAGTGTCTTAGAGTGTTTTAAAGTGTTAAAGTGTCTTAAAGTGTTTAAAGTGTTTAAAGTGTTTTAAAGTGTATAAAGTGTTTTAAAGTGTTTAAAGTGTCTTAAAGTGTTTAAAGTGTTTTAAAGTGTTTTAAAGTGTCTTAAAGTGTTTAAAGTGTTTTAAAGTGTTTTAAAGTGTCTTAAAGTGTTTAAAGTGTTTTAAAGTATATAAAGTGTCTTAAAGTGTTAAAGTGTCTTAAAGTGTTTTAAAGTGTCTTAAAGTGTATAAAGTGTTTTAAAGTGTCTTAAAGTGTTTTAAAGTGTCTTAAAGTGTATAAAGTGTTTTAAAGTGTCTTAAAGTGTTTAAAGTGTTTTCAAGTGTTTTAAAGTGTATAAAGTGTCTTAAAGTGTTTAAAGTGTTTTAAAGTGTTTAAAGTGTCTTATAGTGTTTAAAGTGTTTTAAAGTGTCTTAAAGTGTTTAAAGTGTCTTATAGTGTTTAAAGTGTTTTAAAGTGTCTTAAAGTGTTTAAAGTGTTTTAAAGTATATAAAGTGTCTTAAAGTATATAAAGTGTTTTAGAGTGTATAAAGTGTTTTAGAGTGTATAAAGTGTTTTAGAGTGTATAAAGTGTTTTAGAGTTTTTTAAAGTGTTTGAAGTGTTTTAGAGTGTATAAAGTGTTTTAGAGTGTATAAAGTGTTTGAAGTGTTTTAGAGTGTATAAAGTGTTTTAGAGTGTTTTAAAGTGTATAAAGTGTTTTAGAGTGTTTTAGAGTGTATAAACCGGCCCTACTCTCGGTGCCGTCGGCCTCGGCCTGCTCTTCTCGCTGCTTCTTCTTGAACTTCATGTTTCCAAAGTGCATAATGGCTCCAACGATCTTGTAGCAGCCGTATTTCTCCTCAGGCGTGAAGCCCAGCGTGTCCATGGCGTGCTGCACAGAACACATGTGTTGCACGTTAACACGCTAACAGACAGCAGGTGGCGCTGGTTCAGGAATGTTTTCCTTACATCGGTGAGCTTGAGCTCTTCTCCGTCGTTGATTCCCTCCACCGTGGTGACGCCCTGAGAGCAGAAGTGGTAGTCGTAGGGGTTGGTGGTGACCAGCAGCATGTCTGGAACACGTATGACAGAGTTAAACATGAGAGCGGACCAATCAGGAGCCCTGAACAGGTATGACATCAGGAAGCCAAGAATTATATGAAGAAATGCAGAAACATTCAACATGAAGCTGTGACATAATGAGACACTTCTGTTCATGGATTATCAAACATTCCAGTGGTGAAGACGTGACGTCTGCAGCGCCGCCTGCTGTTCATGTAGTAAAAGTGCGACCACAGCGCCACCAAGCTGCAGACGTCAGAGATAACTGTTCATCTCTTCTCTTAGTTCTCTGGTTCAAATCAACAGGTAAGAACTTTTCACTTTCATATTTTGTAATTTTTAAAACTTTGGTCTGTTTTTTTAACATGTCGGACGATAGAAAGAAACTAAACATGATAATTTAACTACAGTCTGTCTGTTAGACGTTCATGCAGATCAGAAGGATTTTAAAACAGACTGCAAAGAATGAAAACACAGATTTAAATAACGCAACCGTTTTTGTGACGTAGCACCAAGTTATTCTCAACACTCAGGACAAAAAGTCAATTTTAAAAGCCTCTCATTATGACCCTCACAGGCCTCCGTAGTCCCACCTTTATGTTGTTGTGCTCAATCAGTGGATCTAAACCTTCCAGTTTTCTGTCTGAAGTATTTTATTCATAGAGTTAAATGTTAATAATGTGAATAAAAAAGATGTTTCGGCGGTCATGTGACGGAAGCTGATTGGATGAAGCTGATTGGATGAAGCTGATTGGATGAAGCTGATTGGACGTGTCGCCGAACCGGAAATGAACCGTCAGCTCGGTGTGAATCCGGTTAATGGAGCTCAGCGTGTCTGTCCGGATTTAAACGTTCAGGAGGAGAAAAGTCTCATCTTCATCATCATCTTCATCCTTTTCATCCTCCTCAGTGAAATATTAATGACGTAATGTAATGTGACGCCGCTGCAGCGTCACTCAGGTGAGTTACATCCAGTGATTATTTACCTGCTGAGCTGCGTCATGTGTGCTCTGTGTTTACTGTGTTTTAATCGGTAGTAAAAGTACCACGAAGTACAAATACTCTGTCCCAACTGAACGTCCTGCACTTAAAAGTACCAGCATCAAAGTACAGGAAGTAAAACAGTGAATATGTAGATCAATGAGAGCTATTGATCCCACGAGTCACGTGTTCATCACTGTGACGTGTCTCTAAAACACTGAGAGCTAAAGGAGCAAAGAGAATTATAACAGAAATAAAGAGTCACAGTGAGGCTGATGCTGTGTTGATCAATAAAGTTTAATTTGAATCTATAAACTCATAATCTAACGTTAGATTTGGTGTCATTGAACTGAGTCTGGTGTTTTCAAATGTCTGTCATGAAGTAAAACTCCAGTATTCATCTGGGGAAGCTGTACTTTAACTGTACTGTAGTAAAAGTACCTCTGAGTCCTTCCGTCTGTCCGTTACTGCGTTCAGCTCTGATCCATAACCTGAATACTTCATGTTCTATATTAACTATCGTCGTTTTGATGGTTGGTTGTAAACTTTGATGTGATTCTGTTTGAGTCGGAGAGTTAATCAGACTGTTTAATGATGAATTGATCCTTTCAATCGGTTCTTTGTCTCCAGCTTTATGTGACATTATTCTCCTTTCCTTTGTTTCATGTTTAAACTGAACGTTTTTGACTTCTGAACAGAAAAAGATGTCCTCAGATTTTATTTCAGACTTCAGCGACTAAGATCTGCAATTTTAACTTTAGTGATGTCGTTTTACTTCTGCGTGGTTTCCTTGCAGCTCTGGCTTGGAATAGTTTCTACAGGTGTGCAGGTTACTTTATGCTCTGGCTTGTGATTGGACACTGATGTGGGCGTGGCTAGCTTGTAGGTCTGGCTTGTGATTGGACAGTGTATTATAGGTGGGCGTGGTTACCTTGTAGCTCTGGCTTGTGATTGGACACTGATGTGGGCGTGGTTACCTTGTAGCTCTGGCTTGTGATTGGACATGATCTGGTAGTAGATGTGGTAGCTTCTCTCTCCAGGCTGCTGGAACACGACTCTGGACTTCTCTAGAAGATCTGGTCAGAAGACAAAGACAGGAACTCGTTAGCATCCAGTTCACAGTCGACCTCTGACCTGACCTTAAACCAGTGAAGCTGAACTCGGTCTGCAGACTCACAGATGTCGATGTCGGCCGACGCCAGCTTCCCCGTCGGACCGAAATGGATCCGGATGAACTTCCCCTGAAACACACCAACAGTTTCTTCACTGCTGTAAAGGAAACGAGTTTGTCTCCTGAACTTCAGTAAACTCACGAAGCGAGACGAGTTGTCGTTGCGGATGGTTTTAGCGTTTCCAAAGGCCTCCATGGCCGGATTGGCTTCAATGATCTGGTCCTCCAGAGAGCCCTGGGAGCAGAAGACGATCAGAACCTCAACAGAACCTCAACAGAACCCAAAGACTCACCGACCAGACCTCAGTGCCGGCTCAGGTTTAAGGTTCACAGACGTAAAGTGGAACAACTCACTCCTTTCTTCACGTTGTCTCCCAGAGCAGCGATGATGGCGAAATACTGAATCACTCTCTTGGTGTTGACGGTTTTTCCTGCTCCGGATTCACCGCTGAGACAGAAACACATCAGAAACACATCAGAAATACAGAAGAAACAGAGGAAACAGATAAAACAGAGGAAACAGATAAAACAGATAAAACAGATAAAACAGATAAAACAGATGAGGTCCTGGTCTCAGGAGCAGGTCAGGGCTTCAGAAAGCCACCAGAACCTCTCAGAGCAGCCGTCTGAGGGCTTTTTAGCACAGATTCATGAAGTAGAAGGTTTTACTGTGACTCACGTGATGAGCATCGACTGATTCTCTCGATCTGTGGAGGAAAATTAGATCAAGTTAGTTTTCAGTGAAAGAAAAATCAGAAGAAACCAGCTGGAAGTTTGTTCTGAAGAATGAATGTCTGATCACAGCAGCTCCTTCAGTTTGGACCGGTTCTGGTTCTGGTTCTGGTTCAGGTTCTGGTTCAGGTTCAGGTTCAGGTTCTGTTTGTAAAGATCTAAAACACCTACATTTAATTTCTGACAAAAGCTCGTCTGAACAGATTATTTTTATGAATCATGTTTATCCCCCCGACTGACAAGGAAGTAAAAACCCCCTTTGACTCCAGCTGTGGTGGATCAAGTTATCAGGCTGTTAGCATCTGTTAGCGTCTGTTAGCGTCTGTTAGCGTCTGTTGGCTGTTTGGTGTTTCTAAACCACCACAGTCTGGCCTGAAGGGGGCAGCGTTGTCTCCCTGTTCTACTCGCTGCTACTGAGTCTGTTGGGTTTGTTGAGGACGGAGCTGCAGCAGCTGAGCGGCAGGTTTGGTGCAGAACATCATTTCCTTTGATATTAATCGTGTTGATCATGTTTCCTGTTTTCTCTAATGGAAGCAGAAGGTTTTCTACTGAATGTCTGCTGCAGTGAGAGCAGGATGCTGATTGGTTGCAGCGACTTCCTGTCTCAGATCTCTCTGTACCAGACTCTTTGTCTGCTGAACCAAACATGTGAACTCTGCAGACGGTTGAACCCAGACGCTGACTCACTCTGCAGCAGGTCGGTGTAGGCGTTGTCAGCGACGGCGTAGATGTGGGGCGGAGTATCCGTACGACGCCTCCCTTTGTAAGCCGTCACCACCTCAGCGGAGTAGACCGGCAGCCATTTATAGGGATTCACCGTCACACAGAACAAACCGGAGTAGGTCTGATACAGAAGGGCCCAGTTAGAAATGAACAAGGTCACAGAGCAAAGAAAGACACGATGCTGAAGGTACTGACGTAGATCATCCACATGCTGTATCTCCTCCTCAGGTTGAAGAGGACGGAGGCTTCGTTCAGGTGAGTCAGCATGGCCATGTCCTCCATCATGTCGAACTTCGGAGGGTTCATCGGCTGCAGGTCGTCTTCTTTGACGATGAGAAACTGGAACAACCGAAATGCGACCAACACCAATGAGACATAAAACAACCAAAGTGTGACAAAGACTCCAGAAGACCTGCATCAGAGTTTAACAGGTAAACAAACATCTGCAGAGGTCTGTGGAGCTTCCTGTTGGAACGACTGGACTTCCTGTTGACTGGTACATGTGTGGTTTTAAATGACAAACACAAAAGTAAATGATGAGTTCAAATAACTTCGATGACCAGGTCTCCATCCTGACACATGAGTAACCGACTAGTTCACCAACCCGTCCATCCTTGGTCTCCACAGTGGTCTTGTCTCCGTTCAGCTCTCTGACCTCCACCTCGGTGTACGCTTCCACATCGTCCGGCATCCAGATTCGCTTCGTACCTGCAGCAGTTAGATTACACAGTATTTAACTAAAATACTAGTAGAGTATACGTACCGACGTACGGCGGGCAGGTTTACGCACCATCGAAGGCCTGAGCTTTAGCCGCCAGATGCTCCAGGTTGGTGAGTCGAAGGTAGCGAGCAGCTTCTCCGAACTCCTTCATGTCCAGAAACCGAGACATCTGAAGATGAAGAGACGAGGTTTAAAGGTTCATCTGCAGAATTTAACTTTTCTAACAGGAAGGAAAACATGTCCTGACTGGGTTCTTCAAATCCTGTTAACGAGAACAGCTTTAGATCCCCCAGAACTCCTCAGTCTTTAAACCCAGGAGGGATTGTTCAAGAAGTTCTTTTGCTTTTTGGTGCCAAGAATCAAGAAAATGACCAACAACAAGCTGACATGAGGGTTTTTAAGAGCATCAACAGACAGAATGTTCTGTCTGTGAAGGTTCTCAGTCGTCCAGGTCAGGGTCGTCCTCGTAGCTTCAATCATAGCATCTGGACTTGGTTGAGTTTCTAGAAGACGTTTCAACTGAAACTGTGAGGATAGGTAGGACGTCACGTTTCCTTCTTCCTCACTGTGGCCCATTTATAAAGTCCTGCACCTCAGTGGAAACAGCTCAGGGATTATTCATTTTACAAAATGTAAAAACCAACATGTTTCCACTGAAACACTGGAACACAAACTGTAGAGCAGCGGTCGCAACCTTTTTCACCATCGACCGCTTTCAAGACAGTTTTCTACGATCAGTCATTGAGAGAGATGACTGGTCTGTAGAAAGTTGTCTTGCTTGAAACCGTCGCCTGCCAAGAAGTATCCCCACATAATGCTGCCACCACCGTGCTTCACATCATGATGCTGCCACCACCGTGCTTCACATCATGATGCTGCCACCGTGCTTCACATCATGATGCTGCCACCACCATGCTTCACATCATGATGCTGCCACCGTGCTTCACATCATGATGCTGCCACCACCGTGCTTCACATCATGATGCTGCCACCACCGTGCTTCACATCATGATGCCACCACCGTGCTTCACATCATGATGCTGCCACCACCGTGCTTCACATCATGATGCCACCACCGTGCTTCACATCATGATGCCACCACCGTGCTTCACATCATGATGCTGCCACCACCATGCTTCACATCATGATGCTGCCACCACCATGCTTCACATCATGATGCTGCCACCACCATGCTTCACATCATGATGCTGCCACCACCGTGCTTCACATCATGATGCTGCCACCGTGTTTCACATCATGATGCTGCCACCACCATGCTTCATCATGATGCTGCCACCACCATGCTTCACATCATGATGCTGCCACCACCATGCTCACATCATGATGCTGCCACCACCGTGCTTCACATCATGATGCTGCCACCACCGTGCCTCACATCATGATGCTGACACCACTGTGCTCACATCATGATGCTGCCACCACCGTGCTCACATCATGATGCTGCCACCACCATGCTTTACGTCATGATGCTTCCACCACCATGCCTCACATCATAATGCTGCCACCACCATGCCTCACATCATGATGCTGCCACCACCATGCTCACATCATGATGCTGCCACCACCATGCTTCACATCATGATGCTGCCACCACCATGCCTCATATCATGATGCTGCCACCACCATGCTTCACATCATGATGCTGCCACCACCATGCTTCACATCATGATGCTGCCACCACCATGCTTCACATCATGATGCTGCCACCGCCATGCCTCACATCATGATGCTGCCACCACCGTGCCTCACATCATGATGCTGCCACCACCATGCTTCACATCATGATGCTGCCACCACCGTGCCTCACATCATGATGCTGCCACCACCATGCTTTAATGATGCGATGCTGCCACCACCATGTGCTTCACATCATGATGCTGCCACCACGCCATGCTTCACGCCATGATGCTGCCACCACCATGCTTCACGTCATGATGCTGCCACCACTGCAGCCACATCATGATGCTGCCACCACATGCTTCACATCATGATGCTGCCACCACCGTGCTTCACATTATGATGCTGCCACCACCGTGTTTCACATCATGATGCTGCCACCACCATGTTTCACATCATGATGCTGCCACCTCCATGCTTCACATCATGATGCTGCCACCACCATGCTTCACATCATGATGCTGCCACCACCGTGCTTCACATCATGATGCTGCCACCACCGTGCTTTAGTCATGATGCTGCCACCACCATGCTTTAATCATGATGCTGCCACCACCATGCTTCACGTCATGATGCTGCCACCACCGTGCTTCACGTCATGATGCTGCCACCACCGTGCTTCACGTCATGATGCTGCCACCACCGTGCTTTAGTCATGATGCTGCCACCACCATGCTTTAATCATGATGCTGCCACCACCATGCTTCACATCATGATGCTGCCACCACCGTGCTTTAATGATGATGCTGCCACCACCGTGCTTCACATCATGATGCTGCCACCACCATGCTTCCAATCATCAGATGACTGGTCTGTATTTGTCTTGTAATTGTCTTGCCTGAAACTGGTCTGTGGTTCAAAAAGGTAGCAGACCTTAAAGAAACTGTTGTTTGATGATTCTTTCAGACACATTTTGATGTTCTTTGAAAAGTTGTTGTTAGCATTGAACTCATTTCTGATGAGGAGTTCCAGAATGTCAGCAGGTTTCCAGACGTTCACGTTATGGTTCCTTCATCCTCAGACATCATCTGTGTCTCTACTGCTCTGTAAATCTTTATTTAGCTGCAGGTTAAAACCAAACAGGCCAAACTCCTCGCTGAGCTCAGCAGCTGATCATGACTGTGATGTTCCAGCAGCTTCCAGAGAACCAACAGCTGCAACATCAGCTCTGATCTGCTGCAAAGCTCCAGTCATTACTGAGCCGATGCTGCCGCTAAATCCAGCCGGTAAATATAACCAGGCAGCTGTGCTGGAACACAGACTCAGATACAGATGAAGCCTAGTTCCAAAAAGCAGTGGTCTCCAACCACCGGGCCTCGGACCGGTACCAGGCCGTGGGTCATCTGGTACCGGACCGCACAGAAAGAATAAAAACATTTTATTTTATTTGCAGCGGAGTCCGCAGGGTGTTTTATTTTGAAAGATGACTACATCGTCTTCCTGCCACTTCCCTCTGTGCTCGTTTCCGCCCAAATTAATAAAAAACAAACGTCTCTGGAGCTTCTTAGAAAAGACGGAGAGACTGGAAAAGGTAAAAACACATTTAGCAATAAAACGTTATTTTAATCATTTAGGAGACTTTTAAAAAACAAATATTGCAACCTTTTCTGCACCACAGACCGATTTCAAGCAAGACAATTTTCTATGGACTGGTCATCGTAGTCTGATGAATTGAAGCACGGCGGTGGCAGCATCATGATGTGAAGCACGGTGGTGGCAGCATCATGACATGAAGCACGGTGGTGGCAGCATCATGATGTGAAGCACGGTGGTGGCAGCATCATGACATGAAGCACGGTGGTGGCAGCATCATGATGTGAAGCACGGTGGTGGCAGCATCATGACATGAAGCACGGTGGTGGCAGCATCATGATGTGAAGCACGGTGGTGGCAGCATCATGATGTGAAGCACGGTGGTGGCAGCATCATGATGTGAAGCACGGTGGTGGCAGCATCATGAAGTGAAGCACGGTGGTGGCAGCATCATGACGTGAAGCACGGTGGTGGCAGCATCATGATGTGAAGCACGGTGGTGGCAGCATCATGACGTGAAGCACGGTGGTGGCAGCATCATGATGGGATGCTTCTTGGGAAGCCCCGGTTTCAAGCAGGACAATGTTCTATGGACCGTTCATCGAGTGCGATATAATTATACTATATTGAAAAATTATATATAAATTATACACCATTGTACTATAATGTAGTATAATGTAGTATAATGTACAATAAGGTAATATATGGTCCTATAACATAGTATAACATAGTATGTGGTATAATGTGAAATACTGTAATAATGTAATAATGAAGTATAACGTAGTGTAATGTTGTGTAATGTAGTATGACGTAGTATACTGTAGTATAATGTAGTATAATGCAGTATACTGTAGAATAATGTAATATAACGTAGTATAATATAGTATAGTGTATAATAATGTAGTATAACATAGTATAATGTAGCACAACGTAATAAAATGTAGTATAATGTAGTATAAAACAGTATAAAATAGTATAATGTAGAAAAACATAGTATAAAGTAGTATAATGCAATATAATGTAGTATAATGTAGTATAATGTAGAATAACGAAGTATAAAAGTAGTATAATGTAGTATAGTGTAGTGCAGTGTAGAATAACATAGTGTAATGCAGTATAATGTAGTATAAAGTAGTATAATGTAGTACAATGTGGTATAATGTAGTATAATGTAGTGTAGTGTAGAATAACGAAGTATAAAGTAGTATAATGTATTGTACTGTAGTATCATGTAGTATAATGTAGTATAAAGTAGTATAATGTAGTATAAAGTAGTATAATGTAGTATAATGTAGTATAAAGTAGTATAATGTAGTATAAAGTAGTATAATATAGTATCATGTAGTATAATGTAGTATAGTGTAGTATAATATAGTATAATGTATTGTCCTGTAGTATGATGTAGTATAATGTAGTATATTGTAGTATAATGTAGTATAGTGTAGTACAGTGTAGAATAACGAAGTATAATGTAGTATAATGTGGTATAATGTAGTATAGTGTATTGTACTGTATTATCATGTAGTATAAAGTAGTATAGTGTAGTATAATATAGTATAATGTATTGTAGTGTAGAATAACAAAGTATAATGTAGTATATTGTAGTATAAAGTAGTATAATGTAGTACAGTGTAGTATTGGGGTCTGTACTCACTGTGCTGCGTCGCTCTGCTCTGAAGCTCCTGGAGGACTGGACTTTGTGGCTGCAGGTTCGAGGATGTGCAGAAGATCCAGAGCATCACTTCACTTTATAACCTCCCTGTGAAGGGCAGCGCGTCACCTGACCTGTTGGGCTGCAGCTGATTGGCCGGCCCGCCGAGGCTGGACGGTCATAAAAGGCCTGCTGTGGTCAGAATAAAGCCTCGTCATCCCTCTGAGCTCTATCTATGGAAACGCTCTCACTGCTCTGATATTCCACAGTGAGGAAAAACACAAGGAAGTACAACAGAGACAGACGCAGCAGTTTGTTTATGATGCTCACTAGTTTATTCTACCTCTGTTCCTTTAAGGTTGGCCACAGACGAAAAGTAAGATTATCATTTTATCATCTAGTTGATAGAAAATGTTTCTCCACATGGAAACCATTATTCTGCTTTATTTCTGTTCTCAGACTCAAACTCTCATCTGGTCACAGCAGAAGGGGAATTTTTAAAGATAACAAAGAAACAAAGAACAGAAAGATTTAAAATGAAGATTTAATTTTCTTCAACGTAGAGAAATAAAAAATAAACCCATAAAACAGAAAACAGAAGGAAACATGACAGTAAATAGAATACTAATTAAATAATAATAATAAAAAATGTCTAAAGTCAAAGCAAATAATATAAAAACAGAAAAAACAAGATAACGTTAGCATAAACAAGATAACATTAGCATAAACAAGATAATGTTAGCATAAACAAGATAATGTTAGCATAAACAAGATAATGTTAGCATAAACCAGATAACGTTAGCATAAAAAGATAACGTTAGCATAAACAAGATAATGTTAGCATAAACAAGATAACATTAGCATAAACAAGATAACGTTAGCATAAACAAGATAATGTTAGCATAAACAAGATAATGTTAGCATAAACAAGATAACATTAGCATAAACAAGATAATGTTAGCATAAACAAGATAATGTTAGCATAAACAAGATAACATTAGCATAAACAAGATAACGTTAGCATAAACAAGATAACATTAGCATAAACAAGATAATGTTAGCATAAACAAGATAACATTAGCATAAACAAGATAATGTTAGCATAAACAAGATAATGTTAGCATAAACCAGATAACGTTAGCATAAAAAGATAACGTTAGCATAAACAACATAATGTTAGCATAAGCAAGATAATGTTAGCATAAACCAGATAACGTTAGCATATACAAGATAATGTTAGCATAAACAAGATAACATTAGCATAAACCAGACAACGTTAGCATAAACAAGATAATGTTAGCATAAACCAGATAACGTTAGCATAAAAAGATAACGTTAGCATAAACAACATAATGTTAGCATAAACAAGATAATGTTAGCATAAACAAGATAACATTAGCATAAACCAGACAACGTTAGCATAAACAAGATAATGTTAGCATAAACCAGATAACGTTAGCATAAAAAGATAACGTTAGCATAAACAACATAGTGTTAGCATAAGCAAGATAATGCTCGCATAAACCAGATAACGTTAGCATAAACAAGATAATGTTAGCATATGAATGAATGAATGAATGAATTTTATTATTATTGTGTCTTACACACATCCAGTATGCCCAGCCCAACATGGGCTTATAAGACACCACAATAAACATCCAACCAGTTGTCAGACAGTAGGCACAATAAACAATGTTTTAAGTTGCATTATTTAAATAAAAAAGTCTGCCGTCTCTTCCACTTGCAGCATAAACAAGATAATGTTAGCATAAACCAGATAACGTTAGCATAAACAAGATAATGTTAGCATAAAGAAGATAAAATTAGCATTAACAAGATAACATTAGCATAAAAAAGATAGCGTTAGCTTAAACAAGATAATGTTAGCATAAACCAGATAACGTTAGCATAAACAAGATAACGTTAGCTTAAACCAGATAACATTAAAAAACTGTACCTGTTGTACTTTGTTTGCCCTGCTAGCTAGCTAGGGCTGTAATTAGCATGCTAACAATAGTGACTCCTGTTATTAATGTTATATGATGGAGGAGCATCAGCCTCCTGTTGATCTCCCATCATGCCTCACTGTGATCCTGTTCAGAGTCTGACATTAATAAATGAGGCTCATCGAGTTTCATTCAGAGAAAAACGCCACCGAGTCGTTTCTCTGTCTGCGGTTTAATGAAGTGATGGATCGGCTGGATTAAAGTCGAAGCTTTCAGCTGCGATATGAAGCTATTTTTACTGCGAGTCTCAACAAGTCATCCTCTGCTGCGTCACCTTCGACCTGCTGCTTCACTGCTGCAGGTTCACAGGTTTCACAGGTTTGTTGCAGGTTAGTTGCAGGTTTCACAGGTTTGTTGCAGGTTAGTTGCAGGTTAGTTGCAGGTTTCACAGGTTTCACAGGTTTGTTGCAGGTTTCACAGGTTTGTTGCAGGTTTGTTGCAGTTTACTGCAGGTTAGTTGCAGGTTTCACAGGTTTGTTGCAGGTTAGTTGCAGGTTTCACAGGTTTGTTGCAGGTTAGTTGCAGGTTTCACAGGTTTGTTGCAGGTTAGTTGCAGGTTTCACAGGTTTGTTGCAGGTTAGTTGCAGGTTAGTTGCAGGTTTCACAGGTTTCACAGGTTTGTTGCAGGTTAGTTGCAGGTTTCACAGGTTTGTTGCAGGTTAGTTGCAGGTTAGTTGCAGGTTAGTTGCAGGTTAGTTGCAGGTTTCACAGGTTTCACAGGTTAGTTGCAGGTTAGTTGCAGGTTAGTTGCAGGTTTGTTGCAGGTTAGTTGCAGGTTAGTTGCAGGTTTCACAGGTTTCACAGGTTAGTTGCAGGTTAGTTGCAGGTTAGTTGCAGGTTAGTTGCAGGTTAGTTGCAGGTTAGTTGCAGGTTAGTTGCAGGTTAGTTGCAGGTTTCACAGGTTTCACAGGTTTGTTGCAGGTTAGTTGCAGGTTTCACAGGTTTGTTGCAGGTTAGTTGCAGGTTAGTTGCAGGTTTCACAGGTTTCACAGGTTTGTTGCAGGTTTCACAGGTTTCACAGGTTTGTTGCAGGTTTGTTGCAGGTTTCACAGGTTTGTTGCAGGTTTGTTGCAGTTTACTGCAGGTTAGTTGCAGGTTTCACAGGTTTGTTGCAGGTTAGTTGCAGGTTTCACAGGTTTGTTGCAGGTTAGTTGCAGGTTTCACAGGTTTGTTGCAGGTTAGTTGCAGGTTAGTTGCAGGTTTCACAGGTTTCACAGGTTTGTTGCAGGTTAGTTGCAGGTTTCACAGGTTTGTTGCAGGTTAGTTGCAGGTTTCACAGGTTTCACAGGTTAGTTGCAGGTTAGTTGCAGGTTAGTTGCAGGTTTGTTGCAGGTTAGTTGCAGGTTAGTTGCAGGTTTCACTGGATCTACATGCGGCGCTGACATTAAGGCGTGGTGTTACTGCGTTTCTTCCTCCTGCGGCTGTGATTTGTGGATCAGGTTAAGGAGCCGGTCTCTAAAATGTCTCTTCATGCTGCTGAACTTCTCAAACTGAACCTCAGTTTATCCAACGATAACTAATCATGTGATCGGCTGGAGAAGAGCCTCTGGGACCTTTATTCTATAGAAATATAAAACTGATATAGACGTTGTCTATAAATGAGCCCCAGATCTGCTGACGGCATCACTTTCTCCCTGTCAGCTGACTTTCTTCACCTCCGTCACGTCTTTTAGCTTCACTTTATTCATCTGTCTGCAGCTGAGTCCCTCTAATCCAGGACCAGGCCTGGATACCGACTCACAGCTGGAGGGATCCTCAGAGAGCTGCAGTCACAGGAAACACAGGAGCAGCAGCCGGCCGTGTTAATTACACTTATCTCTGAGAACGTGGTGGACTTCAGAGAATCTTAATCTAAACAATCTGAAAGTCTTCTGTCAGGAGGACTCTCCTCATCCCCTAGATGTTAACCACCTCCATGGTCCAGCCTCCCGTGACTCATCATGTTCCTCTGTGCTGGATGTATCTCCAGCTACTAGATGTTCCTCCATGCTGGATGTATCTCCAGCTACTAGATGTTCCTCCATGCTGGATGTATCTCCAGCTACTAGATGTTCCTCCATGCTGGATGTATCTCCAGCTACTAGATGTTCCTCCATGCTGGATGTATCTCCAGCTACTAGATGTTCCTACATGCTGGATGTATCTCCAGCTACTAGATGTTTCTCCATGCTGGATGTATCTCCAGCTACTAGATGTTCCTCCATGCTGGATGTATCTCCAGCTACTAGATGTTCCTCCATGCTGGATGTATCTCCAGCTACTAGATGTTCCTCCATGCTGGATGTATCTCCAGCTACTAGATGTTCCTCCATGCTGGATGTGTCTCCAGCTACTAGATGTTTCTCCATGCTGGATGTATCTCCAGCTACTAGATGTTCCTCCATGCTGGATGTATCTCCAGCTACTAGATGTTCCTCCATGTTGGATGTATCTCTAGCTACTAGATGTTCCTCCATGCTGGATGTATCTCCAGCTACTAGATGTTCCTCCATGCTGGATGTATCTCCAGCTACTAGATGTTCCTCCATGCTGGATGTATCTCCAGCTACTAGATGTTCCTCCATGCTGGATGTACCTCCAGCTACTAGATGTTCCTCCATGCTGGATGTATCTCCAGCTACTAGATGTTCCTCCATGCTGGATGTACCTACAGCTGATTGGCAGACTAGAGGGAAGTCGTTTGAAGCCTTTTGTGTTTCTGGAGAAGCTTCTTTTGCACATGTTGATGCTCGTTCCTCTGAGTATCTGCATCATGTTTAGCTGATGGACACGAGGAGAGCAAAGTTAAAAACATTTGAAAGAGGATCTGAGCTCGATAAGTTGTTCTCCAGACTGTTGATGCTTCCATAATGTGTCCATGACTGGAGCTCAGCTTCACCTGTTCTACCTGGTCTGTTTTATCACCTGTTAATCCTTCAGCCTCACAGTCTGTAACTAAAACTGACTTTAAGGCTTGGATTCATCGTTCAGGTTGTTTCCTTCCTTGTCATTTATTCCTGCTAACGACCGTCCAGACAGCAGCTCGTCTTCATGCTCGGTAATTTAATAGAGAATACATTTATTACAACATGAGCGACTTTCAAACACACTCAGTGCAGCAGCTGTGGCTGTTAATGCCTTCATAATGCAGCTTAAACCGCTACATATGAGCCACACACACCTGTCACACACACACACACACACACACACACACACACATGAACACACACACACATGAACCCACACAGGATCCCAGAACAATGGAGCCACGCTATAAACTTATTTTAGCTGAACAACGGAGAGACGCCACAGAACCCAGAGTTCAATCCTTCAATCCCCAACTGTCAGTCACAATAATGCTGCACACACACCTGTCACACACACACACACACACACACACACACACACACACACACACACACACACACACACTTTAGTTAAATGTTCAGTTCCAGGTTCAGCGCTGAAACTCAGATCTTTATTGATGTCATGATGTTTGATTTAGTTCCTCTACATGAATGTGGGACATTAAAGTCTCCATGATGTTTCTCCAACTCCAACCATCATGTTTTCTTCATCCAGGATTTGCTTCCAGTGCATTGAAAACACAAAACTGAACTTCTGCTTGTTTTGCTTTCAGGAGGAAAACATGATCATTTCTATTGATCAGCTGATCGTACAGTCGTCCATTAAGTCTCTAAGCTGATCTCCATCCGGTACAAACTGGTTCTTCTTCTGGTCCCTGCAGCTATAAATATTTCAGCTTTGTGTCTCCTGAACAGCTGGAGGTTATTGATCCAATCAGGAGATAAGATCGGCCTTCGAGGAACGACCTTCAGCTCTGAACCGAGGTATCTGGGTCACACACACACACACACACACAAACACACACACACACACACACACACTAGAGATGTGATGGTTTCAGTCTGGAGACTGTTTTGTCTGAACAGGCTCTGATCTCTATGACACATGTACGTCCAGACGTCATGACGGACCGGTCGGTCAGTCGGTAACTCTGGTCAACATTCCTCTGAGGCTCCACAGCAAAGCTTCAAAATCCTGCTGGAAGCTTCACACACGCACACACACACACACACACACACACGCCACATACTAAATACATATAGGACAGAGCCTGACATCACCTGTTCTTCTGGAAACAAGGTGGAACAATGAATCATGCTTGGAGGTCAAACATCCATTGGTCCTGTAAGTGACATGAGATCAGTCGGACAGACAGCAGGCAGAACAATAAACCCTATTTAGAGACCAGCATGGACGCACACGCCAACACAGCAACACACCAACACACCAACACAGCAACACGCCAACACAGCAACACGCCAACACGCCAACACAGCAACACAGCAACACGCCAACACACCAACACGCCAACACACCAACACAGCAACACAGCAACACACCAACACAGCAACACGCCAACACGCCAACACGCCAACACACCAACACACCAACACACCAACACAGCAACACGCCAACACGCCAACACACCAACACACCAACACACCAACACAGCAACACGCCAACACGCCAACACGCCAACACGCCAACACAGCAACACGCCAACACGCCAACACGCCAACACACCAACACAGCAACACGCCAACACACTGAAGCCTGCTATACAACCTGCTGCACCACGCCTCAGTTAGCGGAACAGTCATTAGTAAACGGATTTCACAGAGTAGCATGTTGTGGAAAACACCACATTAAAAACATCACAGTTTAGTATGTTGTTAAAAAAAACGTCATAGTTTAGTATGTCGTTAAAAAAATGTCATAGTTTAGTATGTCGTAAAAAAAGGTCATAGTTTAGTATGTCGTTAAAAAAACGTCATAGTTTAGTATGTCGTAAAAAAATGTCATAGTTTAGTATGTCGTAAAAAAAGGTCATAGTTTAGTATGTCGTTAAAAAAACGTCATAGTTTAGTATGTCGTTAAAAACGTCATAGTTTAGTATGTCGTAAAAACGTCGTAGTTTAGTATGTCGTTAAAAAACGTCATAGTTTAGTATGTCGTTAAAAAAACGTCGTAGTTTAGTATGTCGTTAAAAAAACGTCATAGTTTAGTATGTCGTTAAAAAAGGTCATAGTTTAGTATGTCGTTAAAAACGTCATAGTTTAGTATGTCGTTAAAAAACGTCATAGTTTAGTATGTCGTTAAAAAAACGTCGTAGTTTAGTATGTCGTTAAAAAAACGTCATAGTTTAGTATGTCGTTAAAAACGTCATAGTTTAGTATGTCGTTAAAAAAACGTCATAGTTTAGTATGTCGTTAAAAAAGGTCATAGTTTAGTATGTCGTTAAAAAAACGTCGTAGTTTAGTATGTCGTTAAAAAACGTCATAGTTTAGTATGTCGTTAAAAAAGGTCATAGTTTAGTATGTCGTTAAAAAAACGTCATAGTTTAGTATGTCGTTAAAAAAACGTCATAGTTTAGTATGTCGTTAAAAAAATGTCATAGTTTAGTATGTCGTAAAAAAAGGTCATAGTTTAGTATGTCGTTAAAAAAACGTCATAGTTTAGTATGTCGTTAAAAAAACGTCGTAGTTTAGTCTGTCGTAAAAACGTCGTAGTTTAGTATGTCGTTAAAAAAACGTCATAGTTTAGTATGTCGTAAAAACGTCGTAGTTTAGTATGTCGTTAAAAAACGTCATAGTTTAGTATGTCGTTAAAAAAACGTCGTAGTTTAGTATGTCGTTAAAAAAACGTCATAGTTTAGTATGTCGTTAAAAACGTCATAGTTTAGTATGTCGTTAAAAAAACGTCATAGTTTAGTATGTCGTTAAAAAAGGTCATAGTTTAGTATGTCGTTAAAAAAACGTCGTAGTTTAGTATGTCGTTAAAAAAACGTCATAGTTTAGTATGTCGTTAAAAAAATGTCATAGTTTAGTATGTCGTAAAAAAAGGTCATAGTTTAGTATGTCGTTAAAAAAACGTCATAGTTTAGTATGTCGTTAAAAAAACGTCGTAGTTTAGTCTGTCGTAAAAACGTCGTAGTTTAGTATGTCGTTAAAAAAACGTCATAGTTTAGTATGTCGTTAAAAAAGGTCATAGTTTAGTATGTCGTTAAAAAAACGTCATAGTTTAGTATGTCGTTAAAAAAACGTCATAGTTTAGTATGTCGTTAAAAAAATGTCATAGTTTAGTATGTCGTAAAAAAAGGTCATAGTTTAGTATGTCGTTAAAAAAACGTCATAGTTTAGTATGTCGTTAAAAAAACGTCGTAGTTTAGTCTGTCGTAAAAACGTCGTAGTTTAGTATGTCGTTAAAAAAACGTCATAGTTTAGTATGTCGTTAAAAAAATGTCATAGTTTAGTATGTCGTAAAAAAAGGTCATAGTTTAGTATGTCGTTAAAAAAACGTCATAGTTTAGTATGTCGTTAAAAACGTCATAGTTTAGTATGTCGTAAAAACGTCGTAGTTTAGTATGTCGTTAAAAAACGTCATAGTTTAGTATGTCGTAAAAACGTCGTAGTTTAGTATGTCGTTAAAAAACGTCATAGTTTAGTATGTCGTTAAAAAAACGTCGTAGTTTAGTATGTCGTTAAAAAAACGTCATAGTTTAGTATGTCGTTAAAAACGTCATAGTTTAGTATGTCGTTAAAAAAATGTCATAGTTTAGTATGTCGTTAAAAAAACGTCATAGTTTAGCATGTCGTTAAAAACGTCATAATTTAGTATGTCGTTAAAAACGTCATAGTTTAGTATGTCGTAAAAAACGTCATAGTTTAGTATGTCGTTAAAAACGTCATAGTTTAGTATGTCGTAAAAAACGTCATAGTTTAGTATGTCGTAAAAAACGTCATAGTTTAGTATGTCGTTAAAAACGTCATAGTTTAGTATGTCGTTAAAAACGTCATAGTTTAGTATGTCGTTAAAAACGTCATAGTTTAGTATGTCGTAAAAAAACGTCATAGTTTAGTATGTCGTTAAAAACGTCATAGTTTACTATGTCGTTAAAAAACGTCATAGATTAGTATGTCGTAAAAAACGTCATAGTTTAGTATGTCGTAAAAAAGGTCATAGTTTAGTATGTCGTAAAAAAGGTCATAGTTTAGTATGTCGTTAAAAACGTCATAGTTTAGTATGTCGTTAAAAAAACGTCATAGTTTAGTATGTCGTAAAAAACGTCATAGTTTAGTATGTCGTTAAAAACGTCATAGTTTAGTATGTCGTAAAAAACGTCATAGTTTAGTATGTCGTAAAAAAAGGTCATAGTTTAGTATGTCGTTAAAAACGTCATAGTTTAGTATGTCGTTAAAAAAACGTCATAGTTTAGTATGTCGTAAAAAACGTCATAGTTTACTATGTCGTAAAAAAGGTCATAGTTTAGTATGTCGTAAAAAACGTCATAGTTTAGTATGTCGTTAAAAACGTCATAGTTTAGTATGTCGTAAAAAACGTCATAGTTTAGTATGTCGTTAAAAAAACGTCAGTTTAGTATGTCGTTAAAAACGTCATAGTTTAGTATGTCGTAAAAAAGGTCATAGTTTAGTATGTCGTTAAAAACGTCATAGTTTAGTATGTCGTAAAAAACGTCATAGTTTAGTATGTCGTTAAAAACGTCATAGTTTAGTATGTCGTTAAAAACGTCATAGTTTAGTATGTCGTAAAAAACGTCATAGTTTCGTATGTCGTTAAAAACGTCATAGTTTAGTATGTCGTAAAAACGTCATAGTTTAGTATGTCGTTAAAAAAACGTCGTAGTTTAGTATGTCGTTAAAAACGTCATAGTTTAGTATGTCGTAAAAACGTCATAGTTTAGTATGTCGTTAAAAAAACGTCATAGTTTAGTATGTCGTTAAAAACGTCATAGTTTAGTATGTCGTAAAAACGTCATAGTTTAGTATGTCGTAAAAAAGTCATAGTTTAGTATGTCGTAAAAAAGGTCATAGTTTAGTATGTCGTTAAAAACGTCATATTTTAGTATGTCGTAAAAAACGTCATAGTTTAGTATGTCGTTAAAAACGTCATAGTTTAGTATGTCGTTAAAAACGTCATAGTTTAGTATGTCGTAAAAAACGTCATAGTTTCGTATGTCGTTAAAAAAACGTCATAGTTTAGTATGTCGTTAAAAAACGTCATAGTTTAGTATGTCGTTAAAAACGTCATAGTTTAGTATGTCGTTAAAAACGTCATAGTTTAGTATGTCGTTAAAAACGTCATAGTTTAGCATGTCAAAAACGCCATAGTTTAGTATGTTGTAAAAAGGCCTAGTTTAGTATGTCGTTAAAAAAACGTCATAGCTTCTTAGTATGTCGAAAAAAACGCTATAGTTTAGCATGTCGTTAAAAACGCCATAGTTTAGTATGTCGTTAAAAACGTCATAGTTTAGTATGTCGTTAAAAACGTCATAGTTTAGTATGTCGTTAAAAAAACGTCAGTTTCATATGTCGTAAAAAAGGTCATAGTTTAGTATGTCGTTAAAAACGTCATAGTTTAGTATGTCGTAAAAAACGTCATAGTTTCGTATGTCGTTAAAAAAACGTCATAGTTTAGTATGTCGTTAAAAAACGTCATAGTTTAGTATGTCGTTAAAAACGTCATAGTTTAGTATGTCGTTAAAAACGTCATAGTTTAGTATGTCGTTAAAAACGTCATAGTTTAGTATGTTGTAAAAAAGGTCATAGTTTAGTATGTCGTTAAAAAAACGTCATAGTTTAGTATGTCGTAAAAAAAACGTCATAGTTTAGTATGTCGTTAAAAACGTCATAGTTTAGTATGTCGTTAAAAAACGTCATAGTTTAGTATGTCGTTAAAAACGTCATAGTTTAGTATGTCGTTAAAAAAACGTCA
>CM045452.1:35873137-36006084 GCA_024666655.1 Dascyllus trimaculatus | reverse complement strand
AGTTTAGTATGTCGTTAAAAACGTCATAGTTTAGTATGTCGTTAAAAAACGTCATAGTTTAGTATGTCGTTAAAAAAACGTCATAGTTTAGTATGTCGTTAAAAACGTCATAGTTTAGTATGTCGTTAAAAAAACGTCATAGTTTAGTATGTCGTTAAAAAAAGTCATAGTTTAGTATGTCGTAAAAAAACGTCGTAGTTTAGTATGTCGTTAAAAAACGTCGTAGTTTAGTATGTCGTTAAAAAACGTCATAGTTTAGTATGTCGTTAAAAAAAGTCATAGTTTAGTATGTCGTTAAAAAACGTCATAGTTTAGTATGTCGTTAAAAAAACGTCATAGTTTAGTATGTCGTTAAAAACGTCATAGTTTAGTATGTCGTTAAAAAAACGTCATAGTTTAGTATGTCGTTAAAAAAACGTCGTAGTTTAGTATGTCGTTAAAAAAACGTCATAGTTTAGTATGTCGTTAAAAAAACGTCATAGTTTAATATGTCGTTAAAAACGTCATAGTTTAGTATGTCGTAAAAAAAAAGTCATGGTTTAGTATGTCGTTGAAAAAACGTCATAGTTTAGTATGTCGTAAAAAAACGTCGTAGTTTAGTATGTCGTTAAAAAAAGTCATAGTTTAGTATGTCGTTAAAAAAAGTCATAGTTTAGTATGTCGTTAAAAAAAGTCGTAGTTTAGTATGTCGTTAAAAAACGTCATAGTTTAGTATGTCGTTAAAAACGTCATAGTTTAGTATGTCGTTAAAAAACGTCATAGTTTAGTATGTCGTTAAAAACGTCATAGTTTAGTATGTCGTTAAAAAAACGTCAGTTTCATATGTCGTAAAAAAGGTCATAGTTTAGTATGTCGTTAAAAAAACGTCACAGTTTAGTATGTCGTATAAAACGTCACAGTTTAGTATGTCGTAAAAAACGTCATAGTTTAGTATGTCGTAAAAACGTCATAGTTTAGTATGTCGTTAAAAAAACGTCATAGTTTAGTATGTCGTTAAAAAAACGTCAGTTTAGTATGTCGTTAAAAAAACGTCAGTTTAGTATGTCGTTAAAAACGTCATAGTTTAGTATGTCGTTAAAAAACGTCATAGTTTAGTATGTCGTTAAAAACGTCATAGTTTAGTATGTCGTTAAAAAACGTCATAGTTTAGTATGTCGTTAAAAACGTCATAGTTTAGTATGTCGTTAAAAAACGTCATAGTTTAGTATGTCGTTAAAAAAACGTCATAGTTTAGTATGTCGTAAAAACGTCATAGTTTAGTATGTCGTTAAAAAAACGTCAGTTTAGTATGTCGTTAAAAAACGTCATAGTTTAGTATGTCGTAAAAAACGTCATAGTTTAGTATGTCGTTAAAAAAACGTCAGTTTAGTATGTCGTTAAAAAACGTCATAGTTTAGTATGTCGTTAAAAAACGTCATAGTTTAGTATGTCGTTAAAAACGTCATAGTTTAGTATGTCGTTAAAAAAACGTCATAGTTTAGTATGTCGTAAAAAACGTCATAGTTTAGTATGTCGTTAAAAACGTCATAGTTTAGTATGTCGTAAAAAAAACGTCATAGTTTAGTATGTCGTTAAAAACGTCATAGTTTAGTATGTCGTTAAAAAAAGTCATAGTTTACTATGTCGTTAAAAAAATGTCATAGTTTAGTATGTCGTAAAAAAGGTCATAGTTTAGTATGTCGTTAAAAAAACGTCATAGTTTAGTATGTCGTTAAAAACGTCATAGTTTAGTATGTCGTTAAAAAAACGTCATAGTTTAGTATGTCGTAAAAACGTCATAGTTTAGTATGTCGTTAAAAAAACGTCATAGATTAGTATGTCGTTAAAAAAACGTCAGTTTAGTATGTCGTTTAAAAAAACGTCAGTTTAGTATGTCGTTAAAAAACGTCATAGTTTAGTATGTCGTTAAAAACGTCATAGTTTAGTATGTCGTTAAAAAAACGTCATAGTTTAGTATGTCGTTAAAAAAACGTCATAGTTTAGTATGTCGTTAAAAACGTCATAGTTTAGTATGTCGTTAAAAAAACGTCATAGTTTAGTATGTCGTAAAAACGTCATAGTTTAGTATGTCGTTAAAAAAACGTCATAGATTAGTATGTCGTTAAAAAAACGTCAGTTTAGTATGTCGTTAAAAAAACGTCAGTTTAGTATGTCGTTAAAAAACGTCATAGTTTAGTATGTCGTAAAAAAAACGTCATAGTTTAGTATGTCGTTAAAAAAACGTCATAGTTTAGTATGTCGTAAAAAAAACGTCATAGTTTAGTATGTCGTTAAAAAACGTCATAGTTTAGTATGTCGTAAAAAAGGTCATAGTTTAGTATGTCGTTAAAAAACGTCATAGTTTAGTATGTCGTTAAAAAAACGTCATAGATTAGTATGTCGTTAAAAAAACGTCATAGTTTAGTATGTCGTAAAAAAAAGTCATAGTTTAGTATGTCGTTAAAAAAATGTCATAGTTTAGTATGTTGTAAAAAAGGTCATAGTTTAGTATGTCGTTAAAAAAACGTCATAGTTTAGTATGTCGTAAAAAAAACGTCATAGTTTAGTATGTCGTTAAAAACGTCATAGTTTAGTATGTCGTTAAAAACGTCATAGTTTAGTATGTCGTTAAAAAAACGTCATAGTTTAGTATGTCGTAAAAACGTCATAGTTTAGTATGTCGTTAAAAAAACGTCATAGTTTAGTATGTCGTTAAAAAACGTCATAGTTTAGTATGTCGTAAAAAACGTCATAGTTTAGTATGTCGTTAAAAAAACGTCAGTTTAGTATGTCGTTAAAAAAAAGTCATAGTTAACTATGTCGTTAAAAAAATGTCATAGTTTAGTATGTCGTTAAAAAAACGTCATAGTTTAGTATGTCGTAAAAAACGTCATAGTTTAGTATGTCGTTAAAAAACGTCATAGTTTAGTATGTCGTAAAAAAAACGTCATAGTTTAGTATGTCGTTAAAAAAACGTCATAGTTTAGTATGTCGTTAAAAAACGTCATAGTTTAGTATGTCGTAAAAAACGTCATAGTTTAGAATGTCGTTAAAAAACGTCATAGTTTAGTATGTCGTTAAAAAACGTCATAGTTTAGTATGTCGTTAAAAACGTCATAGTTTAGTATGTCGTTAAAAAACGTCATAGTTTAGTATGTCGTAAAAAAACGTCATAGTTTAGTATGTCGTAAAAAAAACGTCATAGTTTAGTATGTCGTTAAAAATCGTCATAGTTTAGTATGTCATAAAAACGTCATAGTTTAGTATGTCGTTAAAAAACGTCATAGTTTAGTATGTCGTTAAAAAAACGTCATAGTTTAGTATGTCGTAAAAAAAAGTCATAGTTTACTCTGTCGTTAAAAAAAAGTCATAGTTTAGTATGTCGTTAAAAAAATGTCATAGTTTAGTATGTCGTTAAAAAAAACGTCATAGTTTAGTATGTCGTTAAAAAAACGTCATAGTTTAGTATGTCGTAAAAAACGTCATAGTTTAGTATGTCGTTAAAAAACGTCATAGTTTAGTATGTCGTAAAAAAAACGTCATAGTTTAGTATGTCGTAAAAAAACGTCATAGTTTAGTATGTCGTTAAAAAAACGTCATAGTTTAGTATGTCGTTAAAAAACGTCATAGTTTAGTATGTCGTTATAAAACGTCATAGTTTAGTATGTCGTAAAAAAATAGTTTAGTATGTCGTCGTCATAGTTTAGTATGTCGTTAAAAAAACGTCATAGTTTAGTATGTCGTAAAAAACGTCATAGTTTAGTATGTCGTAAAAAACGTCATAGTTTAGTATGTCGTTAAAAAAACGTCATAGTTTAGTATGTCGTTAAAAAACGTCATAGTTTAGTATGTCGTAAAAAAAAGTCATAGTTTAGTATGTCGTTAAAAAAACGTCATAGTTTAGTATGTCGTTAAAAAAACGTCATAGTTTAGTATGTCGTTAAAAAAACGTCATAGTTTAGTATGTCGTTAAAAAAACGTCATAGTTTAGTATGTCGTTAAAAAACGTCATAGTTTAGTATGTCGTTAAAAAACGTCATAGTTTAGTATGTCGTTAAAAACGTCATAGTTTATTATGTCTAATCGTGTTTTTATGTTAAGTCATAAATACTGCTGGTCTCTGGTGATCTGCTCCAGTATTTTAATGTCAGTGTTTGTAAATGAAAACAGACTCTTTGAATGAACTCGTTTGTCTCTGTTTTATTAAATATGACTTTCATCTCAACACGTCATCCACAGCTGCTGCTTTCAGGGTCCCTCTTTAGCTGAAAACATGTCTACAGAGGTTAAAGTGAGTCACACCACGACGTTAAACATGACCATCTAACATGTCTAATATTAGCATCTTAACTTTAAATCCAAATGGATGCATTAAATAAACTTCAAGCCACTCTGCATTTTCTACAGAACATTAACGAGTGAGGAAACGTCTCTTCTTCTTCGCTCTCCGCCTGTTTCTCAATGAATGAAGCTAAATGTTATTTTCTATTCACAATCATCCAGTGTCTGAGCTGAGCTAGTTTACAGTTAAAAGCACACAAGAAGTTCTGTCTCCTTAAATCGATCACTAACAAACTCTAATGAAAACACAGATCTCTAGAAAACTACTGGTTCCCCAGATTTCCAATAAAAACACACGACTGGGTTCAAACAGCTGAAACGTGTCGTCACCATAGAAAAGCTGCAGGTCGGTTTCTATTTACAGTTTCTGGAAAAGTGAAGTCTCATTTTTTACATGTTCTATCAGGTTTATTGACGGTGGAAACAGAATTCTAGTCTGGGCTCCTTTGTTAAACCACAGATTAAACAGGGCACCTCTTGGACCAATCATGTTTTCACGCATCGTTTCAGAGAAAAGGATTTTAAAAGATTTAAAAAGTGTTTGTTGTTGCAGAATCTGATGAGAAGCTTCGACTATCTTCACCCTCCTCACTGCTGGACTCTTCTCTGGAACGCTGCTGCATCCAGACGCTCTCGGTTCAGTTCTGGTTCCAGCCTGAACGTCTCTCCGTCCTGCAGCGCCCCCTGCTGGGCCTGAACCATACAGTAAAGCTCTTAGTAGCAGGTTCTGAACTAACAACAGGAGAATCAGAAGCTTCTCAGTGTTGTTTTATAATGAACTAAAGGACCTTCCAACCAAACGTGACTCTAGAACCTTCAGACTCGCTGCACCTGGACCTGGTGCTGTGGTGAGGAGTGAAGGAGCTCTGAGGTTCTACAGCCTCACTGTATTCTAGTTTTATATGTTATTCAGTTGTCAGGATAAAGTTTTGAGCTCCTCAGTTGATGCCAGTTATTGTGGTTCCTAAAGGAGAAGTTGTCCTCGTAGTTTCAGTCGTAGCATCTGGACTGGACTCAGTTTCCAGATGTTCCGACTGAAACCACGACGACCTGGACGACTGAGAACCTTCAAGGAGAAGCTACTGAGCTTTAAATGAAACGTTCAGGTGGAAGAACAGCTGCAGGACGGAGGTAACAAAGAATTCAGGTTTGTAGAGAAGAAACTGAGACCAGAATCTTGTTGAGGGAAGATTCTGGACCGACTTGGTCTAAACTCCTGCTGGTCTGGTTCTAAGTGTCAGATCTGGTTCTGAAGTTAGTGGAGCTCCAGTTCTGTGAGACTGAACCAGACCGTGGATCCGTAACAGTCCAACCCCCCCCAGCTGGTGTTCTCCTCGTCCGTCAGTCCGGCTGGATGTTTACAGACGCTTCAGTCCGTCCCTCTATGTCTTGTAGATCTGGTGGTTTCCTCCGGCGGCGCTGGGAGGCAGAGCTCCAGTCCCTCCGGCCTGGACGTCCACGAAGCCCATCCTCTGCCTCCTCTTCCTCTGCTCGGTCATCTGCAGACAGAGAATCGACACCACGTTACCTGGAGGTGCTGCTAACAGAGTGACCTCGGTTCAACAGGAAGTAGAGATGGAAGCACCGCAGACGTTCCCTCCATGTTCCACACAGAGAGGAGGAAGTCTGGAGATGCTTCACGTTAACAGGTGTGACCTCACCTGTTCCTTCAGCTCCGTCAGCTGCGTGGTCAGAGTCGTCACCACCTTCATGGTCGACGCCAGTTTGTCCTGCAGCATCCTCATCTCGTTCTGCTCCCCGTCGCCGTCGGTTACCACCAGTGACATCGCCTGCATCCGTGGAAACCAGTCCAGGTTGTTGTTCTGAAACAGAGGGAGGCGTTAGCCGCCGGACCACAGCTGGTTCCTGGTGGTTTTGTGGATCCGTACCTTGATCATGTGAGCCACGTAGCTCTCCGGTCCGGTGTAGTCCGTCTTGTTCTTCTCACGCACCAGGACGATGAAGTACAGGTAGTTCCAGATGTTGTGCTCCATCTTGATGTGCTCCTCAAACGACACCGTCTTATTGTCGAACTTGTCTCTCTCCAGACCTGCAGGATGAAACCAGTGAGTCGGTCAGCGAGCGGCTGATGGACCGGATCAACCGGACCGATCGGGGCGTCGCTTGTTCTCACCGCAGATGAAGCAGGTCGTCTTCAGGACCTCCTCCTTCTTCTGCTTCTCGCTCCTCAGGTCGGCGAACGTGTCGATGATGACGCCAAAGATCAAGTTGAGGACGATGATGATGACGATGAAGTAGAAGAGCAGGTCGTAAATCACCCGGGCAGGAAACAGCGGCTCCTGGAACACGAGCGGAAGGTAGTTAGCTGTTAGCTGTTAGCTGTTAGCTCTTAGCTGTTACCTCTTAGCTGTTAGCTCTTAGCTCTTAGCTGTTAGCTGATGGTGGTGTTTCAGTGGGAGGTGAGTCTCTTACGTTTTTGGATGGTTTCCGGAGAACGTCGCCGACTCCTCCTCCGTTCCTCAGTCCGTGATTCAACACGGTGACGATGCACATCAGCAGAGTGTCGCAGGCTCGCTCTGAGTTAGCTTCATCTGAAACACAAACACTAAATACTCCGTTCTTCTGCTCATGTTTGTCATGTTTGTTTTCTACGTCGTAAACTTCTACGACTTTGAACACTTGGAAGCAACTGTTCCAAGTGTTCTGACTGATACAGGTTCAGGTGTTTGAGATGATGGTTTTCTTTGGTAAGTAGTAGATACAGAAGTGAAATGAGCCTGGTTTAACTTTAACCTTATGCCCTCTGGTGGTCAGACACAGGAGGGTTTACTGTCTACTGAATCCATTAACCAGCCTCTCTCTTTACCTTCCTCCTCGGTGGCGGCGACGCCGTCGGTCTCCACGGTGCAGCTGACTCCGTCTGCAGAACACGACTGGAGGAAGTCCTGAGAGGCTTCGCTCTGTGGAGGAGCTGAACAACACATCTGACAGTCAGAGTCCTTCATGCTAAAGCTTCTCCACAGGTAGAGAGTTATTCAGGTTTGTTCGGTACCTGCAGCGATCTGCACCAGCGGGTCGACCTCCATGATGAAGTCCTCCTTCAGGCACAGGAAGCCCACGATGGAGAAGAGGTAGACCAGGATGAGGGCGAGCAGCGCCGTCAGCAGGATGGACCGGCCGTTACGAGTCACGCTCTTTATCACGTTGAACAGAGTCTCCTCCCGGTAGATCAGGTCGAACAGCTGCAGCCAGAAAAGACGACAGGAATGAGTTTACCTGAAGGTCAGATCACGTCTTCAGAGAGAGTCTTTGGACTTTGGAGGAGCTTTGATTTGTTGTGCTCTCAGAGTCCACGCTGGTCTGTGAACACGGATGTAGAAAGCATGAAGTGGCCCTGAAACCGAAGCAGGACGGACATTGGTGAAGATGTCTTGAGTGTTTACCAGGATGCTGTAGAAGAGCTCGTGAACGAAGAGGCCCAGCGTGGAGGTGAGGACGTAGGCCAGGTGGTACAGGAACTCCACGTCCATCACCATGGCCTTGTAGCCCATGATGAAGGTCCCGTTGTTCCCCACGAAGCTCACGACGAACACCACTTTATTGATGAGCTGGAAATGAGCAGCAGGTTATCAGGCTGGTGGAGTTCTGACCTCACATACTGCCCTGGTGGCAGCTGGGTAATGTAGTGCTCCTTACGTTGAGCGATCCCAGCAGGATGAGCGTGTTGCCGATGCCGAAGTGATAGATGGACCTGAGGATCAGGGCGATGGTGAGCGGCTGGAGGCCGTAACGCTGCGAGAACAAACCCAAGACGGAGAGTCCGGTGAGGATCCAGAACAGCATCAGCAGCAGCGAGTCGTCGATGGCACCTACTGGAGAAACTCAAGGTTAGACCTGAAAGACTAACTGGGTTTAATCAACACAAACAGCTGGAACATCTGCACAAGGCTGAAAAAAGAGGAGTTAACCCTCATCCTGAGCAGAGTGAAGCTAACTGTTGCTTCCAAATGACATTCAGTTTACCATCTCGAGCCCTGAGTGCTGTCTCAGTCGGTACCTTGTCCGGAGGCGTAGGGGTAGAAGAAGGCGATGATGAGGTTGATGAAGACGGCGAGGTTGAAGGAGATGGTTCCCCACAGAGTCATCCTCCTGGAGAACCAGTACAGCACCGGCATGCCTGCACACAGAAACCAGTAACTACCTGAGCTCCACACCTGGACCATCAGACGCCTGAGTACTCACTCCTCAGCTTCTTCTGCCACTCCATCTCCCCGTGGAGGAAGGACGTCTGCTCGAAGAAGTGCGTCACCTTGGATCCCTGCTCGTCCTGCTCCGTGGTGTTGAAGACTCTGAACTTGGACTCTTCGGTCAGAAACTCACAGATGGGATGAACCGGAAACACGATCTGCTCCATGCTGCGGTCCTCACGGACTATCTGCACCCACAGAAAACATGTTCCATACATACGTGTTCCCTACATGTCAACATGGCCTGTGTAGGGAACATACAGCTGGACAAACGTCAGGACACTCTGGACAGACCATAGATGAGTCATAAACATGAGAACTGAGAGGTTCTTTTTATCAGGCAGCAGGTAAAGTTGTGTTGCCTTCCTGCATGTCACCGTGTCGACTCTGAAAGCTGTAATGAATGACCTCTATCTGGGCGGTGAGCTGGTCGTAGAAGTCCAGAGGATCCTGCTCCACCACCGCAGCCGGAGCTGAAGACTTCAACATCTGGGACAGAGGACGGTTGTTCAGGTTCAGCTGCAGACACAGAAACAGCAGCTCAAAGTCAGAGGAGGGAAACCAGACTGAAGGTAGAGATGATGGATTGATTGATTGATTGATTGATTGATGGATGGGTGGATGGATGGAGGTTACCATGGAGGAGATGCCTTCGTCTCCTTCTTTGCTCTTCTTCGTGGCTTTCAAAAGGTTCTGCAGGACTTTGTTGTGTCTCGCCAGCTGCAAATAAACAAACACTTTGTTTACAGCCGCTGAGCCTGGAAACACCAATCAGAGAACACTGAGCTCATCCTGGCAGCCAATGAGAAGCCAGCGTTGGGTCACCTGCTGAGCCAGGATGTAGATGTTGTGTCCGACCTCCCTTGGAGACACCTCGGCCTCCTCGCACTCGCTCTCCTGCTGGTAGGCCTTCTTGATCACCTCCACCTGCAGACACCACAGTTAGACTCGAGTCTTTTCAACCCGTCACGTCGTTTTGTACCAGTTTCTTCTTCAGAGTCTCACCAGCTCTCGCGGCCGCAGGTTGAACAGGATCCTCTCGGCGTTCTCGCTGTCATGGCGACTCTCCATCAGAGCCAGCAGCAGCTTGGAGGCGTTGTCCTGGCAACCAGGAAACAGCAGACATCAACATCTGGACCGAACCCTCTAGATGATCCTTAACATGATCCTTTCACTGTCTAGAACTGTTCTGACCAAACACCTTAAGTTTACCCAGAACTTAAGGCTCATATCAGAACATGACAGGACCAGTTCTAGAAGATACCAGGATCATCTACAGACACGATTCACTCATGAACCCGCTACCTTCAGCTGCAGAACCATGTCCATCTGGTACCGACACAGAGGACTGATGTCGTTGAGGATCAGGGCGGTGATGATGTCGATGCCGTTGGACTCGTGGGTCACGATACACGTCTGGACAAACACAGTAAACATCCACGTCAGTGATGAGGCCACAACACACCAGAACCAGCAGCAGGTGGTAACTAGTCATTTGTAATTATTTTGTCCTGGTGTCGGTCATCAAAATGTGTTGGTGGTTCTGGTTCTGGTTCTGTAGGTCCTGAAGGAAGTGGACGTACTGTAGGTTCTAAACAATCTGGACCTTTAGAGAACCACAGAGTTTCAGTACCAACTACAGTGAACCAGACACCCGGCGACCAGTTGGACTTCTGGTCCAAAACAGTCCACTGCACGGTCCAGCAATAGTCTAAAACCAGTCCAAAACCAGGTCTGACATAGTCCTCAACAAAATCTGTCTAAGATCCGTCATAAAACAGGTTGGATGTGGCGTAAAAACAGTTCTACCCGTGAGGTTCTACCTGGTTCTCCTCCCTGTGAGGTTCTACCTGGTTCTCCTCCCCGTGAGGTTCTACCTGGTTCTCCTCCCCGTGAGGTTCTACCTGGTTCTCCTGGCAGGGCCCCTGGCAGTACTCGGTGAGGGTCTCCAGCGTCTGGGTGATGAGGTGGACGTTGGACTCGTTGATGTAGAGGCCCAGCAGGCCCAGACCTCCGGTGGTGGATCCACACATGATGTCCAGGAACTGAAGCGTCTCACACACCAGGTTGTAGTTGGTCTTATTGTTCTGGCAGCGCAGGAAGTTCTGCAGACGCAAAGAGACATGGATGGTTAGTTGGTTAGTTAGATAGCCAGATAGCCAGCTAGCTAGTTAGATAGATAGTCAGTAGTAGCTAACCTGCAGGTCCTGGTTGTGGTTCTCACAGAGCAGCTGCAGGAACCTCAGAATGGGCTTCATGATGATAACCGCTGGTCCCATCTCCGTCTCCACCTCCCGCTGCTCCACCGCTGGCTGAGCCGGCAGGGCGGAGGAGCCAGTTACCGGGGCGATGGACTGACCCTGGACCAATAAGGGGTGACCTCCTGTACCAGGAAGGACCAGTGTTGCAGAGGCGCCTGTACAAGGCGGGAGAATGTTGTTTTAAATATCACTGATGTTGTAATTTTATATGTCCAACTCTCATAAAACAACCTACAGGTTCCTACTTGAACTATGAAGGTCGGGTTAACGCCTCACCGTTCTCCAGCTCCTTCTCGTTGGCTTTGTGCGTCATCTCTCCAACATTCACTGAGACTGTAGCTTTGATGTCCGTCTGAGCTTCTTTCATCCGGTCATGGAGAACCTTGAAGAACTTCTCCGACTTGTTGTCGCCCATCATCAGTTTGTAGAAGGAGTTCTGAAGGAGACGCACAGGGATCACTAACAGCTTCATACATCCCAAAACCAGGTCTAGAACCAACCCAACCATGTCTGAACGAGTCTGAAACCAGTCTCCTAAAACACGTCTAAACAGTCCAGAACCAAACATAAACCAGTCCTGAAACATGTGATGGTGTGGTTTGTGCTGTTATAGCAGCAGTTAGCTGTTAGCGGATCCTGCTAGTGATACTGAATAGAACTGAGAATGTTCTGCAGGTCATTCATGGACGTTTCTTCATGTTTATTTGGTTCTGTTTGTTCGGGTAAACCTCCTCCTGTCTCAGTCTGAGTGTCTACCTGGCGCCCAGGTGTGTTACCTGGATCTCGGTGTTGCCTCCCTCCAGCAGACAGATGGCCAGCTGGATGCTCTCCTGGAAGATCTTGTCGTTCTTGGTGCTCATCACCAGATCGGTGAACAGCTTCGTTCCTCCCTCTCGGTCCAGACGGCACTGAACCGTCGCCACCGCCGCCCAGTCGCGCTCCTGTTCAGCACCTGGCGACAAGTTGTTTACGAACAAAGTCGTGTTTCCATGTCGTCTGGAGAGGCCTAAATATAAGTCTCTCTGGGGGATTCAGTGGAAGGCAGCTGGACTCAGTGATGTGACTGAAGATGGGGTTAGGGTTGGTCACCTCCACAGTCACATCACTGAGTCCAGTTATCTTCCATTGAATCACCTCTTGAAGGTCGTTTCTCATCTCTTTGTTTCTAAACTAGTTTAGTTTGGCTGATGCTGAGCTTGTACAGAGATGTAGGTCAGACAGTTGTACCTGTAGCTCCCAGCTCTGCCAGGTCGTTCTTCGGGTTGTTCTTCCTGTTTGGAAACAGGTAGTTCTGCAGTAGAACCTTCCGTAATGAGATCCCCTGAAACAAACCAGCAGAAAGTCGTCGTTTTACCGTTAACCCGTTAAAGAGTCGCAACTCCTGCAGGATCCTGATGATATCACAGAGAGAAGAAACTGGGAAGTATTACCATCTGAGAGTCTGGAAACTGAATTTTGACATTTTAGCTTAAAAATAACTTAATTTAATGTTGATTAGTGAAAGTCAGGGAGGGAATGGGCGACACAGACGTCCACTATCTGATGTATGAAAGCCGGACGGAGTCTAATAAAGACACCAGACACCTCCAGAGAGACGTGAAACCAAGCACAGAGAGGAAAACGGACCATAAAGAGATGCAGAACTGCAAAAAATGAAAACACAGACCCTGAAGGAGACGGAAAATAGAAGTAAAATGATCTGAAGGAACGACAGACGGACGTGAAGCAACCAGAAACAGACAGCTACAGACGGATCAAAGGCTCCCAACAAGTGAAACGACTGGAAAATAAGTAGAACAGATAAAACTGAGCAGCGTTGGACGGGTCCTCGCTTTGTGCCGGTCAGCAACTGAGACTGGAAATCACCACATGGATGTCATCAGGGCCTGACTTAGATCATGCATGTGCAGTTTGAGGCCGATTGGAGCATGTACAGGCTAGTTAGACAGCACTTCCTGTTTCATGGCGTGATGGTGAACATCTGACTAAGCCTGTTGCTGAGCTGTCCTTATATGGTCATGTGACTGAGCTGTCCTTATATGGTCATGTGACTGAGCTATCCTTATATGGTCATGTGACTGAGCTGTCCTTATATGGTCATGTGACTGTGATGAGGCCTGGAGTCTGATCACACCTGTGAAGTTTGAGGCTGATTGGAGCACATACAGGCTAGTTGGACAGCACTTCCTGTTTCTTCCATGGCGAAATGGCAAAACACTGCTGGGCGCCACGCCCTCATACTTTTGGGGAACATTTTAGTAAGTTTTGCTCACCACCACCTGTAATATATGCTGGGTAAATGTGAGATCTCTTGGAGTTACTCCTTTGGACGAATTTGTTCTAGAAAATTGGAAAATTTTCACCAAAAATTTGACAGTAAATTCAAAATGGCCGACTTCCTGTTGCATTGTGGGTATGGCTGGGTTCTAGAGGCTTTTTGTACGTCTTGTCATGAGACATATATGTACTGAATTTTGTAGCTGTAAGTGAAACGTACTTTGGGGCCCAATTTTTGAATTTTCTAAGGGGCGCTATTGAGCCATTTTGCCATTCACATGTGTAATTCCCCCAAAATATAACAGTGGTTCACCGTCCTGACGTGTGCTCCAATTTAAACGCATTTTTGAGAAGTTTAGGGGCTTAAAAATTGAGCGCAATGAGTCGGTAACTCCTAATAACCAGTGGAATAACAGCAGGGTTCTACTGCTGGAGCTCAGACCCTGATGACAACAACCACAACCAGACACCACGACTACGAAGACACGGAGAACGTCGGAGGAAGCTCTCCTCCACTCGTCTCTTCTTTACTAACGAACCTTTTCGTCGAAGTCCAGCGTCCTGATCAGCATCTCCTGCAGCGTCCTCAGAACTTTGATGCACAGCTTCTCCTCTGAACTCATCAGAGCCTTGGTGTGTTGGATCAGCCTGCACAGAACACATTTCCCATCATGCCTCAGTCTGAGCTCCGGTACGAAGCGGTGGCGCTGTGGATTCAGACCTACTTGGAGATGAAGCCTCCGGACTCGCAGCGCTGCCGGGCGTCCGTCCCTTCCAGGAACAGGAGCTCCGGTTGGTGGAGGACGTCCACCAGGACCGACAGCTCGGCGTCCACCAGCGGCTTCAGACGCTCCTCCAGAGTGTTGATGATGTCCTGATCGGCAACACGTCAACAGAACACACGTGGTGTTTGCTGGTTCACTGAGATAGAGAATGAATTCTGACTGTGTTCTGCCTCAGTGAGGTCGGGCATCTCGTACCTGCAGCTTCTCGATGATGTTCTTGTAGTCCCAGGGGTTGCTGGGAGCTGTAGGCCTGGAGGACCGGGACGACGACTTGTAGTTCGGGTTCGATCGCGACAAAGAATTCAGAGCCGAGCTGGACAACATGGAACCGATCTGAGCCTCCAGGTCCAGAGGAAGAGAGATGGAGCGACTCTTAGCTAAACACAGAGACAGAAGTTAACGTTAGACTGGTTAGCTAACGGGTATAAACAGTTAGCTAACGGGTATAAACAGTTAGCTAACGGGTATAAACAGTTAGCTAACGGGTATAAACGGTTAGCTAACAGGTATAAACAGTTAGCTAACGGGTATAAACAGTTAGCTAACGGGTATAAACGGTTATGGTTAGCTTGAAGTCATCAAGTGTTAGCTTCAAGTAATAACCAATTAGCTAAACGTAATACATGCTAGCTGAAAGTATAAAGAGTTAAAAGTAATAACTGATTAGCTAAAATCAACATGCTAGCTGAGAGGTCGACATGCTAAATGTTAGTTAACAGGTATAAAAGTTCGCTGTCAGTAATAACCTGTCATTACTAGTCCTAACCAGCGAGCTAACAGTGCTATTAGCTATCTAACGGTCCAAGCAGCTACCTGTCATGGCCAGCGTCTTGATGCAGGCCTCCACCTGACCCCGGTGCTGCTGCTGAAGCCAAGGACAGTCCAGCAGCCTGACGGAGGACTGGAGCAGCTGGGTGACGATGGTGTGGTGAGTCTGGAGGAGAAACAGCGGTCAGAACCAAACACCGACTAAACCATTTAAACAGAGTGGATCAGGGCTGAGCTCCACCTGCAGCGACGTGCTGTTCTCAGAGAACGGAGAGCTGAAGAAGGCGTTGATGGTGTCGAACACCACGTTGATGATGTATTTCTCCAGGATGGGATCAGAGAGACGCTTCTCACGTTTGTTACAGACCTGCAGAGGAAAAACCATCGTTACAGAAACAGAACAGGACGGTTCACCTTCAGGAACCAACAGGTGTTAGAATGATTAACGGATCATTTAGTAGAGGAGTATCTGGAGGTTTAAACCGCTCTACCAACAGAACATGGCCTCCATGTCTGGAGATGAATGTTGATTAAATAGTTAAAGTAATAAACAGTCCTAGAACAGGTCCTGTCAAATCAGACACTCCATCATGACCAGGATCAATGAAGCATCAACAGCTATAATTATTATTTATTATCGAATTAATGTAGAATTAAACACATTAGAACAGGAGATTAAAGCAGCAGACTCCCTCTAGAATCTGATGCTACTCTGCTAAGCTAGGCTAGTTAGCTTTTGGCTAGTTAGCTTTAGCTTTAACGACCAAGTATCAGTCAGACTTTACAACAGACTAATATTGTTTTTATTTATTTTTATTGTGTTTTTAATTCACTGTAAAGTGTCCTTGAGTGTCTTGAAAGGCGCTATGAAATAAAATGTATTATTATTATTACTATTATTACTAATGTTCATTATGTCATGACAACAACACAGAGTCTGATCTTAACTCAGTCTTGACTGAATGTCTAGTTAGCATGTGGTTAACATGTTGTAACTAACATGTAGTTAACATGTTGCAGTTAACATGTTAACATGTTGTAGTTCATATGTAGTTAACATGTAGTTAAAATGTTGTAGTTACCATGTTGTAGTTCACATGTAGTTAACATGTTGCAGTTAACATGTTAACATGTTGTAGTTCATATGTAGTTACCATGTAGTTAACATGTTGTAGTTAACATGTAGTTACCATGTTGTAGTTCACATGTAGTTAACATGTTGCAGGTACCATGCTGTAGTTAACATGTAGTGAACATGCTGTAGTTAACATGTAGTAATTAACATGTAGTTAACATGCTGTAGTTAACATGTAGTTAACATGTTGTAGGTAACATGCTGTAGTTAACATGTAGCTGACATATTGTAGTTCACATGTATTTAACGTGTAGTAGTTAACATGTAGTTACCCGAGCCATGTCCACTGTAAAGTCCTCGAACAGCTTCCAGATGTGGTTGGACGTGTAGATTTCCTTCATCTCCACCTCCGTGTCCACGTAACAGTGATTGACAAAGTTCACGTATGCGATTTTCACCTGCAGACGCACAGAGACACGTTAGTGACCCAGCTGAAGCTCGTCATGGCTGCATGTACATACATGAGGTGGAGGCAGAACCTCGGTGATGCAGTCCTCATGCGTCACCACTCGGACCACGTCCTCCAGAGGCAGCAGCGACGTACATTTGATCTCCGTGTAGACGTTCTTTCCCTCTGCACAGGCGGCCAGCAGCTCCACCAGAGAGATGTGGTACCTGAAAGGGTTGGGGTTGGGGTTGGGGTTGGGGTTGGGGTTAACCACCAGAGGTCAGCATCCAGAGCTTCATGGAGGTCCATGTTTACAGTGTCTGGATCCTACAGTACCAGAGGATTGTTCACACCCTAAAACTTTCTGCCTGTTTAGCTTCATATAACCTAAAAAATCCATGAACCCAAAATAAAGATGCTTCAGACTCGATTATCTGTATTAAAATACCAGTTTAATGCCCTCGGGGAAGAATCTGAATGACTTCCTGTATTTATGGATTCCCTTCTGCAGCTGGAGACTCTGGAGACATTCCTGCTTTTTAACCACGCCTGTGTCGACGTGTAGACCCCACTGAAGGGAACAGCGCCCCCCCTGGTTACCTGAGAGGACTGCTCTCTCCGACGCCCTCCCTGCTCTCCGCCATCAGCTCCAGCATCATGTTGAAGGAAGCCTTGTCGTTGTAGAAGACGACCACGTCCTCGCCGGCGTTCGTTAGCTGCAGACAGAGAAGAAGAACTGAACGTCGTCGCTGCACAAACACGTCGGAGAGTTTCGGCTGAAGCGGCGCCGGGCCTCACCTCGGTCATGATCATGTCCTGACACTTCTTCACGTACTTCCCTTCGGCCTTGATGATGGTGTGGAGGAAGTTGAGGTACTGGACGTGGCGGCCGTGGGTGGCCAGGCAGTGGATGAAGTGCTGCAGGACGCTCTCAGAGATCTCGCTGCACAGCTGGTAGTTATTACTGAAGATGTGCTGGACGGTCTCGGCCTCCAGGAGCTGAAAGTTCAACACAGTTAACGACCATGTAGAACCAAACCTGACCTCAACGGAAACCTCTTCAAAGTCCTGCTACTGGAAACAACACGACACGTCATATTAACGAGGGGAACTTGCTAATTTATAATAATAGTGGTAATAGTCCAACCCTTATTGGTCCTTCTCAGCATGTGACCCATCCTGTCCATAGCTAACCTTAACTCTACACACTAGGAGCAGTCAGGGGTTGAGGGCCTTGATCAGGGGCCCACAGTGGTTTGACTGGGACAAGCGGTCAACCTCTTGCCAGTCCGGGGACTCGAACCAGCGACCAACCGGTTACAAGTTCACTTTACAAACCACTAGACCTCCACTGCCCCCAAACTCTTCCCGGAATCGAACCAGCGACCTTCAGATGTTCAGTCTAACACTCTCCCACCTGAGCTACAGAGAGCTGCACAAAATACCACCGATCAAACCTTTAGCCTAGTAAAAAGCTCAGATTTCAGCTCGTCAGACTCGGTTATTCGTCTTTAAGGTCAACAAAAACTGTAAAAGTACAACTCCAACGCTACTGTCGGACCATAAAACTGGTACAAAGCTCAGATTCCAGCCTGTTTAGCTTCATGTAGGAGACTCACTGTCAGAACTTCAGGTAAAGATGCTTAAACCTGATCAACGCTGCAGGCTGAAGCCACTGTTCTAGAGCAGCCCAGTAGGGGGCGCTATCAGAGCGTCGTACCCCGGGGTTCAGGAACAGGTTGAGGTTCTTGTGCAGCAGCGTCTGGTTCTCCTGGTTCCCCATGCAGAACTTCTGCAGGAACAGGTGAGTGTACCTGATGATCTCCTGCATCTTCACGTCGTTCTGCAGACAGAAACAGGCTCTGGTTGGACTTCAGTTCCCATCATGCAGCACGACTCTCCATGTGAGACCCTACCATGTACGTTTAAGAGATTTTATTTCTGTTTTAGATTTTCTCCACGTTACCTGGTCGTAGGAGACCTGCAGCAGGTCCAGCATCACTTTGTGAGCTCCCATGTTCTTCAGCAGCCTCTGCTGCTTCTTCCAAACTCCGCTGCTGCACATCTTATTGAGCCTCTCCAGGATCTAAGGGAACATGGCAGGTCTATATGAGCTGTTTTAACCTTTATTTACTGTCGTTCCTCCAGAAAATACCTGCTGCAGAACAAAAACACACTTTACTCCCCGTTTAACGTCTCGGCTCATAAATTAAATGAAGGTAGAAGAAGCTGTGGGAGGGTCGTCTGGATCCCACTAAGAGTTAAAGTTTATTACAGATGAAGCTGACAGGCCTCAGTCCATCCTGCTGCTCTAATCTGAATCCTCACAGTTCAACGTTACTTACTGTCAGTAAATGTAGACATCAAAGGAGGCAGCTAACTGGAGAAGACGTACCAGTATGTTTGTTACTGGTGGTGTCCCTCAGGGCCCCTGTTGGGCCCCTTGTTGTGTGTTTTTACACACTGTACAAAAATAACAGTATTTACCAGGATGCTTTATAAAATAAAGAATTACTGAGGGTTACCTGCAGTGCAGTATTTTATTTGTAAATGATTTAGTTCTTACTGGTATGTTTGTAAAAACGACTAATTCAGATTAGAGCAGTGTTATTTGTGGTGTTCCTCAGGGCTCCGTGCTGGGCCCACTGTAGTCTGTTTCTTATCAAGTTATAAATGTAATTTCTTTACAGATGTTTAAACTGTTTAAACCAGTCTGGTCCATAAAATACCTTTATTTAAAAATCATTAAAAGTTACTCGTGGTGTTCCTCAAAGCTTTGTGTTGGGCCCATTGTAATTTACATCCTGTACATTATATAGTAAACACTTCAAAATAATACCTTTAAATACAATAAAAGCATGTCAGGTTTTATCAACATGTTTCAAACAGACAAGACGAAGATTAAAGACCTAATGAGGACGTTTGATTCGCTGATGAAGCTCGTGGCTGAAATCATCAAAAGGGTCGATGAAATCTGAGGTAATCTGAACACAAAGTGGCAGCAGGTGATTCTACGACGGATCAGGGGAAGAGAACAGATCTGATTGGCTGAACTTTACAGCGTCTTTTAATCAACATCCTGGGTTCTGTTCTTTTGTAGAACTCTAATCCAAAACGTGCTCCTTGTTTAACATCTGTGGATTCTGTTTCCAGTCAAACATAATTAAGTGAATCATTGTGAGCAGTGAAACCACCATCACCACCTGCATGACCTCATCAACAGAAGCCCCGCCCACACTGAGTGATTGACAGCTGATTTGTGGGAAGTGTTGAGCAGAAACACCGACAGTGGAGTAAAACAAAGAAGTGGATCTGGTTCTGAGCGTCTCTCACCTCTTTGACCTGCTGGTAGTTCTCGTTTCCCTTCTCCAGCTTCTCCTTCTTGGGCGTCGCCTCCTCTGATGCCCCCTGCAGGACGCAGACGGTAAAGCAGCAGACACAGTTCTCTGGTTTTATCACAGTGGAAGGTGTTTGTGACTCTGGTCTACATTTAAACCTTAAAATGCACTGATCCTAAACGCCTGTCGCTCACTAACGTCCACAAACACTGAAGAAGGTCACAACAGACGGTGATTTTTAACATCATCTGTAGATAAAAGATGGACAGAGCCTCTGATGTGACTCAAACCTGCATTCTGTGTGTCTGCCAGCAGGGGGCAGCTCCTACTTCTCACCTCCTAATAGTTTCTGGTCTCAGTCTCCAGCTTTACATTTTCTTCAACACAGCAAGAAGCTCATTTAGTAAATTATGGTTTCATTTACAGGAAAATAAAAGATAAAACAGGGCATGCTTCAGAGTTTGATACGTCCGCTTTAAAGAACCAAGAGGGTGATGAACAAACTCCAAACTTAAAGCTTCAGAACTTCAGTTCCCAATCCAGCGGCTACGTCTTTGTGGCTCCAGCTTTTATATAAAGCCTTAATTTACTGACTGACAGTAAAACCAGGAGGAACCAGTGAAGGTGTTCAGCTTCACATTAAAACTCTTTGTTCCACGTATTTAAACTAAAGATGGTAAAAACAAAGAAACAAAGGTCGTTTATCTGTCAGCAGTTCTGTTTCCAGGGTTATATTTTAGGTACGTTTTGAAGAGTCGCATTAGAAGAAGTTGGTAAAACTCTGAGAAGCTTCCCCACATTTACACTCCAGGTGGTTTGTGACTCTTCTAAAAGGCTTAATGCACATTCAGGGAGACGGAAACAGCTTCTCTGAATAATTCTGAGAACATTAAACTCACATGACTGATCAGCTGCTTCTGCTTCTACTGACTCTGAACAACATTAAACATGGCTGAGACCAACTGACATCGAATTTAAATGAGTTTTATTCACACAGTGAGCAGGGAGGCATGATAACATCAGCGTCTGATAGTTATCGGTTAATTTCGGTAAATATGACGTCATTCCGATAATTAAAAAATCAGCTGATAAAACGACCTGATAATAATAAAGACTTGAATCCTGGTTTTTGCCGTTGGTCTGTGTGTTGTGGTTTGTCCTCATGGCTCCTCAACCCCTCCCCTCCCTGATGGTACTGTCGCATGTGTGTGATGTCATCAGACTGCGCGGGCAGAGAAAACCAGCAGCATGGTGGCACTGACCAGTGTGGACTTTGTTTACCGTGTCTGAAGAAGTCGTTTCACTAGGGCTGGTCCCGAATATTGGAATATCCCAATATTTGTTCGTTGTGGTATTCAGATGGTAATTTTAATACTCAAAAAGTCGTGTGTGCCGCCGAACGCCACCGAGCATCGCCAAGGCTCTAGAATGCTGCTGACCTGACAACTCCAGTGTTACGCTCTGGTGTGCAATTGATTGACATTATCGATTATCGGAATCGGTTCAGATTGGCATCATCGTGCATCCCTAACAGCAAGTAAGGTGACGACTTTACCGTGTTATAATATAGCAGGGGTGTCCAGTCCTGGTCCTGGAGGGCTCCTATCCAGCATGTTGTAGATGTTTCCCTCTTCCAACACACCTGGTCTAAATGATCAGGGTTCTGCAGAGCTTAAAGACTAGCTGATCATTTAACCAGGTGTGTTGGAAGAGGGAAACATCTAGAACATGCTGGATAGGAGCCCTCCAGGACCAGGACTGGACACCCCTGTACTATAGAGAGAAACCCAACTAATCCACTGGTTTCCTCTGAGCTGCTCTTTGTGGGAATAAAAAAACTTTCTCTGGCAGAACCAGGCTCAGGGAGGGCGGTCGTCTGCCTCGACTGGTCAGAGTTAGGGAACCGTTTGAATTTGGTTTAAATAATAGTGCAAGGTCTTAACCTCACTATGTGAAGTGAGACTTGTGAGTTGGTGCTACGTGTGAATAAAACTGAATTGTTTGAGTCACAACTCAGATTCCAAGTTTGACATGAAAACATTCAGTTCAGAAGAACTTTGCAGGCAGAATTAAGACGCACACAGCTACCAACCTACTGTATATCAATAAATATGACAGCAGACAACGGCCCCAATGGTGGCAATAAGCTGTCGATGTCAGTCCATGGAAGTCATTTTAACTGATTATCCAGCAGGTACCAGAACCTCCATACGGACTAGAACATATCATTAGGACAGAACACTGTTGGCTTGTTGCTTCTTAGGTTGTTGTTTTAGTTGGTTTGCTGAGTAACCTTCATTTCACAGTAGAAACAAAGAGAAGTAAAGGTAGGTAGGTACGACATGCAACAAAACAGCCCAGTAAGACCCACAAAGCCCCACACCAAGTGACTCCAAAGACCAGGATGCAAAAGTCTGAATAGTATATTTGTTATTGTGGTTAGATCTGTTTAGTTTCATTAGTAGCTTTCTGATGGTTAATAAAGTTGATCTTCTTTTAAGAAACGGTTTTCACGCTGGTTTAATTTAGATTGTTAGTAGTTAAACAGTTAGTTGGTACAACAGATTGTAATGTCGCTGAGCGTCTGGACAAGAAGAGCAGCTACTAATTAGTTCAGTATTTATGAGGCAGCTTTAACCTCAGCTCCTTGTTTGAACGCTGTAAAACTAAAGCTGTATGCTGATGATGCTGTGCTTTACCTGCTTCTACATCTGTCATTTCTTTACATGTACTTCTTTGGAATGTTCTTTTACCCAGTGTCCTAGTTAGAGAACTTTATCTCAAAGTAAACTATTCACCTGAACTGTGTGCCGAACCCTGAACGCTCAGATTAAAGTCTGAGGCTTTACCGACTGAGCTGCCCCGACAATTAATAAGTCCCAGAGAAAAGAGTCGGCACAATAAACTTGTGTCCCCTTTTTAAACTTTCATCTTAAAATTCGTGAGGATTTACATTTAGTGAGATGAACAACTACCAACCACCCAAGTAAGTGACTTTGGTTCAGATCGATGTTCCTGCTGTTCAGTGCCACATTTTTGAACCTATGATCGAACCTTATCTCCGGATCTCTCTTCCTACCGTTCATGAAGATAAAGGTAAAGACAAGCAGTTCATTCTGCTGCTTCTTACCTCTCCTTTCTCCTTCTTGTCCTTCTTGTCCTTCTTCCCGTCGCCTCCACCTGAACTCTTCTTCTCCACCCACAGTTCAGATTTCTCCACCAGCGTTCTGAGGCGGTCCAGATCCGCCTTGATCAGCTTGTAGTTTTCTACATCCTGAGCTGAGATCAGCAGCTGGACCTGCAGAAGCACAAAGACCTCAGAGTCAGTAGTCAGTAATATTCTGCTGGAGTCCTCTGGCAGTCGTTTACAGCAGCCGAGAGTCAAATAAAAGTAGGACATCAACAGTTTGTCAGAGTCCTTCCATCCGTCGTTAACAGCCTCCACTACACAGCAAACAGTTCACCTGAACAGGGACTTGAACCCTCAGATTAACTACTGACTCAGGATCTTATATAAGATTCTGTATAAGGAACTAAAGGTTCAATCACAGCCTTTGGTTATTTGCATTCTTGATGCAGCAAAGCTTTGATGAAACTTCATTGTTGACCTTCTCGTTGATACAGTCCAAGACGTCCTCTGGATCATCCATCCTGGGATTTCTTCTGTGGTTTCTGGTTAAAATGCTGCTTTATGATGCCAAGAAAAGGCCAGAACACTCAGCTATCAGTGACCTTCAGTGACCTTCAGTGACCTTCAGTTGTCTTGGAGGACGGTGGTGGAACAACATTTTACTAAAGGTGGAATCAAAATTTCAGACTTGCCTCCATCCTCAGCAGCTTGATGTGACGAGACAAGAACCATCCCAATAGGTGGCGGTAGAGTCCTAAACCTGAGCTATGTTGGCCAATCACAGGCTTGAAGCATGGAGGTCTGTACTGTGGCACAAGTTCAACCATAGACATATATACGTAGACGCCGCATTGACTGCTGCTGCCGATTGGGGCCGACGTGCCTACGCGGCGGCCATCTTGGTACAGTGCCACTCGCCCCTACAGTGCATTACGTCTATAGAGGAATGACATGTCTGCACTATAAAAGTGATCATAAATCCATCAGTTGTCAACATATATTGTTTGTTACAAACGTCAGACATGGAGGACGGACAGGCAGACATAAATAGAACAAAAGCATCCAAGCATCCTGTGTCAAAGCTACATGTGTGACGTTTTTAACAAACCAAACCGTTTGGAAATCTGTTGAATATTCAGTGAATAATTCTACTTTAAGATTGTGGAGTACCTCTTACCTCCATAGACTTACATTCACTCCCCCCTCTGCTAGCCCTGTACCAAGATGGCGGAGCTTTAGGCACGTCCCTCCACAGTCAATGCGGCATCTACGTATATATGTCTATGAGTTCAACCATCTTTCTGTTATCTGGCTTCACTAAACGAACACAGTCACACAAAGCTGAGCATCGACTCAGGAGGTCAACCAGGCCGATAGAACGACGACATGTCTCTGAGATCTCTGGTCTTCCCCCCTCAACATCTGCACACTGAGCTCTGCAGGATCTTCCAGGACTGGTGACGCTGTTCCAAGAGAGCTGATTGGTCAGTAGTTCGACCAACACCAGGCTCCAGATGCCAGGAGGTTCAAACAGCGAAGGACTCACCTGAACAGAGACTGGACCCTCTGATGCTCTACCGACTGAACTACCCAGGGTGTGTGAGGCTTTGAAAGCAGTAAATACAGTGGAAATGGTGTAAATACGACAGATCTGATATGAGATGTGTGAGGGTTCGACCAAAGACGTCACATGTAGAAGGTATCAAACATACTGGAGCCACAGTAAATGAGCCCTGAACCCTCAGACTGATGCTTACCGACTGAACTGTGAGACTTTCATTGTTTTAATGTCCACCCATGCTGGATTGTGCTCTAGCGGCTGGGTCCAGATGTTCTGTTTACCTGTTTGAAGGTGTGCAGGACTTCCTGTCTCTGGCTGAAGTGTCTGAAGAGCAGCTGCAGGGCTCCAGACACCAGAGGAGCGTAGTCGTGCATCGTCAGGTGGATCAGAACCCGCAGGAACATGCGACCGCCTTCATCGTCCACCTCCAGGATGCTGTTTCCTTTACTGCACAACCACAACACACCTCATGGGCATCTTCACTTTATGACACAAACCTTGTTAATAAGAGTGTCAATGCTTCACGAACCCGACTCCAAACATGGCCTCTGCCTGCTCTCCAATGTGCTGCAGGTTGATGGTGGCTGAGGTGGGACAAAAAGGCAAATTCAACAAGTTAATTAGATTATTAATGGAAACACACAGTTTACTCATTAGTTCCACGTTTAATGGAAACAGGCTTCTGATCTTATCACTCTAAAACATCTACCTGTCGTCACCAAGTTGACCTGGACGTCTGAAGCATTGGGAGAAGCAACAAAACACACCTTCATCAAACACTGCAGGGTGTGTTGAGGTCCAGACATCATTAGAATGACAGGTAGAAATTAAACCAGGAAAGAGTTAAAATCATTTTATTAAACTGGTAAAAATCTTGATGGGATTAACATCTAGACCAGTGGTTCTCAACTGGTCCAGCCTCAGGATCCACTATGTCTCTATTAATAACAGTCGCGACCCAGATTGTTGAAGTTTGCTGTTCCTGTTAATAAATTAAGGTTTATCTGGGTGGAGTCTCAACGCATTTTGATCCAACTTGGGGAAATTTTTGTTTGTTTTTTTGCTAATTTTGGTTTATTTGGACGCTTTTGCCAAGTTTGGGGCATATTTTGGCCCATTTTGACAGATTCTGAGCACATTTTGGTTCATTTTTGGTTCGTTTTAGCATAAATTTCTCCAATAAGCTGGAAAAGACAGATCGAGAGGTTAATAGTGGGCAACTACTGGTGTCACCACCACTAAATATCCTGCTATTGAAAGCAAACTGTGCCATAAGAAACATGTCCTTCAAAATAAAAGACTTTATACAGCTACTTTTTTGGGGGGTTCATGCTTCTGCGACCCTCTTAAAATGGCTTCGCGACCCAATTTTGGGTCCTGACCCACCAGTTGAGAACCTCTGGTCTAGAACCCTAAACTACAGTTTTAATTCCCACCTGCAGAAACACCCTGAGGTCAGAGTGAGAGCAGAAAACCTGACATGACATTTTTATTCCCGACTGGTTGCTGAGTAGAGCTGTAGTGGTACCAGTCGACTTCTTCTCAGCAACCAGACTGACTTTAAATACCTGCCTGGTTTTGATACCAGGGTGGAAAAGGTTAAAATAACCCTGAGGTCAGCAAAACAGCTGGATTTAAAATGGTGGAAAGAGAGAAGGAAAACGACAAACAACCGGTGGCTCTAAGCAGCGATTGATGTCCTAAATAATAAAACCCTGTTCACACAATAAACCCTCACAGGAGAGGAGGGAAATCAAATGTTTCCTGTGGTTTCTGTTAATTCAACTCATCAGGGTTTCATACTTAGAACTCAAAACAATATTTCTGGATCATACAGACTACAACGCTGCAGATGAGCTGCATTACCTGGTTGTTCCACCAGGTGGAGCCTCTTACTGTTTGATATTGTAGAGACTACAGGTGGTGGGCAGTTTGAGCAAAGTTTGTTAACGAAGGATTAGTCTGAGGTTTGTGCCGACACCAATCAGTTAAAACTGTCCCTAAGTGAAACCTTTTGATTTGTACCTGCTTGTTCCATGTTCGTGGTGGCGTCAGCATCAGCCATCGGATAAACGTCCACAAACTCCTTCTTAAAGACGGACAGCAGGAACGAGAGGCGGTAGTCCAGACGAACGTTCAGGATAAACTGGAGCAGAGTTCAACATATTCAAACACTTCATCTAACAACGTCAACTTTAAGCAGGTGTGTCGTGTTGCTTTAGACAGAAACCTGCTGAGTCTGTTTCCACTGTTTGTACTGGTTACCTGTAGTATCTCCAGTATCTTCAGCTTGGTGTCCATCACTGTCAGGTCCATTTTGTCAACGCTGTCTTTACTGGCTCTCTGTCCGTCAAGCACAAGCCCCGCCCCCAGCCCCGCCCCTCTGGCCCCTCCACCGCCGAATATGGACTGTTTCCTGTTGAGGACCATGGTGGACATCATCTGGCCCATCCCATGTATGGAGCGCTTCACGTTCTTCCCTTCAGACAGGACAGAATATCCCCGTTATTAACCCGACAGCCGTGGAGGGATTAACGAAAGCTGAGCCACAACATGACAAGAAAAACCGTTGACAAAAACACACAAAATAAACATCGACAGATTCAAAAGACACGCAAGTATACCGAAAAAGACAGACAGAGAAGAAACAACCATTAACGAAGACGAAACGACCACGAAGAGCCACAAGATTACTGGAGAGACATTTAAAATTAATGCAGAGACACAAAATGATAGAAAGAAAGACTAAATGAACGCAGAATGCACCATAAAAGACACAAACTGACCAGGAACAAGCAGGAAGGAGCACAAACCAGGACAAAACTACTGGAAATGGACAGAAAACATAGACTACAGGGGTCATTCTGAAACCCAGGAACCCAGCTTCCATGTGAACTGAAGGTGTGTCTGATGAAGCTCATCTGCTCAAAGATCTGAAATGCTGCAACAACACTCTGTAGGTATTTATTGATGTAAAGATGAGGGAAAAGAGGACGTCTGATTGGCTGAGCTACCCGATGCGTCGTCGTGGAACACGAGCCCGGCGTGTCCCGGGTTCGGCCTGCAGTCGATGATGCCCAGCAGGGTCCTGGTGAGTCTGAGCAGCTCGAAGAAGCTGTAGAAGCCGAAGTAGATCAGGTGTCTGGCCAAACTCACCACCTGGAGGAAGCAGAAGGAATCATGGGAGAACAGAGGAACACCGGAGGACGGAAGAAGCTGCAGAATGAGGGAGGAAGCACCGGCCGACCTCGTACGTTAGCTTGTTCTTCTCCTCGTTGTGGAACGGCACGTCGTCATGCAGGACGTTGTTGAGGTACTCCTCCATGAAGGCCATGGTGTTGGAGAATCGGTTCTTCTTGTTGTCCCTGCTGTCGTCCATGTTGGAGTCATAACTGAGAATGACAGTAGGAAAATAAACTGAAGCTAACAGACAGCAGCGTTTGGTGAAGTTTAGAACAACTTATGTGAATTCATTCTGTGCACCAAGAGCCCTGGACACTTTCCACCAACTAGGACGTCCAAGGTGTTCCTTCCCCAGACCGTTCTTAAAACATTAAGGCTTTTAAAGCCCTCATATATTAAGTACTATAGAACTTTGCAAAGACTGGGCGTAGAGTCAAGAGGACATTAGGATGAAGGTTCAAACACTGTGGGTTCTACTTCATTCAACCGTTTGTAATGTCAAGACTGCCAGTACTTAAATGTCATCGCCTGAACAGGGACTTGAACCCTGGACCCTCAGATTAAAAGTCTGATGCTCTACCGTCTGAGCTACTCAGGCTCTACAAGAATAATTTTCCCTGTAGCCTTTCCACAAATACGGTAGTTAGCATACATGCAATAATATCCACAGCTTACTAAGAGTTCCACGGACATTAAACACTTTCTACCGACTACTATGAAGTCCAGTGGAGATGTTGACTAACCAGAGAGATCCATCAAAACCTTCTAGCATGTAACGCTCCTAAACCCCCTTATAGATTCTCAGATAATAGATCTGAGCTCTACCAGGCTCTAAGAGGATACATCCGAGGCCATTAAACTACTTTGGTTGTTACTATGCAAGGAAGAACTGGGCATGATTGGAGGTTTAAGACTGTACATGTGAACTCCTCATTTTACCAAAGAACTTGGACTGAAAACTGGTTCAAGCTAAGGACCCAGGCAGAGTAGTGTGAGGCCAGATAAGGTCTGCAAGTGAGTGAACTTCAGGATTATGTCCAAAACACTTTGGGTTTGACTTGAACTCAACAATTTACAGTGTAAAGACTGGAAGACTTAAAGACACGCCTGAACAGGGACTTGAACCCTGGACCCTCAGATTAAAAGTCTGATGCTCTACCATCTGAGCTACTCAGGCTCTACAAGGATGATTTTCCCTGTAGCCTTTCCACAAATATGGTAGTTCGCATGCCAGCAGATCAATCCACAGCTTACATTAAACATTAAACACTTTATACCACCTATTACAAAGTCCAGTTGAGATGTTGACTAACCAGAGAGATCCATTAAAACCTTCTAGCATGTAACGCTCCTAATCCCCCCATAGACTCTCAGATAATAGATCTGATACTCTACCGACTGGGCTAAGAGGATACGCCCGAGGCCATTAAACTACTTTGGTTGTTACTATGCAAGGAAGAACTGGGCATGATTGGAGGTTTAAGACTGTACATGTGAACTCCTCATTTTACCAAACAATTCAAACTGGTTCAAGCTAAAGATCCAGGCAGAGTAGTGTGAGGCCACAAGTGAACTTCAGGATTATGTCCGAGACACTTTGGGTTTGACTTGAACTCAACAATTTACAGTGTAAAAACTGGAAGACTTAAAGATACGCCTGAACAGGGACTTGAACCCTGGACCCTCAGATTAAAAGTCTGATGCTCTACCATCTGAGCTACTCAGGCTCTACAAGAATAACTTTCCCTGTAGCCTTTCCACAAATATGGTAGTTAGCATGCATGCAAGAATATCCAGAGCTTACTAAGACCAACAAGGACCTTTGGCACTTTCTACCACCTACTATGAAGTCCAGCTGAGGTGCCGACTTAACCAGAGAGATCACTAAAATCTACTTGCATGTAACGCTTTTAATCCCCTCATGTGACCTGAACTCAGAGAAAGGATCTGACGCTCTACCGACTGCTCTGCCAGGCTCCTAGAGGAGGATATGTCCGAGGCTTTTGCGCTATTTTGGTAGTTACTATGCAAAAAAGAAAATTCATGATTTCAAGGGTCTGCAAAGGGCCTTAGACACTTCCTCCCAAATACTCAGATGTCAGGTGCTGACTTCACCAGAAGTTGCAGTGAAAGATTCATATCCATGAAGGTGAGGAGGGTTAAAACCTCATGCATGCAGCTCTTTATATGACCAAATAACCAGGTTCAAACCAAGCGAGTGAACTTCAGCAATATGACAGAGACACTTGGGGTTTGACTGAAAGATACGCCTGAACAGGGACTTGAACCCTGGACCCTCAGATTAAAAGTCTGATGCTCTACCAGCTGAGCTATCCAGGCTTCAAGAGCTTGGACCTGTAGTATGTTTCTTTGACAAAACCAGACACATGAATCTACCCACTCTTTGATGGTGATGGAGGTGGGGATCTCGGTCCAGAGGCGGGCGAACTTGACGGGGGTCACCAGTTCCTGAGGGTCTCGGTCTACATGGGCGTGAAGCATGAGGCGGCAGAAAGACGCCCGGAGGTCGAAGGGCAGCGTCTCGTCCATCATGCACAGGAAGATGAGCTCCACGTCCAGCTGCTTGGAGATCTCATCGATGGCCAGGTACTGCCGGTCCAAACACATCCGGGCAAACAGCTTCAGCTGGTACCTGAGGAGGTCCACGGAGGCACAAGGACTCCATCACATTCATGTTCTTACAAACCAGTGGAGGGATTTCTATTTCTGTGCAATACATCTGTTTACTTTCAGTTTATCTGTTTCTATCATTTAGCTTTGGGATGAATGAAGTCGACCTTATCTTGTCTTGGTGACGACCCAGTGCTGCTGTACCTGTAGTAGGTGAGGACGTTCTCGTCATGAGCGTTGCCTTGTCTGGCCTCCTGAGCCAGCTGTCTGATGCTCTTCTCCTGCCTCTCATTGGTCTTGTCTGTCCACACCAGCCACACCTGCAGAGACGAGAACATCAGGAAGTCGAGCAGTAATTGGTCCATCCAACCTCTACCTTACCAACATGTGCACACTGTTGTCTATACGTGGATATCTGTTATTGTATATTAATGACATGTTAACATGACGACTGGGGACCTGGGACAGCTGTTGTAGGTTAGCTGGTTTAGACTAATGTATGGGGTTAGGGTTAGGTAATGATAGTTTTATTTATTGAAGAAAAGATGCTGTCCAGCCCATCTTGCCTTATATAATAATAATAATAATAATAATGCATCAATTTTATATAGCGCTTTTTTGGACACTCAAAGACGCTTTACAGTAAGGACAAGATAAACAAACAAACAAACAAACAGCAACAACAACAACAACAACAACAACAACAACAAAAAAGAGGGGGAGGTTAAGCAAATGCCAAGTTAAACAGATGTGTTTTGAGAAGGGTTTTGAAGGTTGAAAGAGAGTCACAGTTCCTGATGGATGATGGGAGTGAGTTCCAAAGTTGGGGGGCAGCAGCTGCGAAGGCTATATGAAAAAGTAATCGCCCCCTTAGCTATGAATCTACCAAATGACTGAATTCATTTGACAGTCAGGAAAGTTAGGTTCAGTTTCACCCTCTAGACTCAGGTATGATTACTGTCAGGCTGGATGAACCTTGTCAAAGCTAATATAAAGGCTAGTTTATGTTGAGATATGTTGATTTGACTGATATATATTTATTCATCTGAATTAAGGTCATAACAAATATATGACTGAGGGTGTTTACGTTACCACCGGCATCACAACTCTACACGACCAATTCTGTTAAATATTCATCAGTTAAAACACATTTACCAATAATCAACCAGACTTCTGGGTATTTTTAGCATTTCCTCTTGAGTTTGAACAATGTTTTGCTGCTCCGTTTGTAATGATGGACTAAAATACAGTCAGACTTGCCTCATCCTCGTCTCCAAAGTCATCCATCCCCATGTATTCCCCCTGAACACCACCGGGGGGCGACTCTCTCGGCATGCGACGTCTAGAAACAACAAACAGCAGCTGTAACATGTTGTCATTTAAAAATCTGTATTAACAGACGCTGAGTGTCGGCTAAAGGTTCTGACTTTGCTCTATGAGTTTCACAGCAGTGAAACCAGAAAACCACGCTGCCCCCTGCTGGTCAGAGTCCAGACTGACATAGGAGTGACTGAGTCTCCAGGGTAACGTACAGTAAAGTAAAGCAGACATTGTCTGATTACTGACTCTGTCTTGATGAGGATGTCCTGGTTCTTGGGGTCCAGAACACATTTACAGATGAGCTCCTGGGTAACAGGGATGGCCACGTTGTTGGACACGCAGAGGTCCGACAGGTAGTCCAGAAACCTGCACACGGCAAAACGTCACGCGTCAGCAGCTGGAGGAACACGCTACACGGGGTAGGTTTATCTGTTGATCAAACTGTTTCTTCAACAGTAGTTCTAACAGCTGAAGACACAAAATGACCACAAACGGACACGAAAGGATCACAAAGAGATGCAAAATGACAAACGAAGGAGGGAAAGGACCATCAAGAGCATGCTCAGATGTCTGATCATCCTCCAGAGTCGGACTGTCAACATAAACCCCCCTCCACCAAGAAGAACCAGGTCCTAGTTCTGGTTCTTGGTTCTAATCTGGTTCCTCCTAAGAACCTGTTTGGAGTCCAGTTGGAGCCATTGGGTCACCATAAAACCACTACGCTAGCATCCATTACATAGCAGTTAAACAAACGCAGTAAGTTGATGATAATATCTATGTTTATCTCTATAGATGGTCTTAAGGCTGATTGTGAGGCGGCTGCAGTCTCACAACACTTTTACCAGTATAGTTGAATCTGTCTGGACCTGCAGCAGGTTGTACCTGGGCTCTCGGTTCTTGCGGACCAGGCTGACGAAGGTCTCCACCTCGGTCTTGGTGATGTGTTTCTCCAGCAGCTTGCGGTTGTTGTGCAGCAGAGCGGTGATGGTGTCTTCGGCCAGGATGTCGTATCCGATCTGACTCTGCATCACGCCGAACTGCTTGGCGATGTGCTCCTGCAGGGGCGTCATGTCTATGAAGACTCTCAGTCGTCCAGGTCACGGTTAGCCTCGTAGCTTCAATTGTAGCATCTGGACTAGCTTGAGTTGATCGAAGACGTCTTCAATCAACTCAAGCTGGTCCAGATGCTATGACTGAAGCTACGAGGCGTCATTTCTACCATCAGCATCACCAAAGACTTGAGGAAACATCAACGGCGCCACCATCTCTTCCTCCTCACCTGGTTCTTGCGGTAGTCCTCCTGGGAGTGTCGCAGGACTCTGTAGCAGAGTCTGAACATGTACTGGTAGGGGGCGTTCTTCTGGTCGGCCAGTTCCTCCAGACACAGCAGAGGACCTTCTCCTCCTCCTCGATCCTTAAATGGAGTCTTCACGATGCCAAAGATCTGAGCAAACAACAACGAGTTGGTTCAACAGAAGATCTGAGTGATGTAAAGAGTGAATGGACTCAGGGTGGGGCTGTTGGGTTTCGTTGCCACACCTGTTTGAGGATGTTCTGTTCCCTCATCAGCTTCTGTCTCTCTCGGTTTGCTTTCGTCATGGCGACGTCCAGAACCGGCTGACCGCTGTTGATGACGTCGGCCACGAAGAAGACGACGTCCTCCAGCAGCTTGATGGCGAACCTGACAGACGGAAACATCAGGAAGCGTTAGCTCGTCCTCAGCGTCCCGCCTGCCCTCCTCTAGGTGGCGCCGTACCTTCTGTCGTTCTGGCTGATGAAGCCCTGACTGAACTGGTCCACCACCGTGCTCAGCATGGCGCTAGCATCGTTAGCGAAGTCCAGGTCTCTGATCTCCATCACTGGAACCGACACGATGGCGAACGCCTCCTTGTCCTCTTTGGTCGGACACGTCCCCAGCTGAGGGAGGAAATAAATGAATGTCATAGTGGTCCTTTGATAACGTAATATATTAATGTAATGTTTGAGGCAATGAATGCTCTTTGGTTTAGCTCAGAATTATCCCACCATCAGTCTGATCGGTCGCTCCTCGTCGACGTCGATGGGAACGTTGGTGCTTTGGATCCAGGTGTTGGTGCAGAGATGTCGAAGTCGAACATAGGAGTTCCTGAAACACAGTGAGCTCCGTTTAAACCTGAATAAATCTACTTTATTACCGTCAGTCTGAGAGTCTGGAGCAGATCGACCTGAGTGAACGTCTGCAGCCTGGACTCTAAAGTGAAACAAGCTGCTGATGAACCCAAACCAACGTCTGATTCAGATCAATGCAGGAATCATTAGCAGCATGTAAGCTGAGGGTTTCTAAGAACTGCTGCTGTTTAATTAATAAACACATTGATTAATCTAAAACATGAAAAAATATAACATATAAAATAACACAAAAACCTGTAAAATTAAAATATTTTGATAATAAATATAAAAATTAATAAATAAAAAACAACTTTATAAGAAAAAAATATAAAAACCTATAAAATGTAATTATTTTGATTATAAATATAAAAATTAATGAATAAAAACAACTTTATAAAACAAAAAAATATAAAAACCTATAAAATGAAAATATTTTGATAATATAAAAATTAATTAATAAAAAAAACAACTTTATAAAACAAAAAATTAAAAAACCTATAAAATGACACAAAAATATTAATTTTTAAAAACAAATTTATAAAACAAAAAATATAAAAATCTATAAAATGAAAATATTCTGATGATAAATCTAAAAATTAATTAATTAATAAAAACAACTTTAGAAAACAAAAAATATAAAAACCTATCAAATTAAAATATTTTGATAATAAATATAAAAATTAATTAATAAGAAAACTCTATAAAACAAAAATGAAAAAAACTACAAAATGACACAAAATATTAAAATCTATAGAATTCCATTATTAAAAAAAATCTGTAAAATATTTTTACAATATAAAAATCTCAAAATCTTTACATCATTTTAAAATATCTACAAAATATGAAAATATAAAAATCTATAAAATAATTTTAAAAATCTGGGAAACTTAAAATATCTAAATCTTTAAAATAAAAACATTAAATATTAAATCACTTATGAACAGATAAATTAAAACCAGAATAAATGACCAGCGTCCTATTAAAAGGCTGGACAGTGGATTTAACAGATCTGACTCCTGGATCTAGAAACAGACCAACAGGTCACTTTGTTCAGTCCATTTTCAAACTGTGATCATGTTTTGATGTCAGCAGATCAAACATGATCACTTTGTTCATATTTCTATAAAACAAACGATGCGGTCGGAGTTTGAAATCATCCGGTTTGATTCCGGTGAAGCAGAAACTCACCGCGGTACGAAGGAGTCGGTTTTCTGCAGCGTCGTCGGGTCGAGTTCGAACAGCGAAGCGATGTCGTTTCCATGAGGGACGGCCACCAGTTTGTACTTGATCCTCTCACCGTGGGAACGCTTGTTGCTACGACTACCGTCCATCTATGGGATGTCAGAGGTCAGAGCAGACATGTGAGACAGACAGCAGCAGGTCGTCTGTAAAGGTGGGGTTAGTTTAGTGACTGTGGAGCTGAAAACCAGGAGGAGAGAGGACCGATGACGGAGCCCTGAGGAACCCCACTGACACAGACAACATGCTAACTACAGCTGAACAAACAACAGACGAAGCTTCAACACAAAGACACACAAACAAAGATAAACACACAAAACCCCAAAACAACAAATGCACTAAAATGAAAACAAACAAGCACAAAAACACACAATTAAAGCAAACAGATGAACACAAAAATACAAATGCAAACAAAATCGTACAAACACAAATAGATAAACACAAACAGCTGATTCTCCTTCAGTAAAGCTTCGACTCACCGATGATGTCAGCTCTGCACTGTCGCCTTTATAACCCGGGTTCTCCTAAACAACAACAACAACAACAACAACAACAGTTCAGTTAATCAGGTCTCCTGTGCTGCAGTAAAGTCGATTATCGATTTATTTGTTTCTTTCTTTTAAATCCAGTTTCATTCATTCATTCATTTGCTGCGTTGCCACGGTTACCTCAGCAGCCAGGTAGTTTCCGGTCGCCAGGTGTTTGAAGCGGTAGAGGCTGTTCCAGTGTCCCGCCCCCCCACGACACGGGTCATGATGGACGACCTGACGGACCAATCAGAACGCAGACAGAGCTCGTAGGAATTCACAGCTTGTTTGTTTTAGTGTTTGTTTGTTTATTTGGGTTTTTTTGTATTTTTGTTAGTTCGATGTGTGTGTCTGGTTGTGTTGTTGTTTGTGTTGTTGTGTGTCTGGTTGTGTTGTTGTTTGTGTTGTTGTGTGTGTTGTTGTTTGTGTTGTTGTTTGTGTTGTTTGTGTTGTTTTTGTTGTGTACCTCGACCTCCCACAGAGCGTTGGAGCTGGTCGCGGACGTCGCCGACTGTCTCAGGGTCGTCCGGAGGAAGACGTGCAGTTTGCTTTTGTACTCGTCGCAGGTCAGAAACTTCTCCTGCTCGGCGTGAAACAAACGCACGACGTCGCCCTGAAACACAAAAACACTTTCTAACATCTGAGCAGACGTTCATCTGCCATCAGCTGTCTGACCGTCATCGTAGCTTCAATCATCTGGACTTGTTGAGTTCATCTTGGACGAGAGCTGGAACGTCTTCAATGAACTCAGGCGAGTCCAGATGCCAGGATTGAAGCTATGAGGACGACTGTGACTGAGAGTCTTCACAGTTCTGTCCTAAACGAATCATTCAATGGTCCCAACGTTGTTTTTGTTTTTCAAAGCTGCTGTTGAAGGAATAAAAAGAAGAAGTGATCGCTGCTTCACTCACTCCTTTGAGGACTTCCTCTCTGTGGTCGCTGAACATCATGAACAGGTTGATCTTCCAGCTGGTGTTGCAGTTCACAGAGTTCACCTGCAGGGGGAGACACAGGCAGCGTTAAAGAAACCAAGGAGGGAGACCAGAGCTCATGTTCTAGTAAACAGAGTATTTATGAGGTCTATTTATTAGGTGTCTGTGGGTGTTGGTTGTCGTCTCTGCAGGGATCTTCCTGCATTCATCTGCTGCTCTGAGTCTTTTTGCATTTGTTTGTTGTGTGTTTTGCGTGTCTTTACAGCCGTGTTGAGTCTCTACATGTCTGTTACGTGTCTCTGTAACTGATCTGAGGCTCACTGTGGTCATTCAGTGAGTCTAGTTGCTGTTCAGGATCAATCTGTGGTCAATCTGAGGATCCTTGGAGGCGGTTTAACTGTCTGTGGTTGTGGGTATGTGATCTGCTGGGTCTCTGTGATTTGCTGGATCTCTATGTGATCCACTGGGTCTGTATGTGATCCACTGGGTCTGTTTGTGATCCACTGGGTCTTTATGTGATCCACTGGGTCTGTTTGTTATCCACTGGGTCTCTATGTGATCCGCTGGGTCTCTGTGATTTGCTGGATCTCTATGTGATCCACTGGGTCTGTATGTGATCCGCTGGGTTTCTTTGTGATCCACTGGGTCTTTATGTGATCCACTGGGTCTGTTTGTTATCCATTGGGTCTCTATGTGATCCGCTGGGTCTCTATGTGATCCACTGGGTCTCTTTGTGATCCACTGGGTCTCTTTGTGATCCACTGTGTATCTTTGTGATCCACTGGGTCTCTGTGTGACCCGCTGGGTCTCTTTGTGATCCACTGGATCTGTTTGTGATCCACTGGGTCTCTTTGTGATCCACTGGGTCCATTTGTGATCCACTGGGTCTGTGATCCACTGGGTCTCTTTGTGATCCGCTGGGTCTCTTTGTGATCCACTGGATCTGTCTGTGATCCACTGGATCTCTATGTGATCCGCTGGGTCTCTTTGTGATCCACTCATCTGTTTGTGATCCACTGGATCTCTATGTGATCCGCTGGGTCTCTTTGTGATCCGCTGGGTCTCTATGTGATCCACTGGGGCTCTGTAATCTGCTGGGTCCCTTTGTGATCCACTGGGTCTCTGCTGTCGTCTCTTTTAGGTTTCTAGTGGTTCTGTTTTAGTCGTTCTATGTTCCTGTGTGACCTTCAGTCCGACCCCCATGTCACATAAACAGCTGAGGTACGTCAACATGTTCGTTCGTGGACCAGAACAGTCGGTTGTTCTCACCTCTTTGCAGCCCGGATGGTCGGTCAGCTCGTAGTTGGAGGCGTGCAGCGGCTGACCGGCGTTCACCGGGTTCAGGATCACCTTATCTCCAACCACCACCTGCAGAAACATCAGAATGAACACCTGCAGACATGAACTGTCAGAGTTACAGCAGAGATCCTCAGGGTTTCAATCATCTGGACTGGCTTGAGCTTCTAGAAGACCTTCTAGAAGAAACTCAAGCCAGTCCAGATGATTGAAACCACGAGGACGACTATGACCTGGACGACTGAGGATCTTCAGACATATATATATATAATATAATATATATAATAATATATAATACTTTGAACCTGCAGAGTAACTGGAGCTCCAGACGTGAGCGCAGTAGGACAGTATAGAGGTAGAATATTCAGCTCTGAACTGTAGTGAAGTAAAACTACACTATCAGGTTCCGCTGATACTCAACTCTCATTTCTACTGTATTTTTATGGAGAATTATTTACTGTTTTATTTCCTTTGAATCAGTTTTGATCAGTTTTTTCTAAAATCACAAAACCAAAACTTTAGTCAAAGATTTTCACCATATTTTGAATTTACTTTACTTGTTATTTTTATTTTAGTGATATATTTATATTTGTATGTCTTAATATTTCAGGGTAGAAGGTATTTTCAGTGTATTTTACATTTTTATATATTTTCTTATTCATAGATGTTTTTAATTTTACACATTTTGACATTTTTAAATATATTTTTGAATTTAAAATTTTCTTTTTCATAGATTTTTAAATGTTTGTTATACCTTTGTTGATTTTCATATTCATTTCATATGTTTTTGTATTTTATAGATTTATTTGCATGATTTGTTTTTAATTCAAATTAAATTTATTTTTTTAAATTTGTTTTTCTATTTTATAGATTTTGAAATTAACACATTTTCATATTTTTATTTAATAAACTTTGACATTTTGATGTAAATATTAAAGATTTTAATATTCTCAACAGACTTTGATAGTTTTTTATTTTACAGATTTAGAGATTTATAGATTTCTATGGATGTAGTTGTTTTTATTTTTATATTTTTTTAATAGATTTTAAACGTTATCTTACAAATTTGGAATTATTATATTTTCTTATTTGTATTTTTATATTTTTATATTTATATTTTTAAATAAATATTGAACATTATTTTATAGATTTTGAAATTATCATTTTCTTATTTTTATTTTTAAATTTTTCTATTTATATTTTTAATGGATTTTGTATGTTATTTTACAGATTTGGAATTATTATATTTTCTTATTTGTATTTTTAGACTTTTATACTTATATTTTTAATGGATTTTGAACACTATTTATAGTTTTTTTAATTATTACATTTTCTTATTTCTGTTTAATGAGCTTTAATATTTTTGTTTTATGATTTACAGATTTCCATATGTATATTTTTAAACATGTTCCAGTCTGTCCATGTGTCTGTGTGTCTGTGTGGACACTCCGTCCACAGGGGGGCGCTGCAGGCTGCTGGGTCTTTACGTTGTCTCCGTTGGCGCGCAGCTTCCAGAAGGGCTGGATGAAGAGCCAGGAGCCCTCGTTGCCCGTCCCGTCCAGCGTCACCCTCATGGCGTTCTTCTCCAGCAGCGCCGGCAGACGTTTGTTCACCGTCAGGTACTTGTTGCTCTTCATGTGGAGCAGCTGCAGGTGACAGGTGACAGGTGAGGTCAGAGGGTCAGAGAGCATCAGGACAGCATCAGCTCTGAGGAGGTCTGAAGAAGCCTCTAATAAACAGAACAAACTCATCAGATCAGAGATACCTGGAGGCTGGAGTGGACGTCTGTAGGTGCTGCTGATAACAAACAGAATGAAAGCAGCAGCCTGAGTCGGACTGTTTCTAACGACTCACTGTAATCAGTTTAATCAGTTTAATTAGTTTAATTAGTTTAATTAGTTTAATTAGTTTAATCAGTTTAATTAGTTTAATCAGTTAATGGAAGCAAAGAGACGCCAGTTTATCCTGGAAAGACTCTGAAGACTGACAGACTGAAAAGGACAGTTCAGCTTCCTTTGTTCTGAAGATTCACTGCAGAGAACCACACCTTAGACACACACACACACACACACACACACACACACACACACACACACACACACACACACACACACACACACACACTCACACACTTATCTCTGCTTATCTTAACAATCAGTTCCATTTAGAAGTAACCACACCTCACACACAGACATGCGTGTGTGTGTGTGTGTGTGTGTGTGTGTGTGTGTGTGTGTGAGTGTGTGTGTGTGTGTGTGTGTGTGTGTGTGTGTGCTGATGACAGGTCAATATTGACTCTAACAGATAGCAGCATGTCAATACACAGTGAAAGGTGTGTGTGTTAATGATAAGGTCTATTGCAATTGTAAAAAGGGAGTGGAGGGGGTGAGTCACCTGGTTGCCACGGCAACTGGTCTCGTCCCATAAGGACTGGTGGTGAGTCACAGACAGAGAGTCTATACATGACACACATGTAGGTTCAGAAGACCAAACGCCCTGAAAGACAGCAGCTGGAACTTTTCACTTTCATAGTAGAAAAACAAAGTTAAGTAAGTGACTCAGAGGGACTCCAGGACCTCCAGGACCTCCAGAACCTCCAGGACCTCCAGGACCTCCAGGACCTCCAGAACCTCCTTGGTGTCCTCCCTCACTAGTCTCCTTCTTCTAACTCCTACAGAGGAGTCATAGGAGTCTTGGTGTCCTCCCTCACTAGTCTCCTTCTTCTAACTCCTTCAGAGGAGTCATAGGAGTCTTGGTGTCCTCCCTCACTAGTCTCCTTCTTCTAACTCCTTCAGAGGAGTCATAGGAGTCTTGGTGGCCTCCCTCACTAGTCTCCTTCTTCTAACTCCTTCAGAGGAGTCATAGGAGTCTTGGTGTCCTCCCTCACTAGTCTCCTTCTTCTAACTCCTTCAGAGGAGTCATAGGAGTCTTGGTGGCCTCCCTCACTAGTCTCCTTCTTCTAACTCCTTCAGAGGAGTCATAGGAGTCTTGGTGGCCTCCGTCACTAGTCTCCTTCTAGTAACTCCTTCAGAGGAGTCATAGAAGTCTTGGTGGCCTCCCTCACTAGTCTCCTTCATCTTACTCCTTCAGAGGAGTCATAGGAGTCTTGGTGGCCTCCCTGACTAGTCTCCTCCTTCTAACTCCTTCAGAGGAGTCATAGGAGTCTTGGTGTCCTCCCTCACTAGTCTCCTCCTTCTAACTCCTTCAGAGGAGTCATAGGAGTCTTGGTGTCCTCACTCACTAGTCTCCTCCTTCTAACTCCTTCAGATGAGTCATAGGAGTCTTGGTGGCCTCCCTCACTGGTCTCCTTCTTCTAACTCCTTCAGAGGAGTCATAGGAGTCTTGGTGTCCTCCCTCACTAGTCTCCTTCTTGTAACTCCTTCAGAGGAGTCATAGGAGTCTTGGTGTCCTCCCTCACTAGTCTCCTTCTTCTAACTCCTTCAGAGGAGTCATAGGAGTCTTGGTGTCCTCCCTCACTAGTCTCCTTCTTCTAACTCCTTCAGAGGAGTCATAGGAGTCTTGGTGTCCTCCCTCACTAGTCTCCTTCTTGTACCTCCTTCAGAGGAGTCATAGGAGTCTTGGTGTCCTCCTTCACTAGTCTCCTTATAACTCCTTCAGAGGAGTCATAGGAGTCTTGGTGTCCTCCCTCACTAGTCTCCTTCTTCTAACTCCTTCAGAGGAGTCATAGGAGTCTTGGTGTCCTCCCTCACTAGTCTCCTTCTAACTCCTTCAGAGGAGTCATAGGAGTCTTGGTGTCCTCCCTCACTAGTCTCCTTCTTCTAACTCCTTCAGAGGAGTCATAGGAGTCTTGGTGTCCTCCCTCACTAGTCTCCTTCTTCTAACTCCTTCAGAGGAGTCATAGGAGTCTTGGTGGCCTCCCTCACTAGTCTCCTTCTTCTAACTCCTTCAGAGGAGTCAACTCCTTCAGAGGAGTCATAGGAGTCTTGGTGTCCTCCCTCACTAGTCTCCTTCCTGCTTGGTCTCTCAGTCTTTGAGGACGTCCTGCTCTAGTCAGATGTCCTCATGGTCCAGGTCCTTCCAGGTCTTAATGATGGTCTAACTGGACTCCTAGAGATCTTCAGGACCTCAAATGTTCTGGTTTCATCTCCTGACTGATGCTGTTCAACAACCTTTTCATAAAAGCCAAACCAAACTGACCACAGTTCAAAGTTGACAAGCAATAAAAGAATATAATCCCTGGGGGGGTCTGAGGGGTGGGGTGGGGGTTTGTGGTCTCTGTCTCCAGAACTTTGCCCCCTGTGAGGACCACTGAACCACTGACCAGTAGAGTCTGTCTCAGGTGTTCCCACAGAGACGAGTCATGTACCTGGATGACGGTTCCATATTTGACGACGTCTCCGTGGACCTTCTTGTTTTCCGTCTCGTTCTGCTTCTGCTCCAGGTTGGATGCGTGCTGTAAGACACAGGTCACTGTTAGCTTTAGCTTCTGCTGAAGAACATCTACAGTAGAACAACTGTCTCTGTAGAAACCCTTTGTTCTGGGTTCATCATGTCACATCTCTACCTGCAGCTTCTGCAGCAGAACCACGTCAGCGATCTTGTCCTTCTCATGCTTGGCTTGTTTGGCTTTCCAGAACTGCTTCTGGGCCGAGTAGCGGCTCATCGGACAAACCTTGAACAGGCAGTCTGAAACAAGAAGGCAGGAACTCGTTACAAACCAGGCAGCGCGTCTGGAAACAGCCAGCAAAAAGAATTTAAAAGGCGTGTCTCGATCTGATGGAGGCATTTTTAACGGACTGATATGAAACCTGTTGACGTGGAAAGTCTTTCCATCTGCTGCTACGTGCTGGAGACGCTGATGGAGAATCACTTTATGAAGCATCATCAATAAACTATTTAAAGACATAAACTGGGCACAGTGGAAATGTCTGTCTGTAATGTAATAACTGTCCCAGTAGATCCCAGTAGATCCCAGTAGATCCCAGCTAGTCTTAAACACCATTAACCATCACAGAAGACTTTGTCATGGTGGCTGGAGGATGAAGGCCTTTAGCTGTTAGCTTTAAAAATAGCTTAAAAATCATCTTCCAAACACAGCCTGACCAAAGAGAAGCTCAGTCGACTGTGTCTCAGAGAAATGACATCTGTATGCATCAAGTCCTGTAAGGGCAGCACTGAGTCCACCCTCCATCCACCCCGACCTCCTCCTGTAGACTCCAGTACCGTTTATAAATGTGGTGCTTCATCCCCTGAAGATAAAACATTATTCCGACAGCGACCACCAGAGTGCAACCATTCAATATTATGTGACCATAATGTCTTGGTGGAAACTCCGACCTGCTGGTGGCGCTAGACCACAAGTCCGACAGCGTGAACAGGACTGTGGTGGTAAAACATAACGTAGGCATGGATGAAGAAGGAGATAAGAGGCCGTGTGACTGACATGTTAAACCCAACAGAAGACACTAAGGTTGTGGAGACATTCAGAAAACAGACGAGGTGGACGTGAGAGGAGACAGTAGGAGGGCAAATATTGACTCTCCTCCACCAGATCCTGGATGGTTTAACAGTTTCTACTGTTTGTAGAGCAAACAGAGTTCACCAGAGTGTAATCAGTCACATTATCCAGATCTAAAGTCCACTTCAAACACAAAGACACGACCACAGGGTTTAGAGTAGCTGTAGCAGGACTCCGCCTCTCAATGAATGGAGCCGTTTAGTTTCATAAGGTGTAATTTCACATTTTCATTCAAACAAGAGCAAATACAAAAGAAAAAAACCCATTTCTATCCTTATGTCTACTATAAACTATTAAATTAACTAATCAAGTTTAATTCCGTTCGGAGTTTAACCAAAAAAAGTGAACTTGAGGTGAACAGGAGGCGACCAAACATGGAGCTAAAAGAGGAACATCGTACTCCATCAGTAGTTTGACTCTAAACGCTCAGAATAAAACATCTGACTGTGTTTCAGCTCTGGTTGATTCCACACTGTTCTCAAGTGTATCTGAAGCAAATCTGTGAGACGTCGCCAAAAAAATAATAAAATAAAGAAAGAAAATGTGAAATTATTCTTGTTTCTTTTGACTGCTTTGGGGTAAATAAAGTCAGCTGCATGGTGCCATGGTCAGAAGGTGGCGCTGTGGGCGACAGCAGGGGTCAAGCTTTGTTGCACCACCATCGCCTGTGATGACACACAGTAAACCGTCTTGTTTGAAACCGGTCCGTGGTGCAAAGAAGGTTGACCTTTTAAAAAAATTTAACACGGACGGAAGTGGCGGGAAGACGATCTACTCATTTTTCAAAATAAAACACCTCACGGACTCCATGTGAAATGAATTTCTTTCTGTGCGGCCCGGTACCGGTCCGAGGCCCGGTGGTTGGGGGGACGGTCGGACTAGAGGACTGGAGTAAACTGTGCAGAAGAAGCCAAACAGAAAACCAGCCATTAAAATACCTCAAAGAAGAAGAAGAAACAAACTAAGCTTCGTCCGTCTACGGAGACAAATGGACAACGAAAGAAACAGCTGATCAGGTAAACGTTGACTACTGGGTTCTTCTAACTGTAACGAAGCTCATTAACGACTAGTAGGAAACATGTAAAAGCCTCAACAAGGGAGGGTAAAAAGTCCAACCATCATCCATCCATCATCCATCATCCATCATCCATCCATCATCCATCCATCATCCATCCATCCATCCATCCATCATCATCCATCCATCCATCCATCCATCCATCCATCCATCATCATCCATCATCCATCATCCATCCATCCATCCATCATCATCCATCCATCCATCATCATCCATCCATCCATCCATCATCCATCATCCATCCATCCATCATCCATCATCCATCCATCCATCATCCATCATCCATCATCCATCCATCCATCCATCCATCATCCATCATCCATCCATCCATCCATCCATCATCCATCCATCCATCCATCCATCCATCATCCATCATCCATCCATCCATCCATCATCCATCCATCATCCATCCATCATCCATCTATCCATCCATCCATCATCCATCCATCCATCCATCCATCCATCCATCCATCATCCATCCATTTATAATCCATCCATCCATCATCATCCATCATCCATCATCATCCATCATCCATCCATCAATCATCCATCCATCATCCATCCATCCATCATCCATCCATCCATCCATCCATCCATCATCCATCCATTTATAATCCATCCATCCATCATCATCCATCATCCATCCATCATCATCCATCAATCATCCATCCATCCATCATCCATCCATTCATCATCCATCAATCATCCATCCATCCATCCATCCATCCATCATCATCCATCCATCCATCATCCATCATCATCCATCTATCCATCATCCATCAATCATCCATCCATCCATCATCCATCCATCATCCATCTATCATCCATCATCCATCCATCATCCATCCATCATCCATTTATCATCCATCATCCATCATCCATCAATCATCCATCCATCATCATCCATCTATCCATCATCCATCATCCATCAATCATCCATCCATCCATCATCCATCCATCATCCATCCATCATCCATCTATCATCCATCATCCATCCATCATCCATCAATCATCCATCCATCCATCCATCATCCATCCATCATCCATCATCCATCATCCATCAATCATCCATCCATCATCCATCCATCATCCATTTATCATCCATCATCCATCATCCATCCATCATCCATTATCCATCCATCATCCATCCATCCATCATCCATCTATCATCCATCATCCATCCATCATCCATCATCCATCCATCATCCATCATCCATCCATCATCCGTCCACCATCCATCCATCCATCATCCATCCATCATCCATCTATCATCCATCATCCATCCATCCATCCATCCATCCATCCATCATCCATCCATCATCCATCCATCATCCATCCATCATCCATCCATCCATCATCCATCCATCATCCATCCATCATCCATCCATCCAGGCAGCAGATGAAGCAGGTCATTCCAGACGTCCCTCCCCTCAATCCTGAGGTGTTTCCAGGTCAGATGAGATACATAACCCCCCCTCCAGCAGGTTCTGGGTTTCCTCCAAGGTGGATGTGCTCAGAAAACCTCCAGAGGAAGTCTCCCTGTGGATGTCTGAGCTCCTCCTCCTATCTCTAAGGCTGAGCTCAGACACCCTGAGGAGGAAGCTCATTTCATCGAGGCTACAAAGTTTGTTGCAAAATTGAGGACAAAAACTTGAAATATGCACATTTTAAGCGTCACATTAGAAAAAGTTGATGGAAATCGAGGAATGTGACCAAACTCCAGTGTGAGAGACGAACACCTTGCCCTCCATCCGCCCCGACCTCCTCCTTCATTAGTAAAAACAAAACGTTGCTTCAGAAAGCAGCTAAACCGTTCAGCGCTATCATCTGTGTAGCAGCGGTGGAAAGTCTGACCAGCTGGTGGCGCTATAAAGAAACATCAAGGCCTCACTGCTGACATAAACACATGAGTCATTAATCGAATGTCAGATGATTCCTCCTGAGTGTTAGAGATGATCTGATCTATTTTAACGTCTCGTCTCTTTGATCCTGTTGTGTTTTAGTTCATTTCTCCTCATTGATATTCTGACTATTGATTATTGGGTTCGATCTCCTCCTGCCTGCTCTGGATCTAAAGTTGGATGTTCTACTTATTAACTGGTTCAGCTGCTGACGTCCCAGAACCCAGCAGAACAGACGGAGATGGAAAACGGGTCCAGAAGCCTCAGACGGCCGAAGCTGGAACCACATCAGAGGGAGTTCATGTCCCAGCAGGTCCGCCTCGTTTCCAGCTGACCCAGGACCAGTTCGGACCGCTGGGATCGTCTCTTTATAGACAAACTACATCCAAACATGAGGCGACGCTCTAACAGCCAGGAGGAGACGCTAACCCTGGAGACGCTAACCCTGGAGACGCTAACCCTGGAGGCGCTAACCCTGGAGACGCTAACCCTGGAGACGCTAACCCTGGAGACGCTAACCCTGAAGACGCTAACCCTGGAGACGCTAACCCTGGATACGCCAACCCTGGAGACGCTAACCCTGGAGGCGCTAACCCTGGAGACGCTAACCCTGGAGACGCTAACCCTGAAGACGCTAACCCTGGAGACGCTAACCCTGGATACGCCAACCCTGGAGACGCCAACCCTGGAGACGCCAACCCTGGAGACGCCAACCCTGGAGACGCTAACCCTGGAGACGCTAACCCTGGAGACGCTAACCCTGGAGACGCCAACCCTGGATACGCCAACCCTGGAGACGCCAACCCTGGAGACGCCAACCCTGGAGACGCTAACCCTGGAGACGCTAACCCTGGAGACGCCAACCCTGGAGACGCCAACCCTGGATACGCCAACCCTGGAGACGCCAACCCTGGAGACGCCAACCCTGGATACGCCAACCCTGGAGACGCTAACCCTGGAGACGCCAACCCTGGAGACGCTAACCCTGGAGACGCCAACCCTGGAGACGCTAACCCTGGATACGCCAACCCTGGAGACGCTAACCCTGGAGACGCTAACCCTGGAGACGCTAACCCTGGAGACGCTAACCCTGGAGACGCTAACCCTGGAGACGCTAACCCTAACCCCGACAAGCTCAGTTTGGTGTTTCAGAAAGAGATCAAACCGTTCTCAGGTCATGTTTCTGCACATGCTCAGTCTGACGCTTTACACACATGGAACCCAGTTCATTTATACCCATAACCCTTGGTTGGTATTGATACGGTGATTGGTTGGTATCAATAAGGTTGGTATTGATATGGTGACTGGTTGGTATTGATATGATGATTGGTTGGTATTGATATGATGATTGGTTGGTATTGATACGGTGATTGGTTGGTATTGATATGATGATTGGTTGGTATTGATATGATGGTTGGTATTGATAAGGTGATTGGTTGGTACTAATATGGTGATTGGTTGGTATTGATAAGGGGATTGGTTGGTATTGATACGGTGATTGGTTGGTATTGATATGATGATTGGTTGGTACTAATATGGTGATTGGTTGGTATTGAAAAGGGGATTGGTTGGTATTGATAAGGTGATTGGTTGGTATTGATATGATGATTGGTTGGTACTAATATGGTGATTGGTTGGTATTGATAAGGTGATTGGTTGGTATTGATATGATGATTGGTTGGTATTGATAAGGGGATTGGTTGGTATTGATAAGGTGATTGGTTGGTATTGATATGATGATTGGTTGGTACTAATATGGTGATTGGTTGGTATTGATAAGGGGATTGGTTGGTATTGATATGATGATTGGTTGGTATTGATAAGGGGATTGGTTGGTATTGATAAGGTGATTGGTTGGTATTGATATGATGATTGGTTGGTACTAATATGGTGATTGGTTGGTACTAATATGGTGATTGGTTGGTATTGATAAGGTGATTGGTTGGTATTGATATGATGATTGGTTGGTATTGATATAGTGATTGGTTGGTATTGATAAGGTGATTGGTTGGTATTGATATGATGATTGGTTGGTATTGATATAGTGATTGGTTGGTATTGATAAGGTGATTGGTTGGTACTGATATGAACACAGTCTTCCGTACCTCTGAACTTCTTTGGAGGATTCTCCAAATCTCCAGCAGCTGGTTCGACCACACATCTGTCATCCACCAACCTGCACACACACAAACATGTCATCAATGACATGTATTGATAATGATGGGGGTAATTAATAGATTGTTGTTCACCCAAAAACACTGCATCTGGCTGCAGCTGTCACTGATGTAGAGGCATGATAAAGTGGAACAAAGGCGATAAAACCAGTAAAATAAACCAATAAAGAGAGTAAAGGACTGCAGCTGTTCAGACAAACATCTGTACGACGCTGATCTTCAGGCTGATCACTGATCTGAGGCTTCAGGCTTCGTTCTCACTGAACTGAAGTGAAACTGAAGCGTTGAAGTCGGTGTGACTTGTTAAAACAGCAGCGGTTCAGGAAGCGACGCCCTGCGGCCGTCGTGAAGGCGGTGGCGACTCGACTATTTATAGACTCCAGTTGTTCAGGACGGTTTGAAGGTTCAGACCAACGTCTACAGAAGAAACTGAACAGAGTCTGAGAGCTCAACAGGATCGAGACATATTTTCATATAAACCTAGAAATAACCAGAAGTTCTGTGATAAACTGAGAATATTTCAGATTGTGTTTGATCTTCAGACTGATCAGATCAGCGTCATGGTTAGAAATACGTTTCCAGCAGAACATTACTGACGTGATCATGATCAGGCTAACGTAGCAGTTTGTGTTATCTCACTTAGGCTAGCATACCAGCTAACATTGTCTTGTTTAGGCTAATATTATCCTGCTAAAGCAGTTAACCACATCTCATTTAGGGTTCTGTACCAATTAATGTTATCTTGGCTAACGTAGCGGCTAATGGTATCATGTGCAGTTTATCTTTTCTTGTTTAGGCTAACATAGTGGCTAAAATGATCTTATTTAGGCTAATGTTACCTTGTTTGGACTCATTTTTCAGCTTATGTTCCCTTGCTTTGGCTAGTTTACTGGCAAGTGTTATCTTTTTTGGGCTAGCATAGCAGCTTATGATGTCTGGTTTACAGTCAAGTGGCAACTAATGTTCTGTTGCTTAGGGTTAACGTAGCGGCTAACATTATCGTGTTCAGACCAAAGTAGCAGCAAATTTTTGTTTATTGTTATCTTGTTAGGCTAAAGTAGCAGCTTATTTTATCTTGTTTAGGCAAATGTCATCCTGTTGAGGCCAATGTTATTTATGCTAAATCAACAGCAGGCTTTATTTTGCTTAGACTAATGCTAACTTGTGTTGACTAAGGTTATCTTATTAAGGTTAAATTAGCAGCTAACTTTATCTTGTTGAGACTGATGTTATTTTGTTAGGCTAACTTAGTGAACAATGTTTTCTTGTTTACAGGCTAACATAGCAACTCACATTATCTTGTTCAGGTTAACGTTATCTTGTTAAAGCTAATCTAGCGGTTAACCTTATGCTAAGATAGCAGTTTATGTTTTTTAGTTTAGAGTAATGTGGTGGCTAAAGTTACATGGTTTATGCTAACATGGGAGCCAACATTGCTTCATTTAGGCTAATATAACGCTAACATAGCAGCTAACTATATCTTGTTGAGACTGACTGTTAGGCTAACATAATGAACAGTGTTTTCTTGTTTAAAGGCTAACGTAGCAACTCAGATTATCTTGTTTAAGTTAATATTATCTTGTTGAAGCTAATGTAGCGGTTATGTTACTTATGCTAACGTAGCAGTTTATGTTTTCTGGTTTGGAGTAATGTGGTGGCTGAAGTTACATGGTTTATGCTAATGTAGGAGCCAACATTGTTTAAATTAGGCTAATATAATTTTGTTTAGACTAACATAGCAGCTAACTTTATCTAGTTGAGACTGATGTTATTTTGTTAGGCTAACACATGCAGTGAATAGTGTTTTCTTGTTTACAGGCTAACATAGCAACTAACATCATCTTGTTTAGGTTATTGTTATCTTGTTGAAGCTAATCTAGCGGTTAACCTTATGTTACTTATGCTAACATAGCAATTTGTGTTTTCTGGTTTGGAGTAATGTGGTGGCTGGTTTATGCTAACGTAGGAGCCAACATTGCTTTGTTTAGGCTAATAGAACTTTGTTTAGGCTAACTTAGCAGCTAACTTTATCTTGTTGAGACTGATGTTGTTTTGCTGGGCTAACACAGTGAACAGTGCTTTCTTGTTTACAGGCTGACATAGCAGCTAACTTGATCTTGTTTAGGCTGTTGTGGGGGTAATATCTCCAACTCTGAGACTGTTAAAGTTAAAATCCATCCATGTCATTGATTTATTTTACTGTAACAGCATCTGAACCAGTTCTCTGGTCGACTAAAGCAGCAGCTGGTTTGAGCAGACGGCTGGTAGAATAGCAGGACGGAGCTTTGACTGTCTACAACCAAATACAGCCTTCAGCTCGCTCTCGTCTCTTTTTGGTGGTTTCTGTGGTGAATATGACTATTTAAGGCCCCGCAGTGATTCCTGACTCTGCTCATTAGAGTAAATCTGTGTTAGCGTCAGTGTTGAGGAAACACAGACTCTGAGGCCTCCAGCAGTGTTTCCATCACTTCTGAGGACACCACACCGACTCACACTCATCTCCTGGAGACCGACTCCAACCCAAACATGACTCCTGCTTCACCTTAAACCAGGTCTTCACTCCAGTCCAGTGATGTTTATCCAGGCAGGTCCTCACAGGTACATATGAACAGCTTATGTCCCCACAACATGAGTAATACCAGTCCAGACACACACATGCCAGGTAAATCCCTCGTGTCATGCAGACAGTAGGATTAAAACACACTTATATACCCTCAGCAGGCAGCCAGGTGTGTGTCTGTGTCCTCACACCTGTAATAGTGACATCAGTCACTAAGTGCTTCTGTCTTTAGAAGACAACAAACACGACTGAATGTTTCTTTGGCTGCTTTTCTTCCATCTGAACTGGAAAATAAAATAAAAGCTGAAAGGTGATCCACTTCCATTTCACAATAAAAGCCTAGTTGTGTGCAGGACTAACATGGATTTAGTGTGTAGAGGTCTACTGTGATCCACATTTGAATGGCTGATGATCCTACACATTAGCTAAATCATACCTTTGCATTAAGGCTCAAACCAAAACCACAGCCTGGAAACAAATGAGATGTTTGCAAATGACTGTGGAGCTGCTGCCATTTACCTGAGTTAAAGCTGCCTCATGAGCTGAGTGCACCGCGGTCGTTGTGTGATTTAAAAAGGTCGGTATTATTCCAGTGGTAGATAAGAACGTCTGTCTTTCCTTCTTTGTCTTATTTCCTACCTGACATCTCAATATAACTGTCCTGATCAGTAGATTCAGCCTGAATCATTATATATTAGACATTAATTACTGTCACTATTTACTGAGACAATACACACTTCAGGTCCTGTAGATCAGCTGTAGTACCTGGTTGTTCCAACAGGTGGAGCCTCTGACTATTTGGTACTGTAGAGTAGCGATCTGCAACCTTTTTTACACCATGGACCGGTTTCAAGCAAGACAGTTTTCTACGGACCAGTCATCGAACTCAATGACTGGTCCGTAGAAAATTGTCTTGTTTGAAACCAGGGCCTGCCAAGAAGTATCCCCACATGATGCTGCCACCACCGTGCTTCACGTCATGATGCTGCCACCACCATGCTTCACATCATGATGCTGCCACCACCGTGCTTCATGTCATGATGCTGCCACCACCGTGCTTCATGTCATGATGCTGCCACCACCATGCTTCACATCATGATGCTGCCACCACCGTGCTTCACATCATAATGCTGCCACCACCATGCTTCACATCATGATGCTGCCACCACCGTGCTTCATGTCATGATGCTGCCACCACCATGCTTCACATCATGATGCTGCCACCACCGTGCTTCATGTTATGATGCTGCCCCCTAATGCTTCAATTAATCGGACTGGTCGTCGAGCGCAATGACCAGTCTATAGAAAACTGTCTTTTAATTTAAAAAGTGTCCTAAATGAATAAAATTAATTTTTATTGCTAAATGTGGATTTACATTCTCTCCCTCTTTTCTAAGAAGCTCTCCAGAGACGTTTGTTTTTATTAATTTTGGCGGGAAACGAGCACAGAGGGAAGTGGAGGGAAGGTGATCTAGTCATTTTTCAAAGTAAAACACCCTGCAGACTCTGTTGGAAATAAAACGTTTTTATTCCTTCTGTGCGGCCCGGTACCGGTCCGAGGCCCGGTGGTTGAGAACCGCTGCTGTAGAGACCAGAGGAGGCGTCACTCAGACTACAGTTCATGTTGGAAGCAGAGAGCATTGTGGGAGTTTAGCTAGCAACAGGCACCATGACAAAGACTCCTGGGAAGATTTATTACCTCCAACCAACAAACATAATTAGCATTTCCACATCACTGGGTCTGGATATCAGCACGCAGTAAATGTCCAGTGTGTTGAATCTGCATTTCAAATGAATCATTATTGATTGAACGTTATTCTAACTCATGACACCTGTAAGATCGTGGACGTAAACAAAGGTCTGGTCTTGGAGTTGTGCTGATATCGATCCGTTAAAAGCTGATCAGAACATTACTACTTCTGAACTTTCTGAAAACGTTGCTGCCTAAAGAAATGTCAGCTTCCAAAAACGTGTCGTCTCTGTTCAGAAAAGGTCTAAAAGTCTAACTGATCCTTCAAAATAAAAGTTTAAAACACACTGAGAGTCGTTGACTGTGTTTATGAGGTTGTTGATTCAATGACCATCGTGTAAATTATCGAGCCTCAATGAACATAAAGATATTAAATCTGATCGGGACGGAAGCTTTTTAAAACATGAAGGGTTCTTCTACAAACCACATTTAGTCCTGGATCAGTGTGTTTTCACTTCCCACTGACATCTCTGAGGCGTCTCCGTCAGCTGGTTGGTTGGACCAGGTCAGTGTTGACATTGGAGCAGCATTCTTTACTCCCTTTTTTCCATTTTCAGTTTTTCCAAGACTGTCTCTGCTCCCTGAAACGTCTTTTCTTTACCTCCATTAGTTCCTTCAGTCTACTCCTGAGGTCTGACACCATCGCTACGGCAACAGCCAATCAGTTCTTTTGTCTGCCTGCCAGGTGTGTTCAGGTGTGTTCAGGTGTGTTTCAGGTGTCTTTCAGGACCCTGATTGCTCCATTCACTGTCACTCAGGTGTGCTGACTCAGTGGCTGCTGCAGGAACAACAGATTTGAATATGGAGTTGAGTATTTGAATAAGCGCAGCTGTTTTCCATTTTAACCGCCAGTAAACAGAAAACAGGAGCTGAAACTCAGAACCTCCATGTTTCAACGTCTCCACAGTTACAACCTGCTAAAATCCAACAAATTCACCTGCTACAAACAGATTCATGTACAGATTTAAACACAGACGTCTGTTTTGTTGTTCAGTGTTAAAATAATCAGACAAATGAAGGAAAGAACTTCTCCCACTGATGCAAAAACTCTAATTGGTTTATGAGTCCAATAAACCCGGAGCAGCTGACCGAACAATCTACAAATCAAAGAGGTTATCAGCAGATAAATGATCCTGTCAGTCGTTTTTCTGGGCAAACAAACCCACATTTCCAGTTTCCAGCTTTTCATGTGTGAATATAATCTGAGGTTCTTTGTCTTCTATGAGTCTTCTGGATATTTGGGGTTTTCACTGCTGTTGGATCAAATTAAAATCAAAATAAAGGTTTCACTCAAGCTTAAATATTAGAAAATCAATCATAAAAAAACATTTTTAGCTGCAGCATTTTAAAAATCAGTAAATGTAAATGTTGTTTTTAGGGACGACTAATAAAACCTTCATTGTCATTAAACCTTCTGCACAATCAAGCTCCAACATTAAAGACTGAAAAATTAATACGCGGCAAAAACTGCTAGTCCTCAAATGTCCACTTGAGGCTCCAAAAGCACATCTAGACTTGGTTTTAGATTGATCACAGTCTTAAAGGACTGGCTGGAGGTCATTAACCTTCTCAGAAGTCTCTGTCATGGTGCCCGTTGCTAGCTAAACTCCCACAATGCTCTCTGCTTCCAACATGAACTGTAGTCTGAGTGACGCCTCCTCTGGTCTCTACAGCAGCGGTCCTCAACCACTGGGCCTGAGACCGGTACCGGGCCGCACAGAAGGAATAAAAACATTTTATTTTATTTCCGGCTGAGTCTGCAGGGTGTTTTACTTTGAAAAATGACTTGATCGTCTTCCTGCCACTTCCGTCTGTGCTCGTTTCCCCCCAAAATTAAAAAACAAACGTCTCTGGAGATTGTTAAAGATGGAGAGACTGGAAACAGTAAATCCACTTTTAGCAATAAAAATTAATTTTATTTATTTAGGACACTTTTTTAATTTAAAAAATGTTCACTTAAAAAAAGTCTGCAACCTTTTTTGCACCACAGTCCAGTTTCAGCAAGACAATTTCCTACAGACCGGCCTGATGAATTGAAGCACGGTGGTGGCAGCATCATGTGGGGACGCTTCTTGACAGGTCCTAGTTTCAAGCAAGACAATTTTCTACAGACCGGTCATCGAGCACAGTGACCGGTCCGTAGTGCAGACTGCGACTCTACAGTATTAAACAATAAGAGGCTCCACCTGGTGGAACAGCCAGGTACTACAGCTGAACTACAATACACATTCTAACATACATGTCCATCGTCTTTTGTATATTTTTAATCAGTTAAATTAGTCACTTAACCACCAATCACTAATATCCCTAAAGGACACAGATTTTCCTGTTTTCTGTTCTTTATGTTGTATATGTTGTAAATATGCGCTATATAAATAAAACTGAATTAATGTGAATAGAAACAATAAAAACACAACAGGGTTCCTTCAACGGTTCTGATGTTCTTGTGCTCAAAGCTCCATTTCAAACAGTCTTAACCCAGTTTGGTTTGTAGGAACTTAACAGGACTCCATCTATCCATCATCCATCATCCATCCATCCATCATCCATCCATCATCCATCCATCCATCCATCCATCCATCCATCCATCCATCATCCATCCATCCATCCATCCATCCATCCATCCATCCATCCATCCATCATCCATCCATCAATCTATCCATCATCCATCCATCCATCCATCCATCATCCATCCATCATCCATCCATCCATCATCCATCCATCATCCATCCATCCATCCATCCATCATCCATCCATCCATCCATCCATCCATCCATCATCCATCATCCATCATCCATCCATCCATCCATCCATCATCCATCCATCCATCCATCCATCCATCCATCCATCCATCCATCCATCATCCATCCATCCATCCATCCATCATCCATCCATCATCCATCCATCCATCCATCCATCCATCATCCATCCATCATTCATCCATCCATCATCCATCCATCATCCATCCATCCATCCGTCCATCATCCATCATCCATCCATCATCAATTCATCCATCCATCCATCCATCCATCCATCCATCCATCCATCCATCCATCCATCCATCCGTCCATCCGTCCATCCATCATCCATCCATCATCCATCCATCCATCCATCCATCCATCATCCATCCATTCATCCATCCATCCATCCATCCATCCATCCATCCATCCATCATCCATCCATCCATCCATCATCCATCCATCATCCATCCATCATCCATCCATCATCCATCCATCCATCCATCCATCCATCATCCATCCATCCATCCATCATCCATCTATTTATCTATATTCTGTCTCCTTCCAGCTGCTGTTGGATGAACTGGAAGGTCGACTGTAACATACAGAACATTTTGAACCTTCGACTGTCAGAGAACATGTGATGTTGTTGTCAGACTGAGACATTTGAATAGGGAGTACCTGCCAGGTGAGAGTGGACCAACCTGCTGGTTTTCCTACAGTCAAATTCAACAGGATGCTGAGAGAAACTCTCTTCGTCTCAGCAGGAAACCGACTGAATAAATATTGTGTCAGGATCACGTCTCTCTGAGAGGCTTGAAGCTAAAGAAACGTGATGACCTCAGGCTGCGATCAGGTCACGAAGCAACATCAGCCAGCGAAAACCCTCCTGACACAACTCTTTAAACCAGGAGTGCATTTAGCTCCATACAAACCTCATATATAATCTAAGAAAGCGCTCTGATGCAGCTGCTTTGAGCTACACAACTCTGACTTCTAGCTGCAGTCTCAGCCTTGCAGCTAGGTGTCGCTATAGCATGTCAGGATTCACTCCAAACAGTCACAGCATACTATTATACATTACAGTTACCATTACTGGACTACTGTAGTCCTGCAGACAGATACAGATGAAGCTCTATGATGCTGCAGAGACACTTTGACCTACAGAACAGATGCTACAGATGTGTCACGATTGTTGGGGAAGAAAACAGAATCATTAAAACGCCGCCGCAAGTCAACCAAGGAGTTTTCATTTTCCAGCTGCTAGAAACCGTTTATTGTCCATGATAATTAATAAACATCTAATCCAGTCTTTGGTGGCAGACAGACTGAGGAGAAGTCGAGGCAAAGCACTTTAAATAAAAGCTCTGACCGGAGGTAATTAATCATCAGAGGAGTCTTTGTCATGGTGCCCGTCGCTAGCTAAACTCCCACAATGCTCTCTGCTTCCAACATGAACTGTAGTCTGAGTGGTGCCGTCCACTCTTTCAATTAACAGCTTGATTGTGAATTCATCTGTATTAATGTGAGCACAGGGAGCAGGAGAGAAGCTAACAGAAGCTAACAGTGTTTCTCTTAATGCCGTTGCTGTGTTCTGACATCAAACTCAACTCAAAGCACCTTTTGATTGTGGATCATTGAAGAAACTTCTACCCTGAACCCAGTCAGACTCGGCTGCAGCTGTTCTATAAACCTGCAGCAGTCGACCAATGACTGGAACCGAAACCCAGTGATGTCACGATGCAATGATGACACAGAGGAGGAACGTTTGTTTTAACGTTGGCATCAACCACGTCTCTACTGTGGATATTTAAAACTTTAGCCTTCGAATGTAGACAAACTTAGAACCCTTTCATTTGGACCTTTATGTGGCATTTAGAGTCTCCGGACTTCAAAGTTCATAAAAGTTCCAACAGCGGTGAAAATACGACGACGCTGGAGCTAAAAACAGCCACTGGTCGTTTCTATTGTCGGTGTTCAGATCAGTGAAAGTCAGCAAGTGAAGCTGTAAAGGTCAAGATGGAGTCAAACACTGGAGAGAAGGGGGGAAACCACAACGCAGGAAAACACACACACACACACACACACACACACACACACACACACACCCTGTCATTGTGAGGACCATCATGAACGTCACGTATTTCCAGGACGTCACTTCTAAACCTGATTCCAACCCGAATCCAAAAACTGCCCTTTGAAAGTTCGTCCAAAATTGAGTATCGAATAAAACAAACCATCACAGACGCACAACAACACACACACACACACACACACACACACACACACACACACACACACACACACAGACACACACACACACACACACACACACACACACACACACACACACACACACACACGACTTGGCGGTGAAATCTCCCTTGGACATGCTTGGTACCACTTCCTTTTCCTGCCATACAATCAGCCAGAGCTGCCACAGTGAGAGTTAAAGCCTGTTTTCTCCTTTTCTCCGCTGAACGACGTCACAAACTCCTGAACTGAGAGAAAAAGCATCATCCTTCTGTTCCTCTTGTTTTAACGGACTTTTAAAAAGACTTTTTACAGTGACGAAGCAGTGGAAGGTCGTACAATAAACTACAGATGGTCAGTAGAGCTCATGTTCACAGAAAGGTCTTAGTCTGTTAGTGACATCAAACTCCGGATCACTTCCTGGATGAATCGACGAGTTGTTGGGTCCATAAAACGTCACAAGATGGTGAAAAGTGTCGCTAACGTTTTAAATTCACACCCAGAAAATTTACACTTTTTGTTTATTAAGAAAATAAACACTAAAAAACAGTTTAACTGATCAAATGCATTTACCAACCCAGAAGTCTTTGTCATGGTGCCCGTTGCTAGATAAACTCCCACAATGCTCTCTGATGTCTGTAGTCTGTAGACCTCCTCTGGTCTCTACAGTATTAAACAGTGAGAGGCTCCACCTGGTGGAACAACCAGGAACTACAGCTGATCTATGATACATGAAGTGTGTCTTATCTACGATTGAAACCAAGAGGACAACATCTAGACCCATATGAACACCAACATCTAGACCCCTATGAACATCAACATCTAGACCCCTATGGACACCAACATCTAGACCCCTATGGACACCAACATCTAGACCCTATGAACACCAACATCTAGACCCCTATGAACACCAACATCTAGACCCTATGAACACCAACATCTAGACCCTATGAACACCAACATCTAGACCCCTATGAACACCAACATCTAGACCCTTATGAACACCAACATCTAGACCCCTATGAACACCAACATCTAGACCCCTATGAACACCAACATCTAGACCCCTATGACACCAACATCTAGACCCTATCACCAACATCTAGACCCTATGAACACCAACATCTAGACCCCTATGAACACCAACATCTAGACCCTATGAACACCAACATCTAGACCCCTATGAACACCAACATCTAGACCCCTATGAACACCAACATCTAGACTCCTATGAACACCAACATCTAGACCCCTATGAACACCAACATCTAGACCCCTATGAACACCAACATCTAGACCCTATGAACATCAACATCTAGACCCCTATGAACATCAACATCTAGACCCCTATGAACACCAACATATAGACCTCTTTGAACACCAACATCTCGACCCCTATGAACATCAACATCTAGACCCCTATGAACATCAACATCTAGACCCCTATGAACACCAACATCTAGACCCCTATGAACACCAACATCTAGACCCCTATGAACACCAACATCTAGACCCTATGAACACCAACATCTAGACCCCTATGAACACCAACATCTAGACCCATATGAACACCAACATCTAGACCCTATGAACACCAACATATAGACCACTATGGACACCAACATCCAGACCCCTATGGACACCAACATCTAGACCCCTATGAGCACCAACATCTAGACCCCTATGGACACCAACATCAAGACCCTATGAACACCAACATCTAGACCCTATGAACACCAACATCTAGACCCTATGAACACCAACATCTAGACCCCTATGAACACCAACATCTAGACCCCTATGAACACCAACATCTAGACCTATGAACACCAACATCTAGACCCTATGAACACCAACATCTAGACCCCTAAGAACACCAACATCAAGACCCCTATGGACACCAACATCTAGACCCCTATGAGCACCAACATCTAGACCCCTATGAACACCAACATCTAGACCCCTATGGACACTAACATCTAGACCCCTATGAACACCAACATCTAGACACTATGAACACCAACATCTAGACCCCTATGGACACCAACATCTAGACACTCTGAACACCAACATGTAGACCCTATGGACACCAACATCTAGACCCCTATGAACACCAACATCTAGACCTATGAACACCAACATGTAGACCCTATGGACACCAACATCTAGACCCCTATGAACACCAACATCTAGACACTATGAACACCAACATCTAGACCCCTATGGACACCAACATCTAGACACTCTGAACACCAACATGTAGACCCTATGGACACCAACATCTAGACCCCTATGAACACCAACATCTAGACCCCTATGAACACCAACATCTAGACCCTATGAACACCAACATCTAGACCTATGAACACCAACATCTAGACCCCTATGAACACCAACATCTAGACCCCTAAGAACACCAACATCAAGACCCCTATGGACACCAACATCTAGACCCCTATGAGCACCAACATCTAGACCCCTATGAACACCAACATCTAGACCCCTATGGACACTAACATCTAGACCCCTATGAACACCAACATCTAGACACTATGAACACCAACATCTAGACCCCTATGGACACCAACATCTAGACACTCTGAACACCAACATGTAGACCCTATGGACACCAACATCTAGACCCTATGAACACCAACATCTAGACCCCTAAGGACACCAACATCTAGACCCCTATGAACACCAACATCTAGACCCCTAAGGACACCAACATCTAGACCCCTATGAACACCAACATCTAGACCCCTAAGAACACCAACATCTAGACCCCTATGGACACCAACATCTAGACCCTATGAACACCAACATGTAGACCCTACGAACACCAACATCTAGACCCTATGAACACCAACATCTAGACCCTATGAACACCAACATCTAGACCCTATGGACACCAACATCTACACCCCTATGAACACCAACATCTAGACCCTATGAACACCAACATCTAGACCCTACGAACACCAACATCTAAACCCTATGGACACCAACATCTAGACCCCTATGAACACCAACATCTAGACCCCTATGAACACCAACATCTAGACCCTATGAACACCAACATCTAGACCCCTATGAACACCAACATCTAGACCCCTATGAACACCAACATCTAGACCCTATGAACACCAACATCTAGATCCCTATGAACACCAACATCTAGACCCTATGAACACCAACATCTAGACCCCTATGAACACCAACATCTAGACCCTTATGAACACCAACATCTAGACCCTATGAACACCAACATCTAGACCCCTATGAACACCAACATCTAGACCCCTATGAACACCAACATCTAGACCCTATGAACACCAACATCTAGACCCCTATGAACACCAACATCTAGATCCCTATGAACACCGACATGTAGACCCCTATGAACACCAACATCTACACCCTATGAACACCAACATCTAGACCCTATGAACACCATCATCTAGACCCTATGAACACCAACATGTACACCCCTATGAACACCAACATCTAGACCCTATGAACACCAACATCTAGACCCCTATGAACACCAACATCTAGACCCCTATGAACACCAACATCTAGACCCTATGAACACCAACATCTAGACCCCTATGAACACCAACATCTAGACTCTATGAACACCAACATCTAGACCCTATGAACACCAACATCTAGACCCCTATGAACACCAACATCTAGACCCTATGAACACCAACATCTAGACCCCTATGGACACCAACATCTAGACCCCTATGAACACCAACATCTAGACCCCTATAAACACCAACATCTAGACCCCTATGGACACCAACATCTAGACCCCTATGAACACCAACATCTAGACCCCTATGGGCACCAACATCTAGACCCTATGAACACCAACATCTAGACCCTATGGACACCAACATCTAGACCCTATGAACACCAACATGGCTGATGAAGCCTCTTGGATTTGAGGTGAAACGTCTTCGATAAAGTCAAGTAAGTCCAGAGGCTTAACATCAACTAACTGATAATCGTTATCATCCCAGTAGAAGTGCTTGTTAATATTTTAACTTATCAGCAACAGAACTGCAGACATGTTGGTAAAACACAGGTTGGAAAATAAAAGTTTTAAAATGTATTACTTATACTGTGGTAGTTTTACTGGGTATGCTAAACCAGGTTTTAAATAAATGTTAAACTTTGTACGTTCTCCTTAAACTCAGAGACTCAATCAAACATCATTCATTCATTAGTTCTTAACACATTTCCAGATGATGTGCTGCAGACAGAAGAACAGAACAAGCCCTTCACAGGTGTTTTAATGCCTCCTGCAGCCTGTAGGTGGCACTATAGCCGAGCTGTAACCACCCAGAGCTGAACATTCACCTCTACTCAGTGAATGTTTTCAGTTCCAACTGAAGCTCCACAGCGTTGAAGCGGCTCAGACTCGGGCGTGTCGGGTCAGGCTGAGACACCGACGGAGGTCTGGTTGTTTTGTTCGTCAGCTGAGGCCCTGAAATTCCAGCGACGGACTCGATTCATAGACAAAACATTTCACAGAGAATCTAACATCCAGGTGGCGACACTGGAACAACGTCTGAACAGCAGCATTTACATTCTGAAGATGACCTCAGTGTCTTCGTTAAAGAACTGGGATCAACGGAGTGGAGCTGCTTCTGTCTTTAAAGAACTGATAGTTTTTAAAGTCTGTCAGGTCTCAACCCTGCTGGAACCATCTGTGGAAGTTTAGTACTAAAGCTGCCCTTTAAACGGCAGGTTTGATGAACTGATCAGTTGTTGGTCTGAAAAAATAACAAGGACTTTCTAGTGTGAAGACTTTGCTGGTGTCAACCATCAGAAGAAGAAGCCTTCATTTGTTAAGAGCTCATTCCAGCACTGTGACAAGTTGTTTCTGTACATCCCAGCTGGAATCAGAGGAACTTTCTCACATCAGATAAACTGATAAAGGCCTAAAAATTAGACCTTTTGATTTGGTTGGTATTAAAATCTATGTTTGCATCAAATTCTGGGCCTTATGGTGCCGATTCTAAGGAAAAAGAGGAGCTGCTGGTCAAGAGAACAGAATTCTTATATTGTCATCGCAGCAAAGAACGAAATTAACGATGACGAACGACGACGACGACGACAGCAGAGTAATACGATATAAATATAACAGCTTAGAAAAACATACTGTGTGAAGTGTGTCTGAGAAAACATAAACTATAAATGAATAATAAATAAATCAAATAATAAGCAGATATTACATAAACCCAGCTAAGGCTGAGCATTAATGGTCAGAATCATCCAGATTATTCTCTGATCTTTGAGGACAAACTGTGTCTCAGATTATCGTCTCTCAGAGAACCGAGGGCTCAGCGTCTTCCTGTCAGTGGAACCTCTTTGGGTTCTGATGCTCCTTTCTAGGAAACGACTAAATATAGCGACACGACACGCAAATATGGAGATGAAACTAAACCAACGCACGGCTGCGTCCTGGCAGAACGCTGCACATGGCCGCTACCAGAGCTAACGAAGCCTCCGTCCACGTCAGACATGTTTCTGAGCGTCCAAACAAAAACCTTCATCAGTCTTCAGGTCGTCCTTCTAGGTTCAATCGTAGCTTCTGGACCAGCTTCAGCTCATCAGACGTTTCACCTCTCGTCCAAACACTACTTAAGGAGCAACTAAAGCAAGTCCAGATGCTGCGACTGAAACTACGAGGAGTTTTTAATCACATTAAAATACATTTAAATAATCTGTTTTATTTTTGCTTCCAACCAGGAAACATTTAAAAAGACTCATCAGATCAGTCTGACGTAAAAATATATGAAGAAGTGAGTTTAGTTAGAAGAAAAAACACAAATCATCCAGTAAATTTAAAGGATAAATGGTTGAACATGAAGCCTGAAAGGACGAAGAGTTCAACAGCTGAGAAAACATTAAATAGACATTTGGATTAACGTCACAGAGACGTGTGTGAAAAGTTATTTATAGATGAGTTCATGTCTCAGCAGGTCGACTGGAAACACCCTGAAACACATCAGCTGTAAGAAGAGTTTAAGTTTTAAACGTCTCATTAAGACAAACTCTAAGCTTTTATTTTGAAGGAAAAATAATCCAGTTAATGAGGATCCAGAAACATTCAGTTTAATGAGACTCAGAACAACAGAAACCAACTGAGCCGCTAATTAGAACATTAATATTAATATTGTTACAGTTTAAATTAAACAGATTCTGGTTCGTAGCTCGTCGACACGTTTCAGTCTAATTATTACAGACAGTATATTATATATATATATATATATATTTAACTTCCTGTTCCTGCACTATTTAATCTCATTAGAACTCGTTCATTTCCACGTCTCAGCAGCAAACATCAGAAGCTAACAGAGATGTGATTAACGGAAGAATCAAACTTTAAACGTCTTCATTTGTTCAACCAACAGACAGAAACTCCTCCAACTGTCGACACGTTAAAACGTTTCTGAAGCTAATTTTCACCAAAGTTCTTCTGTCAACTGATCAATCGATCAATAAATGAATCGTTTCAGTTCAGGTGACTGAAGCAGGCTTGAACTACAGATGTTAGCTAGCAGGAACCAAAGCTAGCATTAGCAGGGCTAACAGAACATGAAGCTATCATAACGCTAACTGATCTATGCTACCAGATAATAAGACACAAAGCTAATGTAGCATTAGCATGCTAAGCCAATAGCTAGTATTAGCTGGGATATTTGCTTGAAACTCCATGTATGTGAGTAACTGATGATCAAAGCTGCAGATTATTTTTCTGTTTATCAGTAAATCGACTGTAATTTTATTAGTAGGTTTAAGTTGCAGCTGGTCCAGAGGAAGCTAACAGGACCCAAAGCTAGCATAACATTAGCAGCGCTAAATTACTGTTAATACAATGGAACAGAAACAGAAGCCAGCGTTAACATTACTGAGCTAATCTACTGGTAAAACAACTAGCTAATGAGTTACACAGCTTACATAGCGTTAGCAAGCTAAGCCAACAGCTAGAATCAGTCAGAGAAGCTAAAATTGGGTAATACGTTAAATATTTGTTTAAAACTAGCATCATGCTAGCAGGTTTAAATAACTATTGAACCAAAATTAGCATGAGGGGAAGCAACAATGACATTAACTGAGCTAATTTACTGACAAATGAACCGGTAGCGTAGCATTAGCATGCTAAGCCAACAGCAGCCAAACGTTGTCCAGCAGAAAGCTAATTAAACACATCAGGTCTGATTAACAAGGCTAGTCTAGACTAGAAAACTACAAAGTGTGAGTTCACATCTGTGGTTAGCGGCTAATGTGGCTAATGTGGTCGTAAACAGTGAAGCTGACCCTGAACATGAGCAGCTGCAGACATTGATTATTGATTATTACTGATTTGACCTGAACATTCAGACTTTTACAGCAGTTTTTATTTTTTTTACACAAGTGACTCGATCATAACAAACATCAGTCAGTTTAAGGAATTTAACTGTTTGGATAATTACTATAATAATTACTATAATAATTACTATAATAATGAACGCTGGTTGTTTCTAAAGCTAAAACGCCAAAATGTGTTCGTTGTCTCTCCCCAGTCGACAGGTTTTTCTGTCTTCTGTCTTTGCAAAATGAATATTCTGGGATTTCAGACAAAAAGAAAATAGATCTAACAGCTGCTAGAGGAACGGAGGAAGTTAGTGTCAGGTTGGTGTTAAACACTGTAGCTGGAGAAAGTCAGAGCATCTGGACGATTCACCTGACGACTGAGACCACGAGGACAATTATTATTATTATTATTATTATTATTATGTCCTTTATTTAACCAGATAAAAGCCTCATTGAGATTTGAAATCTCTTTTCTCAGAGGGACCTGACAGCAGCAGACAGACTGAGGATCTCCACAGACGTGTAGTTAAAATCTGTCTCATCAGAATCTGATCTGTTCAGCCGTTAAGCTTCATTCTTCTTCAACCTGCTGCTCGCTGATTCTGAAACTCACACTTGATCAGTTTTGGATCAATGTGATGAAGTTTGCCTTGAATAAAAGTGCATCTGAGGAGTTACTGAGGTGAATAATTAACACAGAACTCTGTAAAACGTTTCACTGATCTGAGGCGACGTCCAGAAAACTCAGGTATCAGTTTATAAAGTGTCTCTTTGAAGACGCTGAAGTTTATTATATCTACATGTAACGACTGAAAGGAAGAACAGATCATGAAAACAGCTGCTGGACTAACTTCTGAGGACTTCAGCTCCACGAGGCTTCGACTGGATTCATCCAGCAGATAAAGTCCTTCTGCAGAGTCCAGATTCTGGATCACTAAGGTTAATTCAGGTGTATTTAAACACACTGAAGCTGTTCAGGTGAATCTCTTCTGTGAATATTTTAATACTTTTTCCTTTTCTTGTTTTTCTCCTGCTGCAGGATTTTAGATGAACTTTGTTTTTCATTAAACCAAGTTCAGTTCTTAACATCTGTATTGAAGCTGATCAGTTCTGGATCAATAAGTTTGAATGCATCTCTGACAGAAGTGCAGCAGAAACCTGGACCAGCTGATCTCAGCCTGCTGAGGGTCAATCAGCTGTTATTACTGATAATCAATAGTCGGACTCACCCCAGGGTGCTGATGAATCCGTTCACGGAGCCTTCCGCGTACAGAGACACGATGTCTCCGATGTGCAGGAAGCTGGACGCGGAGTCCGACATGCTGCCGGTACCGGAGCTGCTCAGCGGACCGACGGTGCAGCTGCAGCCGGACAGGAGCCTCCTCCCTCGGCCTCAGTCTCTCTGAGAGCCGCTCAAAGTTCAGCCGCGCAACTTCTGGCTCATTCAGCTGATGCGTTCACGGACCCGCCGGGGGATCCGGACGGACAGACAGCAGGAGGCAGAACCAGAACCTCTGACCGTCCCGCAGGTTGGACCTTCTCCGGAGCTGCTCTCAGTCCGCTCGGCTCGGCTCGGTTCGGCTCGGCTCCTCCCTCCGAACACTCTGAGTTAAAAGCAGGAAGTGAGCGGAGGTGTTCACTGACACGAGAAGCTGCTCCAACATGCCCACGGAGCATGCGCACTGCCCCCCACAGAGCTCCTCCAACAAGCAACAAGTTCAGAGACATGAAGCACCTGAACTCATCATAAATACACCTAAAGCACCTGAACTCACCATAAACACACCTGAACTCACCATAAACACACCTGAAGCACCTGAACTCATCATAACCACACCTGAAGCACCTGAACTCATCATAACCACACCTAAAGCACCTGAACTCACCATAAATACACCTGAAGCACCTGAACTCATCATAACCACACCTAAAGCACCTGAACTCACCATAAATACACCTGAAACGCCTGAACTCATCACTCCATTAAAGTTCTCCAGGGTCTAATCTGATCTCCAACATCAGAACTCTGAACCCAGTTTGAACCTTCAGGTCTGGATTGCTTTTGGACTAGTTCTGGACCTGGTTTACATGTGGTTTTGGTGGTTTTGGACTTAGACTGGTTTGGGGTTTCTTCTTGACTAGGTTCTGGACTTGGTTTTGGACTGGTTGTACTGGTCTGGCACTGTTTCCCAGCTGGTTTTGGACTTTGAACCTTTTGAGAGTCTCAGTTGCTCCACCAGAACCTGAACCAGAGGATCCGGTTCTACGTGAAGCTCCAGGAGGCAGATCTTCCTCAGAGCAGAACCTCTGAGGAGCAGAACCGGCTGCAGCCTCCAGGACTGAAAATGAAGACGTCTGTGAAACTCCAGTTTCCTGAAAGTCCGCTTCAACAGGGGGTCGGTTCCGTGGATCAGATCAGACACATCTCCGACTACATGAAGGTCGATGTGACGTCAGACTCTTCATCTCATCCAGTCTGTGAAGGTTCTGTCTTCATGAACGCTGCTGGACTTTCTGTGACGACTCTGTAGAACCACGTAGCTGAAGATGCTCCACCTGCTGGACGTATGGTGGAACATCTTCCTGCAGCTGATGGGTCTGGAGAGGCTGGACCATGGCAGAAGGTATAGTCGTCTTCGTCTCTGCTCTAAAACCAAACATGAACCTCTTCTCTAGAACGACGACTTTCAAAGACGTCAGCTGAGGAAGTTTGTGGTTTTCACAGTGAAACCACAGTTTTCACAAGACGACAGAAACATCAGCAGGTTTCAGACGAGGATCCTGCTGCTGCTCAACCAGCAGGTTCACTGGGCTGGAACCAGTAAACCCACCACTAACACACACCAGTAACTCCAGTACAGCTTCACTGGTTTCACATGTGTCACATCTGCAGCAGCAACAAGTTAAGTTCTCGTCTACCTCAAAGAAAACAGGAAGCACAGAAAAATGCTGGCTCCTGATTGGCTGGAAGGAGTCTGTTAAAATAAAACATCAGAGTCGGAGTTTGTTCAGGAGCTGCATCGACGATGAAAACCAAGACTGAGAGTATCGGTAAGTTAATCAACAAATAAATCAACAGAAACACTTTGAACACGTCAAACGAAAATACTGTTAAAAACCTGTAGCTGTGAATAAAAAGGTTTAGTTGCAAATTTAAATATTCTGACATAAAAAGACAAAATTATCCTCCAGGGTTTGGTGATATTTTCAGCTTTCATGTTCCTCTGGACCTTTATAGGACCTGCTGCTGAGAAACATCCCAGCATGATGCTGCCACCACCATGCTTCACGTCATGATGCTGCCACCACCGTGCTTCACGTCATGATGCTGCCACCACCGTGCTTCACGTCATGATGCTGCCACCACCGTGCTTCACGTCATGATGCTGCCACCACCGTGCTTTAATCATGATGCTGCCACCACCGTGCTTCACATCATGATGCTGCCACCACCGTGCTTCACGTCATGATGCTGCCACCACCGTGCTTCACGCCATGATGCTGCCACCACCGTGCTTCACGTCATGATGCTGCCACCACCGTGCTTCACGTCATGATGCTGCCACCACCGTGCTTCACGTCATGATGCTGCCACCACCGTGCTTCACGTCATGATGCTGCCACCACCGTGCTTCACATCATGATGCTGCCACCACCGTGCTTCACGCATGATGCTGCCACCACCGTGTTTCACGTCATGATGCTGCCACCACCGTTCACCATGATGCTGCCACCACCGACATGATGCTGCCATGATGCTGCCACCACCGTGCTTCACGTCATGATGCTGCCACCACCGTGCTTCTTCACGCCATGATGCTGCCACAACCGTGCTTTAATCATGATGCTGCCACCACCGTGCTTCACATCATGATGCTGCCACCACCATGCTTCACATCATGATGCTGCCACCACCATGCTTCACATCATGATGCTGCCACCACCGTGCTTCACGTCATGATGCTGCCACCACCGTGCTTCATGTGGGGATGTTCTCAGCAGCAGGTTCTGTAAAGGTTAAGGGGAACATGAATCCTGAAAATATCACCAAATCCTGGAGGATGATTTTGTCTTTTTATGTCAAAATATTTAAATTTTCTTTTTTTAAAAAATAGTGTTACTCATAAGAAAACCTTGTTAATCACAGCTACAGGTTTTCAACATTAGTTTACTTTAGACGTGTAAATTCAAAGTGTGTTTTTGTGATTTTGTTGACACTTTTGTGTTTTTTTTAAAAAGATGACTGTCTTTAACTGTTCTTCTGTATTTCTTCACATGTTTCTGCTTCAATATTCAAATGAGGGGCATCAGTCAATGTGGGTCATGACGTGGACTTTAATTATTCATGTTCTGTTTTGGTCCCTTCAGTCCTCCAAACCCAGCAGTAACAGCATTAAACTAACTCAATGCATTTTAGACGATACATCTTCTCTGTTCTCATCAGTATCACCTTAATTTGTTTAAATACAGCCAAGAACTGTAAATGATGCTTCACTTATCTATTCAGTGATGCTGGCTGCTGTCAGTAAGTTAAAGTATTCAGATCCTTTGGAGGCTGTGGTTGTTGGTGGATGTAAAGAAACTTTCTGTTCAATGCAGATCAACAGTTTCACTATCAGAGCAGCCATCAGTAGTCCAGTCTCAGCACCTGTCCGACCCGTTAACAGATTTATAACAGGAGGTTCTGTTTGGTCGCCACGGTGATGGCGGGAACTCAGAGGGTCAGTGGTTTCCACGGTGACGGCAAAAATCAGGACAAGAACACATTTGTTTGTTGTGAAGCGTAAAAGTTCCGCCGGGCGAACAGAAGCAGAGTTTCACTGAGAGGAGAGCAGCAGCCCAGAGAGACGCTTCATCTTCCAGCAGTCGACTTTATTCAAACCTACAGGAATAAAGTCAGTCGACGTGAAGCAGCTTCAGCTTCTGCTGTAAAAAACCTCATAAAGGAAGTCTAAGAATAACAGACGAGCTCAGCTTTTGTCGACTCACAGACGTTATGAAATGTGACTGACTGGCTGCAGGCGTCCACTTCATGTTCCTGGTTCCTCACAGAGCCACTGGTCTACTGTAGAAGAGTCTGACTCTACCTCATCTATGGTCTACTGTAGAAGGGTCTGACTCTACCTCATCTATGGTCTACTGTAGAAGGGTCTGACTCTACCTCATCGATGGTCTACAGTAGAAGGGTCTGACTCTACCTCATCGATGGTCTACAGTAGAAGGGTCTGACTCTACCTCATCGATGGTCTACTGTAGAAGGGTCTGACTCTACCTCATCGATGGTCTACTGTAGAAGGGTCTGACTCTACCTCATCGATGGTCTACTGTAGAAGGGTCTGACTCTACCTCATCGATGGTCTACAGTAGAAGGGTCTGACTCTACCTCATCGATGGTCTACTGTAGAAGGGTCTGACTCTACCTCATCGATGGTCTACAGTAGAAGGGTCTGACTCTACCTCATCGATGGTCTACTGTAGAAGGGTCTGACTCTACCTCATCGATGGTCTACTGTAGAAGAGTCTGACTCTACCTCATCGATGGTCTACAGTAGAAGGGTCTGACTCTACCTCATCTATGGTCTACTGTAGAAGGGTCTGACTCTACCTCATCTATGGTCTACTGTAGAAGGGTCTGACTCTACCTCATCTATGGTCTACTGTAGAAGGGTCTGACTCTACCTCATCGATGGTCTACTGTAGAAGGGTCTGACTCTACCTCATCGATGGTCTACTGTAGAAGGGTCTGACTCTACCTCATCGATGGTCTACTGTAGAAGGGTCTGACTCTACCTCATCTATGGTCTACTGTAGAAGGGTCTGACTCTACCTCATCGATGGTCTACTGTAGAAGGGTCTGACTCTACCTCATCGATGGTCTACTGTAGAAGGGTCTGACTCTACCTCATCGATGGTCTACTGTAGAAGGGTCTGACTCTACCTCATCGATGGTCTACTGTAGAAGGGTCTGACTCTACCTCATCGATGGTCTACTGTAGAAGGGTCTGACTCTACCTCATCGATGGTCTACTGTAGAAGGGTCTGACTCTACCTCATCGATGGTCTACTGTAGAAGGGTCTGACTCTACCTCATCGATGGTCTACTGTAGAAGAGTCTGACTCTACCTCATCGATGGTCTACAGTAGAAGGGTCTGACTCTACCTCATCGATGGTCTACAGTAGAAGAGTCTGACTCTACCTCATCGATGGTCTACTGTAGAAGGGTCTGACTCTACCTCATCGATGGTCTACTGACAGGGAAACAAAGCATCCTTAAAACATGACCGACATAAAAAATCACTTTTAAAAACGGAGTCAACAGCTGACTGATGTCAACTAATCACAGTTGTATTGAGCAAAGTTAAATTAATGCGACCAAAGGGTTCCTTTAAAATACTGACAGGAAGTCATGTTTCTGGAACGTTTGCAGGCGGGAAGGTAAGAAGCATTTAATTAGAAAAAAGGTTTATACTGGAGGTCTACATCTGGAGAGTCAGACTAGAATATGTCCCACAGAAACATGACAACAGGAAGTGAAGCTGAACAGGTATAAATACGGTTTAAGTCACATCCAGGGAATGTTGACGTATTTTAAAAACCTTCATGAAGTTGATTTAATAGAGATGCTCCTCTGATGGTTTCCCTTCTTTAACTTTCTGCTCTCAGATCTCAGAGTTTTGGTTTGAGGACATGAAGCTGTTTGACTTCAGGGATCAGTGTGTGTTTACCATCGGGGATGTGGGTCAGCAGCTCGGACAGATTTAGCAGGAGGCAGCTGTCTAAAGAGGACCAGAGTTTCCATCTGAAGCTGGAAAGGAGCCTCGATCTCTGGAGGTTATCGACCCGACGAGGAGGAGAAGTGGAACGGAGCAGCAGGAAGTCAGAAGCACATCAGCTGACGGTGAATAAAGCAGGACTCGAGGTTATGAGGAGTGTGTTAGTCATCAGCGCTGAGATGGAGGATGGAGCTCAGGGTTCAGTACGAACATCAGTCCTGGAGTCGGTTCTGTTCAGCAGAGAATCAAACAAACGCAGAAAAACAACATTAAACCATTTAAAGTGTCTGATTGTCTGTAAGTGTTGCTAAACCTGCTAGCATTAGCATCACTGAGCCCTTTAGAAAGTGATGCGTTTGATGACCTACATTTAAGGTACGCTTCAAAATTAAGTTAGCGACCAAAGTGCCTTTAAAAGTGATGCGTTCACTGACCAACATACTAAAGTATCTTCAAAAAATGATGCATTCACTGACTGGTGTATTAAGGGAACTTTTAAAATGTGATGCATTTACTGTGTAATGTGATGTTGTGCATTTGAATAGTGATGCGTTCACTGACCAACATACCAAAGCACTTTTGAAAAGCGAAGAGTTCACTGACGATGTATTAAAATAATGTTAAAAAGTGGTGTGTTCACTGCCCAACATTATAAAGTGCCATTAAAAATGATGCATTCACTGACTGATGCATTAAGGTACTGTTAACATGTGATGCATTTGAACACTGATGCATTCACTGACCAACACACTAATCATGATGCGTTCACTGTCTGATGTAGTGTGGTGTATTTGAGCGCTGTCAGATAGAAACAAAGACGTTTTAACTTCCAGTCGTTTCTTCACATTGTTTCAACCATCAGACGTTCTATCGGCGTCTCGTCTCCATGACAACCCCGACCCGTGGCCGTGCGTGTCACAGTTCACGTATGACCACATGAACACGTGTCAGCTTCATCCTTCAGGTCTGGTGCTGGACGTCTCTGAGCTCCAAGCAGCTCCAGAGATTTAGGTGGGATTTAAGGGGAAAGAGGAATTTCACGGTGTGTTGCTTCACTCCGACAGCGAGCAGCGACCGTCGGCCTTATAAGGCCTCAGCGACCCGACGGCCTCCTCGTCTCCTTTTATAGCAGCAGTCCAGACTCACCTGATCGCTGCTGCATGAAGCTGCTCCAACATCTGAACATGAAGAAGCTGCAGCTTCACTAACAGACAGTTCAGCCTGGACTCTGTGTTTCCTTCACATGAATAAAGACTTTCAACATAAACTGAGATGGAAAAGAGCAAACTGCTGCATAAAGATCCACCAGAATGAAAGAAAACAATGGACTGAATGTAGAGGAGCATGTCCTGGTTCTGGTCCTCCAGGACCGACTCAGCTGTGACCAAAACATCCAGAGAGTTCAGGCTGAACTGCAGGCAGTGTTTCCTCAGAGAGACTGAGAGCATCCAGCATGGAGGAACATCTAGTAGCTGGAGATACATCCAGCATGGAGGAACATCTAGTAGCTGGAGATACATCCAGCATGGAGGAACATCTAGTAGCTGGAGATACATCCAGCATGGTGGAACATCTAGTAGCTGGAGATACATCCAGCATGGAGGAACATCTAGTAGCTGGAGATACATCCAGCATGGTGGAACATCTAGCAGCTGGAGATACATCCAGCATGGAGGAACATCTAGTAGCTGGAGATACATCCAGCATGGAGGAACATCTAGTAGCTGGAGATACATCCAGCATGGAGGAACATCTAGTAGCTGGAGATACATCCAGCATGGAGGAACATCTAGTAGCTGGAGATACATCCAGCATGGAGGAACATCTAGTAGCTGGAGATACATCCAGCATGGAGGAACATCTAGTAGCTGGAGATACATCCAGCATGGAGGAACATCTAGTAGCTGGAGATACATCCAGCATGGAGGAACGTCTAGTAGCTGGAGATACATCCAGCATGGAGGAACATCTAGTAGCTGGAGATACATCCAGCATGGAGGAACGTCTAGTAGCTGGAGATACATCCAGCATGGAGGAACATCTTCCTACAGCTGATGAGTCTGAAGAGGCTGAAACATTGAGGTAGATCAGATCTACAGGATGTCTGTGAAGGTTCTCGGTCATCCAGGTCATGGCTGTCCTTGTTGTTTCAATTGTAGCATCTGGACTAGCTTGAGTTTCTCGAAGACGTTTCACCCTCATCCAAGAGGCTTCATCAGCCATGTTGGTGTTCATAGAATCTAGATGTTTTCCTTGTGGTTTCAATCATAGCATCTAGTCCAGATGCTGCGGTTGAATCAACAAACAACAAAAACAAGACATGAAACAACCCAAATCAAGAAATATGAGGCACAAAACGAAGAAAAACAAAACTCAAAATGAGCCAAAGACACATGAACACCTGTAGACCTTGGACATGTTGGACGTGCTGATTCCAGGTTTTTATTTACAGAAGTGTTTCTTTGTTCTGGTCTCCATCGTTCTGAGTCCTACTGACAGAAGACATGTCTGACTTTTCTCCTCCTTCTTGTTGTTGTTTGTACTGCAGGAGCTCAGATGGTAAATATTGTTGAAACAGAGACGCTGGCGCCCCCTAGATGTCAGTGACGACCTCTGAACTCTACATTTACCTCCAGGGTTCAGAATCTAACGGCTCTGGTGGTTCAGGTTCAGGAGGTTTTAATAGTCTGGAGTTTTCAGAGGAGAAACTTCCCCTGCTTCAGAGTCTGAAACCAGAGGAGGTTCTACTGCTGAGATGTTAAAGCTCAGTCTAACGTGGGCTTTTGGAGGTAAACATGAACCTGTAGCTTATGAATCCAAGGTCAGTCTATCAGTTCCTCTAATGTGGAGCAGCAGCGACCTCCAGTGGCAGGAAGCTGAACTGCAGCAGTGAAGAAACACCATCAGATCAGTGCAGGAAAACCTTCTACTCCCATTGATCCCAGGACTGAGTCAGGACCTCAGTTAGAAGACAGCATCTCTGTCACCTCTGTTGGTCTTTTATGGCCCATAAAACATGACGGACACTCGTTCCCTCCAAAGGGACGTCGGTTTTGTAGCCAACCGACACTGAAAATGAAGAGCTAGATACAGTTTTGGGTGGAATAAACCTTTAAACTGTTCATCTTGTTAGTTAGGAAGTCCTCTTTGGATTGAAGAAACCTCTAAAACTGCAGGTAGAACGCAGTAATTCAGTGGAACAAACCAGTAAACCCATAACCAGTGAGTTAGAAAGTCCTGTTTACATGGAACAAACCTTTAAACTGTGAGTATTTGGACAGATGGTCGTAATTTGGATGAAATAAACCTTTAAAACTACGTTTACTTTGACAAAGCAGTACTTTAGAGGAATAAAAATGTTCACACTGATTTTGCATCCGTTCAGGTTTCAGTATTATTGTAAAGAGAAGCCAACAGGACCAAGGAGCATGTTTGGAGCTGCAGGGAGTGTAATCCTCCAGCAGGGGGCAGCAGCAGCAGCTCAGTTCAAAAGTGTGAGAATCAAAAAGAGCAAAACAAAGTGTGCGTGTGCAGATAGATGTGTGTCCGTGTGAGTCCAGCCTTGTTTGTATTCTTGTGTGTTTCCTGACAAAAGCTCCATCCAGCCGTGCAGCAGAGGGCTGCTGGTTCCCAGAGACCCTCCAGGACGCCCAGTCGCTCTGCCGCCTGCAGCCCAGACACAGCAGCCCCGACACGGACACGGAGCCTCGCCCTGCTCCCCCCTCTGGTCCTCCTCTGGAGCTCCGACACCTGTCTGGATTACTAATGGACGGGAAGAAGCACAAAGGCCAGATCTGAAGAGGGAAAGTTGGAGTGTTGGAGGCTGAAGAAGAGAAAACAGAAGGAACTTTATCTTGTCTGGACCACAACCCTTCCACAGATCCACTGGAGGATCCACTAACATCAGGCTTTCTTCACAGTCTGGAAACGTTTCTAAACTTTGGTTCATTTTCACGCAAAATTCTGCAGCTATAAAGGTAAATTTAACTTTTTGTTTTTACTGGAATCAGCTGAACAGACTGTCCTGGATAAGTTTTGCTGAGAGGTGTCGGGAACTTTGCCAACATCCAGCAGATCGTTGTGTTCTTGAGACTGTTCCTGAAGGCTGCTGGGATTTTATCGAATACAGCAGCCGGTCTTGAACTTGACCAGTTTGGTTTGACAGGATCTTTTGAATCCTGCGTCATGGCTTCGTCGCTGGGTCTGTGGTTGTTTCTGTATCTGCCGCTGCTGTTCACTGATGCAAAGAGCGTCGGGAAGCCTGACGATAAACCGTCTCTGGTCAAACTGGAGCCTCTGTGGAGCAGCAAGCAGCTCAGAATCCAGAACCCCGACGATCAGAGCCTCTCCGTCCCCGAGATGCTGGACCTGGACGTGGAGCGCCACCGCCGGCTGACCCGCGGCACCGACGAGGACGAGCAACAGTCCACCTTCAGCCACTCCTTCGAGAACGACTGGGTCACGGCGCCGCAAGTCACCGAGTTCAGCAACGGAACTAAAGTAGCGGCAGGAGGCGGCGAAGACGCCCGCGGTAACGCCTCCGACCACGAGGCTCCGGGACTCTTCAACCCGTTCTACCCGCTGGCCGACAGCTCGTACGCGGCCTACGCGGTGCTGTTCCTGGCCGGCCTGGTGCTGGCGGTGGGCGTGGTCGGAAACATGGCCGTCATGTGTGTCGTCTGGAACAACTACTACATGAGATCCGCCTGGAACTACCTGCTGGCCAGCATGGCCTTCTGGGACTTCCTGGTCCTGGTGCTGTGCCTTCCTGTGGTGGTGCTCAACCAGCTCTCCCACAGGAGGATCCTGGGTGACATCACCTGCCGCATGGTGCCTTATATGGAGGTGGGTGGGGCTAATGTTTGGATCAGAGGAAGTTGGATTGACAGTGCGTGAAAATTTAGTTTTGTTGATTTCAGACTCAAAGATGTTCACATGTTCTGATGTTCTGGATCCTCAGAGGACCATGAATTTGCATTTTTAGACTTTCTAGTGCAAATAAACAGTCTGTCCAGATGGTGGCGCTGCATGAAAAGCTGGGATGTAATAGAACAATGTGCGTTTGTCATGTTAACGATGTGGAAGATTTTACATGGTTGATGGTGGTGCAGCGTAAAACACTGGATGTTAATTAACCAGAGATGTTTGAAGATTTAAAAATCCTCCCAGCTGGTCTGAAGGTGTTTTCTGGGTTATAAATGTCTCCGACACTTTTTCCAAGTTTTATCTTTGTTTCCAAATCAAAACAAAGATGGCCGCCGACCAGAAGGCTGGACAGGAAAACAATGCTTTTATGGAGTACGGATTAATCCAGGTGGTAGACAGAACTTTACACATTTTTTTATAGTCTAATAAAGAATTTTCAGAGGAACCAGGAACAGAATGTAGCATCAACCAGATCAGCGTTTTACTGGTAAATTAATTTGATGATGTCGTTCCTTTAAAGCTGCTCATTGCACTAAAACATTTCTCCTGTAAATCCACTGGAACCAGATCATAGACATGATGGTGGTCAGAGTTCTGCTGGTATCTGAGGAGATGTTGGACTAAAAACTGCTCATCTTTAGCAACTCAGAGCCAAGGACTAGTTAATAATAATCTCTCGTAGCTCGTTCATTTTTAACTCTGGTAACTCCAATGAACTCTCGTTGTTCATCGTTAGCTCCAGTAGTTCTTAATTAAATCTGTTGTCCTCGTAGTTTCAGTCGTAGCGTCTGGACTGGCTGGAGTTTATCGAAGACAAACTCCAGCTAGTAGATGCTTTGACTAAAACTACGAGGACAACCGTGACCTGGACGACTGAGGATCTTCACACATCTTAATTAAATCTGGCAGCTTGTAGTTTGTTCTTATATTAACTTGTTCAACTTGTTGCTGCTTTCATGGTTCAACAGGAACAAACTGGGAGTGAAGACGTGTTTGTATGATTTAAAACAGCGATAATCTATTAAGTGCCAGCTGTAATTATTTATTATCTATTCTGATGATCAATTAACCAAACTGCAGTTTGAGTCATTTTCAAAAACAGTCTAAATTCACTGATTTAATCTTCTTCAGTGGGAATATTTCTTGATTTCTTTCCTCCTCTGTGACGGTAAACTGAAGGCCTTTGGACTAAACCAGACATGAAATGGAAGCAAATCAGACTCATCAGGTTTTGAAGTTTAAAAGTCGTTGAATTTCTAATTTTGAATTTTTTTGTATCGAAATTATGTATCTGAAATTTTTAAAGTCTGAATTTAGCTCATTAAATATCCGTAACTTAAATTAAAATCAGAGTGAAAATCAAGGTGTTCAAAATTTGAGGTCCCAAAAATTCGTAGCAAAAAAAATTTAAGGTGTTCAAAATTCGAGGTGTCAAATTCAAAGTGTTAAAAATCTGAGGTGCCCAAAAATCAAAATGTTCAAAATTTGTGGTGCCCAAAAATTCGAAGGATAAAACTTCAAAGTGTTCAAAAATTCGTAGGATAAAAATTCGTGGTGCCCAAAAATTCGAAGGATAAAAATTCGAAGTGTTCAAAATTTTGAAGGATAAAAATTCGAAGTGTTCAAAATTCGTCGTCAAAAAATTTGCTGTCAGCGTGACCTTTTCACTGTTTTCAGTCAGTCAGACCTCAACATAAACTCGTATTCAGAGCCTCTGAACTCAGCTGGTACAAAAAACTTCACATAACGTTCTTTAGCCGTGCTAACAAAACTGTAACCAGCGGCGTGTTGTTAAAGCTCCTCGTGGGTATCATCCAATAGATCCTGTTATTAAGAAACGTGTCCTGTACTACAGGTTACTGACTGTCACCAAAACAAACGACACAGAAGGCAAATAAAGGGTTAATAAACTCACCGAGGCGCCGCTGTTAGCGTCGGTTGCTATGGCTAACCGGCTTCTTGTGCTTCCAGGCGTCGGCGTCACATGACCAGGGGAGCGTAACATGATTGGCTGGACGTTGGTTTGACTCAGGCCAGAATCCATTATTTACATCTACGTCTCTGGATATGTGAACAGTGAATTTTTTGATAGCGAACACCTCAAAATTTGGACACGTCAAATTTTTATGCTTCGAATTTTTACACCTGAACTTTCGACTCTGAATTTAATTTAAGTTACTGAATTTTTCATGAGCTAAATTTAGACATAAAAAAAATTCATAATCATAATTGCAATACAAAAAAACCCAGTTAGAAATTCAACGACCTTTAAAATTCAAATTCTGATGAGTCTGATTTGCTTCCATAAAACTTTGATCCACATTTTTCAACATTTTCTGACATTTTAGAGACGAACAGCTGATCGATAAACACAGAAGCTGATCAACGATGGTGATAATCTAGTGATCTACACCCTCTGAAGGAGCTGGTTGGTGTGTTTGTTCTCGGCTAACGGTTTCCCCCTGCTTCCAGTCATTATGCTAAGCTAGGCTAAACCTTTCATGGACACACTGAGGTCTGTCTGAAACATCCGACTGAGACGACGTCAAACGTGACTGTTCTAGTTAGCTATCGTATGATCAGTTTATAGTTATATTTTTAAAGCTAACACGCTAAATATTTGCCGGTTTTAGCAACAAAATGTGAAGTTTTGGACCGACGAACACAAAAAGGGAAGTTAAAACAGCCAGTGAGTGAAGATGCTTCTCGACCGACATCGAATCTTTCAGACAGTAAATGTGCAGAAGCAACTTAAACTCATGGATTCACAGAGAGATGGAGGTTTGGTATGAAATAGTTTAAAAGAGCTCTGTTCTACTGACCCGTCCATCCACCCAGACCTCTTCCTGCAGGTTCTGCTGATTTATTGTTAGCAAAGAAACTTTCATCACTCCCTAAAACCAGAATAACAAAGAGAAGTCCTCATGTGTTGGAGTCAGGTAAGAATCAGTCGAGTCAACACTGATGAGCTGTAGTAATAATTATGAAATCCTCCTTTTGACAGTAACTCCATCGATTTGTTATCGTCTGTGGACTCTGCAGCCCTTGAATGAACAAAGGCGTTTTGTGATTTTTGACTTCAGTTAAAAATATGTCAGCTTTTATGGCTTTGATAGTCTCATCGGAGTCTCAGCTACAATAGAAATGGGCGTTGTCTGCATAAAAACTGATGTTTGCTCTAAAAGATGTCTGAGAGGCAGCTCGTTTATTGACAGCAGAAGTAACTAAACCCTGAGGACCTTTAGTTCCTCCTGCTGCAGTGAATAATGGAGTCCAGGAAGGCTGTCGATGAGTTGGACCAACTAGTTCTGGAGACTCGATCGTCACAGAACTTACATCCATTGATTTAGACTTTAGATTAAATGTCTCTTCTTCTACTCACTACCAGACGGTGCTGTCCTCTTCCTTTCAGGTCGTGTCTCTGGGCATCACCTCCTTCACCCTCTGTGCTCTGGGTATCGATCGTTTCCACGCCGCCACCTCCTCGTCGCAGCCGAAGGCCCGGCGGGTTGAACGCTGCCGCTCGGTGCTGCTGAAGCTGCTGCTGGTTTGGCTCGCCGCCCTGCTGCTGTCCAGCCCTGAAATCTTCCTGTGGCAGCTCAGCCAGGCCGTTTCACCGTCCACCGGCCGGCTGGTCGACTCCTGCACCATCACACCGTCCTCACCTTTGTCCCTTTACCTGCCCGACTCCCTGCACTCGCTGCTGCTCAGGTACCACCAGGTGAGAAAACATAGGCACAAACAGCCTGGACAGAACAACACACAGCATCCCTGGGGTCATCATATCTCATTTCTAACTTGGCAGAAAAAGGCAGACAAAGAAGGTCATGCATGTCATTAAATGTACCATAGATCAGCTGTAGTTCCTGGTTGTTCCACCAGGTGGAGCCTCTTACTGTTTAACACTGTAGAGACCAGAGGAGGCGTCACTCAGACTACAGTTCATGTTGGAAGCAGAGAGGATTGTGGGAGTTTAGCCAGCAAAGGGCACCATGACAAAGACTTCTGTGGAGGTTAATGACCTCCAACCAGAGCTCATGGTATGAAGGTTCAGTGAATTGATCCTGCAGTGGGAAACAACGCTTCAGTGCTCATTAAAGTCCAGCTCAGGCGTCTGAACAACCGTCTACCTTCAGCAAATCTAAGGCTACGTTCAGACTGCAGCCTAAAGTGACCCAGATCTGATCTTTTCATGACAGTCTGAACAACACAGATCAGATTTTTTCAAATGCGACCCAGGACACTTGGATATGTGGTCCTGAATCCCACAGGTATCTGATCCTTTAACATGTGACTTCTGTCTGAACGGCCAGGTGGCATTTATCCGACCTTCACGTCACTGATACACGACGAACGTCTCTATTCTGAGTTCAAGTAGGAACAAAACCAACCATGGTGGACAATAATGTGGAGTCCAGTCAGTGGAGGTTCCAGAGCTCATTAATATTTGGGGGGTCAGCTCCATTCAGGACCAGCTTGAGGGCTCTTATCGGAACTGGGCGGTTTTGGAAAACATTTCCAAAGAAATGGTCGAGCGTGGGGATAAACGGTCCTGGATCCAATGCCGAAGAAAAGTAAAGAACCTCCGAGCCAAATATAAGGAGGATAAAGACTCAAACAGACGAAGCGGCCGAGGACGTGTTGCTGGTCCACTTTACCAAGAGCTGGACCACATTTTGGAAGATGAGCCCAGCGTTCAGCCGGTAGAAGTGTTAGATAGCAGCTTCGCCGTGTGACGTCATCATGTCGTCTTCATGCAGGACACTTTTAGGTCGTATGAGGTTCACACAGGAGATCAGATACAAGCCGTGTTTAACTGGAAATGAGAACGAACTCACAAATAATCCAAATTGAGTGTTAAGCCCTGCAGTGTGAACGTAGCCTTGGCTTTGGAGGACTTCCTGTTACTGTTGTCCCTTCCTGCTCCTCAGGCTGCTCAACCTTCCTGTTTCTGTGCTTCAGGGTCGGATGTGGTGGTGTTTCGGCTGCTACTTCTGCCTCCCCGTCCTCTTCACCGTCCTCTGCCAGATGGCCACCCGCAACGTCAACAGCGACTCCAGCTCCGCCCAGAAGAAGCAGCGCAGCCACGACGACCGCTCGTCCAATCAGAAGCGGCAGCAGCACCAGGCGGTGGAGCGTCAGCTGAACTGCACGCTGCTGGCGCTCGCCGTGGTTTACGGCGTCTGCGCTCTGCCCGAACACGTGTGCAACATCACGCTGGCCTACACGCACATCACCGTCTCCGAGGACACGGCCGCCATGTTGGCGCTGTTACATCACTTCCTGCTGTTCTTCAAGTCGTCAGTGACGCCGGTTCTGCTGCTGTGTCTGTGTAAGGTAGGTCCGACCCAGACGTCTCCATCTAAACAGGCTCAGAGGGAATCAGGTCTTAGTGTCGCCTTTGAAAAGGTTTTCTGCTGCATCTGTGGTGGAACAGCTGATCTGACTGATGAAGCCTAAAAACATAAAGAATCTTTGGATAAACAAAGACTGTGGATGAAGCTGAAAACACATGAAGGCTCTTTAAATGGCCGAAATGAACAGGAATAATAACAGCAAACTAAACTGTGTTTCTATGTTCACCTCACTAGTGTCTAGATAGACTCGTCTACACTATTAGTTCACATCATGCAGGTTCAGGACTTTTAACTGTCACACAGAGAAGCTGTTCTTGGAAACAGATTTGAAAAGGTAGAAATAGCCTAAAACATCTCCTGCTGTCTGGATCATCTTCCTCTAAAAGAGACCAACAAATAAACACCACGCTGTTTTCAGAGTCTTCAAACTAGTGACTGAGACCATGAAGCATCAGGAAACTGTTTACTGAGCTACAGATCCAATGAGAAGGAAGGTCTCACAGGGTTCTTTGAGATTTCTATGAAATAGTTCTGCAACTGGAGAGAGTTGAGTTGTGTTGCTGTCATAAGTCAGCGTTAATGGAGGTGGAGCTGCTTAGGAAGGATCTCCAGACCATAATAGGTTCATGGTAGGTGGTGCTGTGTCCGACTCGTTGTGTTTGGTAGATGGGCGTATGAACGGTCTCAGATTCGTCCTTCTCCATGTCTGTCCGTCTGTTCCAGGCTCTCGGTCAGGCCTTCATGGACTGTTGCTGCTGCTGCTGCCAGGAGTGCCAACCAACCACGGCTCAGGGCTCGCCAGGCTCCGCCCAGGCCAAACTGAAGGCGGCCAATGAAACGTCCATCTTCTTCGACAAGGCTAAAGACACGTCGGCCATCTTGTCCATCTCCAGCTAGAGCCATGAGTCCTTTCTTCTCTTAGTTCTCATTAACACATCAGTTTCTTTCCTCCAGCATTAGCATCTCCTCCTCCTCCTCCTCCTCCTCCTCCTCCTCCTCCTCCTCCATCTCCTCTCCTTCCTCCTTTTCCTCCTGAACTCGTGGATCACCTTCCCTCCTTTCTGTCCTCTGCCAGACTTGTGTTTTCGATGCTCTGTGGACTCAGTGTTTCCTCCAGTCTGTGCAGGACGTCATGTTTAATCTGTAGTGAAGTTAGAAAAGCTGCTGTCGTAAAGCAGGAGGCTGCTTCAGGACCTTCAGAACGGACTCTTCTCCCCAGACCTCCTGCTCAGGATGCAGAGTCGACGGAAAACCCCGGACGTCCTCCTTCTTCTTAGATTGAAGCTGTGAAGCTCAGTGTGTTTATGTGTTCAATGGAAACGTAAATTAAGTGAACTTAGGGCAACCATTTAAATGTAAGACTAGCCGGGTGGAGGAGGGTTTGCTGCTGCCGTTGGACGCTACTTGAATAAGAAGTAGGCTTGATGTGGGGCTGGTCGCTGTTCTGTGTTTAAAACAGTTCATTCAGTGTGTTTTTACATGACGATCTGCTGCATGACAGCTCAGCCCTGCGTCGGTCTACTTCTTGGCTAAACAAACGCTGCTGCTGAGACAGAAGTAACTTCCATGAACCTGATGAGGACCTTCATGGTCCCTGGAGGCAGAACCACAAACTAAATCCACACCTCCTTCATCGAAACGTTAAACTAACTGATGGCTGATGAGGTTTAAATCGACAATGCTGAACTTTAGGAAAGGCGATGGGAGAGTCCAGAAGTCTGAGAAGATCAAACACCTCCACGCTGATAGTCCAGTTGATGGTTCTGGTTCTGATGGACCAGGGTCTCCATTCTGGCTGCAGCTTCTGGAGCTTTTTCTGAACAAAACGGTACAAATAAAAAGCTTCACATCGACTCTACCGGCAGCGTTCCAGTGAAGGAGGTTTGTTCGCTTTGGGAATCCAAACTAATCAGGAAAAAGGATTCTTCTACATTCTGAACATTAGAAACCTTCTTTCCTGGAACGCTCCAGATGAAGTCCACATGAAGCCTTGTTTCTGAGCTCATCTCCTGTTAGACTACAAACTGTCGGCTAAAGAGACACTGTGGTCTTGTTTCTGTGACGTCTTACCACTTCGTATTTGGAGGTAACGTATTAGAAAACGTTAACGGAAACATTAGAAGAAAGTAGACGTTCACGATTTCACCCTGATGGAAGTGGTTCTTAGGAAACTTGGTCTCGGTTGGACCAGCTTCAGGAGTCAACAGCAAAACTAAAACCCAGAGAAGGTTTGGGACATCGGTTACCTGACGGCTGTTTTAGGCCCCAAAGTTCCCCGTCCACATGAAGACCAGCCCAGGCCTAAATAGTCCATCAACCCGTGTATCGTCCACACCAAGCGGCGTTTTGGGGTCTGAAGCGATCCTTTCTGAACCTAGGTCCCAGAGTGCAAAGATCTAAAAACACCGTTTACGTGTCACCGTTGTTACGTCCTGTCCTCTTGCCTCATAGCTCCACCTCTCCATAGATGCTCCAAACTCAGAAAACGACAACAACAGTGTCTCCGTATAGAGCTGCGTATGTCCTGCTGATAGTTCCACCTCATCGTCCGTCCAGACTAGAGTCCTACCAGCTCATCCACTCCTATTTGCCGCCGCCATGTTCTATGTTTACATCCTATACAGATTTCTACATGCCTAAAGTCTGTTACGGCGTCGTAGCGCCACCAACAGGCCTGGCATGTGTTTTACATCGTTTTTATCAAGTGAATTCATGTGGACGGACACATTTACTAACAGCTCCGTCTTCATGAAGAACGTTTTAGAAGCTATGAGGCTTCGTGTGGACGGGGTCTTACAACATCACTTCTTCACTCGACAACATAAAATAACCTACAGGTGGACTCACTGCAGATCTCCGTCTGGGCCTCTGGATTTCTTCTGTAACTTCTGAAGCACAAAAAAACAAAAAGCAAACATGTTTGAAGGTTTAAATGACAGGAAAATGAGAAACCTCGATTAGCTGTCGACAATTAGCACCGCAAAGCTCTTAACCTAGACGATCTTCAGGTTCTTGTTTACCAGAACTGGTTTGCTTCAGGTTTAGAACCGATCCGAACATCTCCACCAAAAGCTAACAGGATGTGGTCTCATGGAAACCAGAAGGACCAGGACCTGAACCGTCTTGGGAACACATTAGTTTAAAAGGAAAACATCTCCAGACAAAACATTTGTGGTTTTTCTATCATGTTCTTATTTAGGTGAACGTCGGCAACAAGACGCTAAAATCTTAAAGGTTAAAAGATCAAACCTCCAACATGCTGTTTCTATTGATGCTTCACATCTGTGGCAAAACAATCAGTCGCTAATTAGCACGAACGAAGGACTCAACTGAAATTACTTCTGTCTCTAAAGCAGCTTCGTCTTTAAGCAATGTGGAGACGTTGGTTGTTCTGTGCAGCTGAAATGTGAATGTTTGAACCTGTGTGAAGGAAAATCAAAGGTTCCTGTGGTTCTGTGAAGGATGCGGTGCTTAATGAAGCTACTAATCCATCCTAAAATGAAGTTTCTAAAGATAATGGAAGTGCTGGAACAGAGAAGGGAGGACGACAGGACCCGACCCTCTCAGTGCCGAGGAGGTCTCCTTGTACAGGACGTTTAAACTGTGTAGTTTAAAGTATTAATGTCTTTAACACTCAGACTGTCAATCAACTAGAACAAAAGAGGAAACTGAAGATATGAATGTAGTTTTTTTAATGCTAGATGTGCGACTACTTACATCTCTGTATGAAGGGAAGCCAGCTACTCTGTTTTTTATGTCACACAATGCCTTTGTAATGTTCACTGTTAAACTCCTGCTAGTACAACATGAGTCAGCCGACTGTGCCTTATTGTCTCCCGACCCTCAGCCCCGAGTCTGAACCGACAAACTGCCGATAGAAACTAGTCGGACTAACTTCCAATCCAGACTGTTGCTTCCTCCATCGACTGGCTGTCACAGCTCTGAGTTTCCAACAACAGCCAAGTGGTCAAATCTTAAACACCGAATCATCGAGCTGAACTGAACTGGACTGGACTGGACTGGATGATCCCCTCAGACTAAACCCAGAAAAACAAACCACCTAAATTTATCCAGATCCACCAAAGTTCACCGTGTACACCAACGAGCCAAGACAGTATGAGAATCACAGCTGAGGAGACTAAGTTGGATCGTTGGTAACAGCAGCTCATGTTAGGTCTGGTTTGTGGTTTAGGGTCGGTCGGTTCACGATGTGGAAGAAATGGGCTGAAGTGACGACGTCAAACATTCTCACAAAGACCAAACCACCACAGACTGTTGGTCGGAGGCTCTTCAAAACCTTGAGTTCCTGGTTAGCAGCGATGAGGACCAACCAACCAACCAACCAACCAACCAACCAACCAACCGAGGGACGAACCAGGAAGCAGCCACAGTGTTGGAACAAGAAGAACTGATCAGTAACTTCCAGGACTTCAGGCATGTTCTGCGTTTGTGTTGGTGCCAACAGATCCCTTCACAGGAGTCCAGATGTTGGCCGTTGGGACGTGAAGGTCCAGGATCATGATGTGTTGGCTCATCAGGGTTTAGGTGATTCTCCAGAGGGAACACATTGATTGTTCCCAGACTCTCTAACATGCAGTTCGTCCTGACAGCTACAAGGTGGTGATAATTAGGTAAACGGGATCTGTCTTAGAGGAATCATGCAGATCACTGAGGACCCTGTGGCCTGGACTCTGCTGTGGCGGCTCTTCATGTCATTCAGCTGCCTCATCCCATGGATGGACTCCAGCCCAGTGGTCCTGGACTGCAGCTGGTGACAGAAGTTCTGGTTCTGCTGGGAACTGAAGGACTCCTCCGACCAGAACCTGCATCATGTGAAACTGGTTCTGGGGGAGCTGGTCAGCTGAATGACACCGAGAACCGCTTCAACAGAGACCTTTATCTCAGATGGAGGATGGGTGAGTCGAAAAACATCCTCAGAGCAGCAGGAGAACCACGTCTGGTCTGAGCCTGAGGAACAGGAGAACATCAGATCATGGTTCTACACAGATCCTCATACGATGCAGGTCAAACACCAGCGTACATAAACAGGATTAAAGAGCTTCAGGTGATGATGCGCTGTAGGCTAACGCTAGCTGTTCACTTTGTGGGCTTTGTGGTTGTTCAGACCAGGCAGCAGTAGAGTCAGGAGGCCGGATCTGTGCTTGAGGTTCCTAAACCTGAGTGTTTCTCTGGGACTCGGTGGGGCTTCCTCCACAAAATGCATAAAAACATTTGGACGTTAGCGAGTTCTGTCTAAAATAACACCACAGAGTACCGTGGATGGACATGTTTTGCTGAAAAGGGTAAAATAAAATGGAAGAGAAGTTTGTGGGTAAACCTGGAAGAGATCATTCAGACCAAGTCCAGGTCTCGTCCTGGAGGAGTCTTATGGAGGCTGTTAGGGGATGAAGAGCTCAAACTTTGACGTGATCACTTCAAGAGATGTTTGAGTTTATTTGATGACAGATTCTCTTGATCTGACATGAAGAGAAATGAGACTTTCTTGGCTACGATGATGTGGCGACTGATTTAATCTCTAAAACACTCATTTATGACCTCGATATGTTACAAGAAACAATAAGACAAACCAACCATCTGGATTTCAGTCTGGTACATAGACAGGGACGTTCAGCTCCGATGAATCTGTAAAATACAGCTACGTTACAGTAAAGTGGGTTTAATGTTTGATGTCAGTAGATGAACTACAGCAGTTATGATACAAGAGTAATCTGCCTTCATTCATGTCCTACAAATTACTGGATTCTTTGAAACAGTGACCAGTTGAAGCTGGACAGCCAAGTGTGGTGATGTAGCTTCATAAATGTTAGCAACGCTAGCCTGGAGGCTAAAACACGACTGGGGGGACGCAGTAGGTCTGTTATTTAAGTGACAGTTCAAATAAGAACCGCTTGTGTCTTTGGTCAAATCATTTTTCATCCTGCAGCAACAAATAAACATGTTATTGTTCCCATTTCAGCTTCAGGTCATTTGTTATAACTTCTCCTGATGTTAGATGGAAATCAAACATCGTCTGTGCTCAAGTCCTGGGCAACAAGAAGCTCCACCATGGAGGGTTATAGGTCTTTATGGAGGGTTTTGGGTCTTTATGGAGGGTTTTGGGTCTTTATGGAGGGTTTTGGGTCTTTATGGAGGGTTTTGGGTCTTTATGGAGGGTTTTAGGTCTTTATGGAGGGTTTTGGGTCTTTATGGAGGGTTTTGGGTCTTTATGGAGGGTTTTAGGTCTTTATGGAGGGTTTTAAGTCTTTATGGAGGGTTTTGGGGTCTTTATGGAGGGTTTTAGGTCTGTATGGAGGGTTTTTGGTCTTTATGGAGGGTTTTAGGTCTTTATGGAGGGTTTTGGGTCTTTATGGAGGGTTTTAAGTCTTTATGGAGGGTTTTTGAAGAAGAAGAAATCTTTCTTGTCATGAATATGTTTTTACAGTATCGTGAAATGTTGTTTTCTCATGTCCCAGTTCAGGTCAGAGTCAGGGTCAGCCATGGTCTCTGGGGCAGGAACGGTTAAGGGCCTTGATCAAGGGCCCAACAATGGAGGCATTGGGGTTTGATCCTCTGACCTTCTGACCAGTAGACCAGGGACTGAACCGTTTCACCAACACTGTTCCTTTAATACACAAGTGCCCCATTTTGCAATCAAACCTTCATCTCTTCATATCTTATCGCTATGTGATGACATACGTTTTAAACATGCGCTCTATAAATAAAACTGAAATGAACTGAATTGAATCTCTGTTTCCAACACTAATTTTTCTCAATAGTTACACCTGATAACACATATTCAGATTAAATAAATACTAAAGTTCTCCTTATATTCCACCAAACCAGCCTCCATTGTTCTTTTTCCTACGTAGAAGTGTTTGTTTGGTCTCTCTGAGTTAACATTGCAGGTGAAGCTGTTGGATTTTACACCACAGTGGAATCAGGAAGCCTTAAAGGGACGGGAGGGTCAATGCCAATGTTTCAAAGAAGACAGAAGACTGCTGCTGGAAGGAGGACTTTGAGGAGTTCAACGGATCAGCAACAAGCCCGGCCTTTATCAGGACGCTACGCTAAAGTAGGAACTATTTTCTCTGCTGAAAACGGCCTTGAAAGACGTTCAGCAGGGAAGGTTCATAAAGACGGAACCTGGAGAAAAGTTTACCCTAAATGATCGGTGGAAAACTACCCAAGCATTCAAGAGGTATTCAACCCTCTGAACCTCAAAACCCAACGGGGACTAAGAAGTGAATTTTATTGAGTAAAAAATACATTAAAAAATCCAGAATTACAGAATTTAACAGCCAGAAAGTGATAAAACAGAAAGAATCCATTAAACTGTCTGTTAGTTTATAGTCTGGGTTAGAGTTGGGGTTAGGATTAGGGGCAATTCAACCGAAGGCAGCTGGACTCTCATCCCAGTGGACCAGTCACATCCCTGAGTTCAGTCGAGTATTTAAAGGTTCTCAGGCTGAACTGGGAACTCTTGGTTTAGAGTTGAGAAAAGGTTTAGAGGAACCGATCGAGGCTCTTTGTGTCCGGGTTGTTTCAGTCGTCGTGCATTTAAAGGAATCCTCTCTGAGAAGAGGATTTTCCCTGAGCAGAGCTGCTGCTGCTGCTCTGCATATCAATGTCCTCACTACTGTCCTGTCGCCATGGGATACCGGCCCACATCCACACACACACTCTGTTAATTTAGAAACTCTTTTCTGATCAGTGTGAGTCTCTTCACTCGCCCGTCTTTGCCTGGTTACCCCCGGCAACCCGCGGAGGGGATTTACAAATTTAAAGGGCCGTGAGGAAAATATGTTTTCAGTCCAAACAGTCAGAGGGGGGGCAGCAGATACACCCAGAACCAGTTCAGAGACTGGAAACTGGTTTCACTGGAGCTGGTCTGAAGCCAGGTTTAGCTCCACTCAGCTCACAGAGCAGATTTCATCACGAAGCAAACCTTAAACCTGCTGAAACATTAGCGACCAGTGGTGGAAAGACCAGAACACAGACCCAAGTACACTGACAAAAACAAGTCCAAAACCAGTTTAAAACCAGTCTAGAACCACTCTAATACCAAGTCCAAAACCAGTCCAAAACCAGTCTACAGCAAAGTCCAAACCCAGTCCAAAACCAGTCCAAACCCAGTCCAAAACCAGTCTACAACCAGTTTAAAGCCAAGTCCAAAACCAGTCTACAACCAAATCCCAAACAAGTCTACAACCAAGTCCAAAACCAGTTTACAACCGAGTCTAAAACCAGTCTAATACCAAGTCCAAAACCAGTTTAAAGCAGTCTACAACCAATTCCAATGCCAGTCTAAACCACGTCCAAAGCCAGTCCACAACCAAGTTCAAAACCAGTCCAAAGCCAGTTTAAAGCCAAGTCCAAAACCAGTCCACAACCTAGTCCAAAACCAGTCTAAAACCAAGTCCAAAACCAGTCTACAACCAAGTCCAAACCAGTCTACAACCAAGTCCAAACCAGTCTACAACCAAGTCCCAAACCAGTCTACATCCAAGTCCAAACCAGTCTACAACCAAGTCCAAACCAGTCTACATCCAAGTCCAAACCAGTCTACAACCAAGTCCAAACCAGTCTACAACCAAGTCCCAAACCAGTCTACAACCAAGTCCAAACCAGTCTACAACCAAGTCCCAAACCAGTCTACATCCAAGTCCAAACCAGTCTACAACCAAGTCCAAACCAGTCTAAAACCAAGTCCTAAACCAGTCTAAACCCGGTCCCAAACCAGTCTAAATCTAAGTCCAAAACCAGTCTAAATCTAAGTCCAAAACCAGTCTAAACCAAGCAGGTTTTTATGCAGGTCTTGTTCTCCATATTTAAACTTGTTAGATGTATTTTCTGTTGTCTCTACTGACATCTGTTGGTCCTACAGCTGCTGCTCTAAGTGCTGAATAAATCAGTGACCCTGCTGGTATCGGTTGTTTGCTTTATTTAACTTAACTTTATCTAATGTTGTCCTGAACGTCCTTCTTCTACTTCGTCCATCAAAGCTCTTTGTTTTTTAATGTTCTGTCTGAATAAGTGACGTCAGCCTCAGCTTGAAGCAGGTTCCTGTTGTCTTGTTCAGTAGTTAATTAACTGGACGATCAGCTCCACCTGCTGTTAAACCAACAACCCTCCTCCTCCTATGAACATCATGTGGATGGAAACGGGTCCAGACTTATTAAAACTCAGTCAGAACCTGCTCGGCATCTCAACGAGGACCTGGCAGAAGGACTGGAGGTGCTAAACTTTATGTAATGTGGCTGAACCGCCTCTTTAGAAGGCGACTGCTGGACGTGGCGGTGAATCGAGGAGGAAGAGGAGCTGAAAGGCCGGGTGGAGGAGATTGATGCCCAGTTGGAGGAACAGAGTGTTTCAGGAGCCGTGGTGTTGTTCTCATTAGCAGTGATGAGAGCTCGCCTCAGTGAGACAAAGTGCTGAACAGACCGCCTCTGTTCGCTAATGAAGGCACACTGAGGCGACTAGACCTCCATTGGTCATGGACAGACTGGATGGGAACCAGCGTTACGTAACCGGAAGGTCACAGGTTCGAGCCCCACATCCATCCTGGAGGAGGGTGGATGCTTCATCCATCAGCTCCGTTGACTCTCAGGTTCATTATAGATTCATATCCAACAGACGTTCAGCAAAGAGCTTTTAGTCCTGCAGCGAAGGAAAGTTTGTTAATGTAGAACCTTTATCAGCAGCAACAACGAAGGAACCCAGACGTAGATCCAAGACTTCAGAAGAGACACGAAGAAGAACATTCATCACCTGGTTGTCCCAAACTACTACAGTCAGCTAAACTTCTGTTTCCTGTCGTTTTATTCCTTAACATTTAAAATGTTCTGGTAAATTCACAGCACAAATAAGAGTCTTAACCTCGATAATTCAACTGTTTTCTGCTGCAGATCATTTTGATTCAAAAGATGTTGAGTTATGAGTTTTGGGTCATTAACAAGCATAAACTCAATGAAGGTCTGGAGATAAAACTAGACCTGCTGGATCATTAATAAACTAACATTAATGTTCATGTCTGGTTAAACTGGTCCGTCTCCTCCTCAGTCCAGTTCTTCTGGTTCCTCTTTGACTCCTCTGGTCAGAACCGGTTCAGTCCATCTAAATGTGTCGTCTCCATGACTCAGACTGGTTTCTTCAGGTTCTTGATGGCCTAAGTCAGGACTTTGGGGGGACCAGTCTAGAACCTTCATTCCAGCCTGATGGAACCATTTCTTCACCACTTTGATGTGTTTGGGCTCATTGTCTGGTTGGAACATCCAGCTGTGTCCCAGATCAACCTTCTGCTGATGGTTTTAGGCTCTGATCCTCCTCCTTCATTGTTCCATTGACTTTGCGTGAAGCTCCAGTTCCACAGAGCATGATGCTGCCACCTCCATGCTGATGGTAGGTCTGGTGTTGTTGGGGTTGAAGGCCTCACCTTCTCTCCTCAGTCTTTGTTCCATCTGACCTCAGAACTTTCCTCCAGAAGGCCTTTTCTTTGTCCATGTGATCAGTGGAGCTTTAAGGTTCTGCTTCTAGAGGAAGAACTTCCTTCTTCATGGAGCCTCTCAGCTCATGTTGATGTCCAACCCTGTGGACACTGACAGCTGTGTTCCAGCAGCTTCTGGTTCATCCAGACCTGCTTTCTGCTGGTTCCTGGTCGACTCTGGACCATCCTGACCAGGTGTCTCTCAGCAGCAGGTGGTAGTTTGTGTTTCCTTCCTGATGGTGGCAGCAACACACCTGGACCATGAACTTTATACTACAAACAGGTGATTCTAGGACCTGAAGCTGCTTTGAAACGGCTCCAAGGGACTTTCTGACTGGTTCTAGTCCATGATTTGCTTCTTCAGGTCTTTGCTGAGCTCCTCAGACTTTCCACTGTAGTGTCTGAGTCTAATGAGTGGATCAGTGGTTCTGGTTAAACTGGATCAGAGGAGTCAGCAGCTGTAGTCGATCAGAACCACTCAGGAGAAGATAAGAAGCCATGAAGCTAAGAAAATTTGATTAAGACAGCGTTCTACAAGTTACTGTATGTTTATTTATGATCCAGCAGGTTTAGTCGTGTTCCCAGAAGACCTTTAATAAAACTTTAAAGGAACCAAAACACAGGATTGTTTATGAAAACAAGGATTCATGTTTCATTGATTCCATCAGAAACCATTCAGATTTAAAAGACTCAGTAGAGACTGAATGATAAACATGGACTTTAAAGTTTAGTTGATATATACAGTATATTTTCTATAACTGCAGACAGAAACAGACTTTTTTAGCTGAACTGTTTATAAAGTAATGTTCTGGCCTCCAGTTCGTCTCTCTAACGGTGGTGAAGCTGAAACTCTCGCCCACCGTGTGAAACCGACTCATGAAGAACCTCCTCACTACAAGAAGAAGAAGAAGAAGAAGAAGTGTTTGTGGGACTCAAACCTCTTATCAGCAGGACGAAGCCGAGTGAATGAACAAGAGTGTGTGTCTGAGCACAAACTCAATGAACACAAACTAATCTGACCTGAATGTCTCACACTCACACACACACACACACACACACACACACACACACACACACACACACACACACACACACACACACACACACTGAAAACCAGGAGCACAATGTTGGTTTTGTTCGGTGGGAAAACTGATGAGGAAAAGGACTGAGGAGGAGGAGGGGGGATACGGTTGTCATGGTGACGAGCTCGAGGTCCCGATGGAGAGTTAGGTTAACTCCTATTGGCTACACACACACACACACACACACTGACACACACACTGACACACACTGGTTGGACCACCTTGTACTGCAGACAGGAAACACTGAGGCCTGTTTCTTTGTTGATTGGTATAAAAGTAGTTGCACACACACACACACACACACACACACACACACACACACACACACACACACACACACACACACACACACACACACTCACACACACACACACACACACACACTCTCTCTCTATGCTGACGGTGTGAAGGAGGACTTCCAGCCTGTTGTTGTGCAGCAGAGGAGGAGCAGCGTTTATCAGTTCGATCACGTTGCAGCCTGCTGACCAGAGGATCTCCAGTCCTGATCTCCTCTGAGGTGGACTCGGTGGTCCTCTGCTGGTCGAAGCCTCCCAGAGGAGATCCCTCAGGGCTGAACCACGAGGCCCGACCCACCAACCTGCTGGAGGCTCATTGTTTTGATCCACCAGTTAAACCAGTCTGACTGCTGGACCACACCAGTACTGACCTGTTCTGGTGTCCTGGAGGGACGGAGGCCTCAGTCTGGACCACGTTACTGAACCCGGGCCCCAGGTGGCTTCGGCTTTACATTAGACTGGTTCTCAGCTGGTTTTATACTGGTTGTAGGCTGTTTCCGGGCTGGTTTTAGTCGATAGGCTGGTTTAGACTGGTTATAGACTCGTTGCAGGATGGCTGGGGACTGGTTTTAGACTTGATAGACTGGCTTTAAACTGGTGGAAGGCTGGTTGTAGGCTGGTTTTAGACTGGTTTTAGGCTGGTTTTAGACTGGTTTTAGGCTGGTTTTAGACTGGTTTTAGGCTGGTTTTAGACTGGTTTTAGGCTGGTTTTAGACTGGTTTTAGGCTGGTTTTAGGCTGGTTTTAGACTTGTTGTAGGCTGGTTTTAGACTGGTTGTAGGCTGGTTTTAGACTTGTTGTAGGCTGGTTTTAGACTGGTTTTAGGCTGGTTTTAGACTGGTTTTAGGCTGGTTTTAGACTGGTTTTAGGCTGGTTTTAGACTTGTTGTAGGCTGGTTTTAGACTGGTTTTAGGCTGGTTTTAGACTGGTTTTAGGCTGGTTTTAGACTGGTTTTAGGCTGGTTTTAGACTGGTTTTAGGCTGGTTTTAGACTGGTTTTAGGCTGGTTTTAGACTTGTTGTAGGCTGGTTTTAGACTGGTTGTAGGCTGGTTTTAGACTGATTGTCGGCTGGTTTTAGACTGGTTTTAGGCTGGTTTTAGACTGGTTTTAGGCTGGTTTTAGACTGGTTTTAGGCTGGTTTTAGACTGGTTTTAGGCTGGTTTTAGACTTGTTGTAGGCTGGTTTTAGACTGGTTGTCGGCTGGTTTTAGACTGATTGTCGGCTGGTTTTAGACTGGTTTTAGGCTGGTTTTAGACTGGTTTTAGGCTGGTTTTAGACTGGTTTTAGACTGGTTTTAGACTTGTTGTAGGCTGGTTTTAGACTGGTTGTAGGCTGGTTTTAGACTGGTTTTAGGCTGGTTTTAGACTTGTTGTAGGCTGGTTTTAGACTGGTTTTAGGCTGGTTTTAGACTTGTTGTAGGCTGGTTTTAGACTGGTTGTAGGCTGGTTTTAGACTGGTTTTAGGCTGGTTTTAGACTTGTTGTAGGCTGGTTTTAGACTTGTTGTAGGCTGGTTTTAGACTGGTTGTAGGCTGGTTTTAGACTGGTTTTAGGCTGGTTTTAGACTGGTTTTAGGCTGGTTTTAGACTTGTTGTAGGCTGGTTTTAGACTGGTTGTAGGCTGGTTTTAGACTGGTTTTAGGCTGGTTTTAGACTTGTTGTAGGCTGGTTTTAGACTGGTTGTAGGCTGGTTTTAGACTGGTTGTAGGCTGGTTTTAGACTTGTTGTAGGCTGGTTTTAGACTGGTTTTAGGCTGGTTTTAGACTGGTTTTAGGCTGGTTTTAGACTGGTTGTAGGCTGGTTTTAGACTTGTTGTAGGCTGGTTTTAGACTGGTTTTAGGCTGGTTTTAGACTGGTTTTAGGCTGGTTTTAGACTTGTTGTAGGCTGGTTTTAGACTGGTTGTAGGCTGGTTTTAGACTGGTTTTAGGCTGGTTTTAGACTTGTTGTAGGCTGGTTTTAGACTGGTTTTAGGCTGGTTTTAGACTTGTTGTAGGCTGGTTTTAGACTGGTTGTAGGCTGGTTTTAGACTGGTTTTAGGCTGGTTTTAGACTGGTTGTCGGCTGGTTTTAGACTTGTTGTAGGCTGGTTTTAGACTTGTTGTAGGCTGGTTTTAGACTTGTTGTAGGCTGGTTTTAGACTTGTTGTAGGCTGGTTTTAGACTGGTTGTAGGCTGGTTTTAGACTTGTTGTAGGCTGATGTTAGACTATTTTTTAGAGTTGATATTAGGCTGGTTTTGGACTGGTTGCAGGATGTTTTTGAACTGGTTTGACAGGTGAAAACATGTCCATGTCGTCACGAGGACGACTCTCTGGTAGCTGAACTGTTTGACAAACACACCTGTAACTCCACTTCATTAAACAGTCAGAGTACTACAGGTACTTCAGGTGCTACAGATACTTCAGGTACTACAGATAGTACAGGTGCTACAGATACTTCAGGTGCTCCAGGTGACCTAGTTTTCTGACAGCTACGCCTCTTGTCCTTCGTCCTCTGTGTTATCAGTAAAGGTTTTCTTCACTACAACATTCCTAAAAGGTTTCTCTCCACATGTGACGGCGTCTTTTCAGGAAACCAGTGACCCGTGTTTGGAATTAGATCTACATTTAAAATAAAACAGAAAACAGGTGTCACACGTTTAGATCACTGGACTGGTTTTAGACTGGTTCTAGACTGGTTCTGGACTGGTTGTAGACTGGTTGTAGACTGGTTGTAGGCTGGTTTTGAACTGGTTTGACAGGTGAAAACATGTCCATGTCCTCATGAGGACGAGTCTCTGGTAGCTGAACTGTTTGACAAACACACCTGTAACTCCACTTCATTAAACAGTCAGAGTACTACAGATACTTCAGGTACTACAGATAGTACAGGTACTACAGGTACTTCAGGTGTTCCAGGTGATCTAGTTTTCTGACAGCTACGCCTCTTGTCCTTCGTCCTCTGTGTTATCAGTAAATGTTTTCTTCACTACAACATTCCTAAAAGGTTTCTCTCCACATGTGACGGCGTCTTTTCAGGAAACCAGTGACCCGTGTTTGGAATTAGATCTACATTTAAAATAAAACAGAAAACAGGTGTCACACGTTTAGATCACTGGACTGGTTGTAGACTGGTTCTAGACTGGTTGTAGACTGGTTCTGGACTGGTTGTAGACTGGTTGTAGACTGGTGCTGGACTGGTTGTAGACTGGTTCTAGACTGGTTGTAGACTGGTGCTGGACTGGTTGTAGACTGGTTCTGGACTGGTTGTAGACTGGTTGTAGACTGGTTGTAGACTGGTGCTGGACTGGTTGTAGACTGGTTGTAGACTGGTGCTGGACTGGTTGTAGACTGGTTCTAGACTGGTTGTAGACTGGTTGTAGACTGGTTCTGGACTGGTTGTAGACTGGTTGTAGACTGGTTCTGGACTGGTTCTAGACTGGTTCTAGACTGGTTCTAGACTGGTTGTAGGCTGGTTTTAGACTGGTTGTAGGCTGGTTTTAGACTGGTTTTAGGCTGGTTTTAGACTTGTTGTAGGCTGGTTTTAGACTGGTTGTAGGCTGGTTTTAGACTGGTTGTAGGCTGGTTTTAGACTTGTTGTAGGCTGGTTTTAGACTGGTTGTAGGCTGGTTTTAGACTTGTTGTAGGCTGGTTTTAGACTTGTTGTAGGCTGGTTTTAGACTGGTTGTAGGCTGGTTTTAGACTTGTTGTAGGCTGATGTTAGACTATTTTTTAGAGTTGATATTAGGCTGGTTTTGGACTGGTTGCAGGATGTTTTTGAACTGGTTTGACAGGTGAAAACATGTCCATGTCGTCACGAGGACGACTCTCTGGTAGCTGAACTGTTTGACAAACACACCTGTAACTCCACTTCATTAAACAGTCAGAGTACTACAGGTACTTCAGGTGCTACAGATACTTCAGGTACTACAGATAGTACAGGTGCTACAGATACTTCAGGTGCTCCAGGTGACCTAGTTTTCTGACAGCTACGCCTCTTGTCCTTCGTCCTCTGTGTTATCAGTAAAGGTTTTCTTCACTACAACATTCCTAAAAGGTTTCTCTCCACATGTGACGGCGTCTTTTCAGGAAACCAGTGACCCGTGTTTGGAATTAGATCTACATTTAAAATAAAACAGAAAACAGGTGTCACACGTTTAGATCACTGGACTGGTTTTAGACTGGTTCTAGACTGGTTCTGGACTGGTTGTAGACTGGTTGTAGACTGGTTGTAGGCTGGTTTTGAACTGGTTTGACAGGTGAAAACATGTCCATGTCCTCATGAGGACGAGTCTCTGGTAGCTGAACTGTTTGACAAACACACCTGTAACTCCACTTCATTAAACAGTCAGAGTACTACAGATACTTCAGGTACTACAGATAGTACAGGTACTACAGGTACTTCAGGTGTTCCAGGTGATCTAGTTTTCTGACAGCTACGCCTCTTGTCCTTCGTCCTCTGTGTTATCAGTAAATGTTTTCTTCACTACAACATTCCTAAAAGGTTTCTCTCCACATGTGACGGCGTCTTTTCAGGAAACCAGTGACCCGTGTTTGGAATTAGATCTACATTTAAAATAAAACAGAAAACAGGTGTCACACGTTTAGATCACTGGACTGGTTGTAGACTGGTTCTAGACTGGTTGTAGACTGGTTCTGGACTGGTTGTAGACTGGTTGTAGACTGGTGCTGGACTGGTTGTAGACTGGTTCTAGACTGGTTGTAGACTGGTGCTGGACTGGTTGTAGACTGGTTCTGGACTGGTTGTAGACTGGTTGTAGACTGGTTGTAGACTGGTGCTGGACTGGTTGTAGACTGGTTGTAGACTGGTGCTGGACTGGTTGTAGACTGGTTCTAGACTGGTTGTAGACTGGTTGTAGACTGGTTCTGGACTGGTTGTAGACTGGTTGTAGACTGGTTCTGGACTGGTTCTAGACTGGTTCTAGACTGGTTCTAGACTGGTTGTAGACTGGTTGTAGACTGGTTGTAGACTGGTTCTAGACTGGTTGTAGACTGGTTGTAGACTGGTTGTAGACTGGTTGTAGACTGGTTCTAGACTGGTTGTAGACTGGTTGTAGACTGGTTGTAGACTGGTTCTAGACTGGTTGTAGACTGGTTCTAGACTGGTTCTAGACTATTTTTGTGTCACACGTTTAGATCAAACACTCCAACAGGAGCTTCACTGTTCATGTTTGACATGTTTAATTAAAGGAGAGCTGATCAACATTTATGCTGAGTGCTGATTGGCTGTTCACTGTGACATGAACCAATCAGATCAATTCATTTTCAATTCCATCCATTTATGACGTTTTTAAACTCTGAACCTCAGATGATGCTGGACCCACTCTGAAGGAACCGACAGGAGTAACTGGAGGGTCTGGTTGAGCCTTTAGAGTCTGATGAGACCCACAGCTGGACTTAAAGTGAAAACGAGTTCACTAATTAGTCTGAATGAGACCAAACACACACTGATCACAACAACACACACCTGGAACAACACACTGAACACAACAACACACTGAACACACTCATCTGTTTCTAACATGAGTGTCTGCTGCCCCCTACTGTCTGATAGAAAACACTGCAGCACAAACTGATGCCGAGTTTAAATCAAACAACCTGAACTTCTCTGTGGGCTGGTTTTGGACTAGTTTTAGACCAGTTTTGGGCTGGTTGTAGGCTGGTTGTAGACTGGTTGTGGGCTGGTTGTAGACTGGTTGTGGGCTGGTTTTGGACTGGTTGTAGGCTGATTGTGGGCTGGTTGTAGACTGGTTTTAGACTGGTGATGGACTAGTTTTTGACTGCTTGTAGACTGGTTGTGTCTTGTTTTAGAATAGTTGTAGACTTGTTTTGCACCGATTGTAGACTGGTCTTAGACCAGTTGTGGGCTGGTTTTGGACTAGTTTTAGACTGGTTGTAGGCTGGTTGCAGACTGGTTTTACACTGGTTGTGGGCTGGTTTTGGACTAGTTTTAGGCTGGTTGTAGACTGGTTGTAGACGGGTTTTACACTGGTTGTAGGCTGTTTGTGGGCTGGTTGTGGGCTGGTTTTGGACTAGTTTTAGACTGGTTGTGGGCTGGTTTTGGACTAGTTTTAGACTGGTTGTAGGCTGGTTGTAGGCTGGTTGTGGGCTGGTTCCAGACTCGGAACCAGACGTCCCTCTGGGCTGACCATTCCGTGTTTTTATCCGTGTTCTGGGATGTTTCACTGATACAGTCGTTAACCTGTTCAGAGACATGAAGCGTGTCCAGTTGTTGGTTCGGTTCCAACCAGAGTCCTCCGTCCCCCTCAGACAGAAGCTGAATCAAAGACCAGGCCGCCTCGTTTCTCCATAGTATTTAATTAGTATCATACACAAGCATGTTTCTATTAAAACACATTATATCAACTGAATCAAACAATAATGTACAAACAGGTTCAGACTGACGCCGTCTCACCGTGGGCGTCCTGCAGGTACGAACACAAGCATCCAGACAGAACCAGCAGCGGAGCACGAAAACCCAGACGGAACCAGAACCTGGGAAGCTTCCAGCCACATCTCTAACATCTCTACGGATCTACTGGCTGTTTAGCTTTACTTTTCATTTCCTGACTTCAGGATGGGAACACGTATGATTGAAAACCTTTATTTGTCACGAATACATATGTTGCTTTCTCATGTCCCAGTTGGGGTCAGAGTCAGCCATGGTCCCTGGAGCAGGAAGGGTTAAGGGCCTTGATCAAGGGTCCAACAATGGAGGCATCGGGGTTTGATCCTCTGACCTTCTGATCAGTAGACCAGGGACTGAACCGGTGCACCACCAATGCCCATAAAGACCTAAAACCCTCCAGAAAGACTGTTTTGGGTCAGATGGAAGGTTTTGGGTCTTTATGGAGGATTTAGTGGTCTTTAGGGAGGATTTTGGGGTCTTTATGGAGGGTTTTCGAAGAAGAAGAAATCCTTGTTGTCACGAAAACGTTTTTACCGCATGGTGAAATGTTCTGATCAGTGGATCTGGGACTTAACGGTTGCACCACCACTGCCTCTTATTGGCCAGAGCAGGTTGGGCAGTGGTGGTCTGGTGGTTTGTAAAGCGAACTCAACTGGTGGGTCGCTGGTTCAAGAACCCAAGTGTGGGCACCACCGTGGGCCCTTGAGCAAGGCTCTTAACCCCAGACTGCTCCCTGAAGGAAGCCGACGAGTCAGATTAAAACACGACTTTGATGCGAGTGTTGCAGGAGCACTGAGAGCAGAGCATCACCACACTACTTCAATCTGGTCCTAATTAATGCAGGTTAAACCAGGCTTTAGTTGTTTTATTGCTTTTTTATGTACTGGAACCTTTGGGTCGTAGTTCGAATTTATTTAACTGAATAAATTAAGACTCAGCAGGAAGTAAAACCATCTTCACATTTAATCACGTAGCTTTAAGTCCTGCTGGTGGAATTTTAGGTCAGATCTCAGGAGTGAAGACTTTTTTAAGACTTCTGTGACTTTTCAAAGACTTCTCTGGAGGATCTCACTGAGCAAACCTGACATGGAGGCTGCTCTGACCAGTTCTGTCTAAAGTCCTGTCGATGCACACACCTGTCAGGTTATCATCTACACGGATCCTCCGACGTGTTGATTCGACCGTTTGGTTTGTGCTGCTGCTGAAACGTTCTGCTTTCAGACGTGTCCTTTTACACTGTGGCTGCCCACAATGACATGGATGGTAAACGACAGCAGCACTGGTCAGCATGAGGCAGTAAAGTTCAGCAACACCACAAACTACATGAAGGTAAGAGCTGAAGCAACGAGCTACAACACAAACTGATCATTCTAACTCTCAGATCTGGTTCCCTCCGTTTGGATTTTCATTTTCTTGCTGCCAGTTCTTCTAAAAAACTCGAGCTACCGACTTCCTGATGAGAATCTAACTGTTGCCCGTCCGGTTTGTACCTGCAGGATCTCAGGTCCTCACTAGATCATCTGCCTTAAAACAAAACAGGTCACACCTTAGATCACCATGACCATATTCCAGTGTAGCCCAGTCAGGAAAGCACTGCAGGCCTCATGAGACCCCGCCTCATCTAGAACACCATGTTTGAGCACAACGTCGACACTCGGACTACTTTATTGCACCGTCTGAAGCGCCTGCAGTACCTTCCTATTAACACTCAGGCTGACGCTGGATTAAGGCCATGCTTTGGTAAAGTTGCACCATTTACTTCATCAGGTCCCACAGATATACAATCCCTGCCCTCAGCATGCAAACAGAAGAGACCAGAACCGATCAGAACGGACCCCCAGGAGGATTCCAGGACTTAAAGTACCAACAGCCTCCGTCACAAGGAGTCCTGAAGCTTTAACGGACTCCTGCAGGCTGGAGCTCCATAAATAAACGTGTTCCTGAAATCCTCTCTGCGGTTTATCCTGTCTGACGGTATCAATAACTAATAATCACTTTGTTGGCTGGTCAAAACATCTCAAGTGGACAACGGCTCCTCGCTGGTTCAGAAAACCCTAGAACCTGAGACCTGGAGCAGCTGGAGGACAACCCTCTGAAGGCCTGAACGTTCTGGAGCTGTTGTTACAGGCGTCTGGCCGGTTGTGCTTGTTGTTGTTGTTGAATCAGGGAAGTTCAGGACCTTCAGGGACCTTCAGTTCTTCACCAGCTGCTTCAGATTCACAGTTCTTAGCGGTTATTAAGATAAAAGCAGCTTTTCACTGTCGGGACAAAGAGAGCCGGACTGCAGACTTAGAACCACGTATGGTTCTACTGAAGGAAGAGTTTGGCACTGAGTAAAGCCGTTTGACTTCAGTGTGGAACCTGATTGAAGTTCGAACGTTGGTAAGTTTCATCTCGTCTTCTTGAGGGTTTCATCGCACGACCTCATGGGTTAAAACTCATAATTTCAAGGTTTAATCTCACATTTTTGGGAGACTGAATCTGTGTTGCAGAAGTATCTTTACTCTCATGTGTTTGATCTTGGTTCCTACAAGTTGGATCTAACATTTTGGGGGGTTTTGGTTCCTTTGCCTTGTTGAGGGGTTCATCTTGGGTCTTACAAGTTTGTTTTTTTGCCTTGTTGGGGGTTCAGTTTTGTGCCTCAGTCAAGCAAGTCCAGACGCTACGATTGAAACTACGAGGACATCTAAACCGCTATGGACACCAACATCTAGACCCCTATGAACACCAACATCTAGACCCCTATGGACACCAACATCTAGACGTCTATGGACACCAACATCTAGACGCCTATGGACACCAACATGGCTGATGAAGCCTCTTGGACGAGAGGTGAAACATCACCGAGGAACTCAAGCAAGTCCAGATGCTACGACTGAAACTACGAGGGTCCTCACAAGTTCAGTCTTACCTCCTTGTGAGTTTGGTCTGACTTTTTTGAAGTTCTGTCTCACATTTTAGGGAGTCTGATCTCCCATTTGATCAGGTTTTGTTGGGGGTTTCATCTTGCGTTCCTACGGGTTTGCTTTTACCCTGTTGGTGGTTCCATTCTGTGTCCTCACAAGTTCAATCTCATGCTCTAGAGTTTAAATTTGCCTCGTCGGGGTTTAAATCTTGTGTTCTGGAGAGTTGGATTTGTAGGAGTTTGATCTCTCATTTAATCTCGTGTTGTCCAGGGTTCCATCTTTTGCTCCTGTAGGTTCGATCTAACAGGTTTAATCCAACGTTCTTGGGAGGCATATTTTTGCATTGTTGAGTCAGAATATCTGGGAGTTTGGAATCGGTACCTGCATTTTAAATCCCTGGTGAAGTCGGCTGAGCAGAAACATCTTCTGTCGTTCTACTTCTGACTAAACATGGAGTTTCTATCCAGCATCCAACAGGATGCAACGAAGGCCTCGATCTCTCTTCCCTCTAAGTCTGCAGCCGGGTTCGCTCTGTGTCCCGACAGTGAGAAGGAGAGTTTGTGCAGAGTAAATCTCCCATGATGCACCGCTGACAGTTTGACCACTCGGAAACTAAACGAGCTCAGTACAGAACACACAAACAGGTGACGCTCCTTCATTTCCTGTTTGTTCTGCGATCTGATTGGCTGCCGTCAGGACCAGGATGTGATGCGAGTCCACAGACCTGACCAGGATGTTAGCATGCTAACGCGCTAATGCTAATGACGATTCGTGCTACGTTTTGAGAGTCGAGTGCTTCTGAGAGATTTTATGAGATCAGGATATTTATGAGTTTAATTAAGATACGGTTTAATAACTTTTAATGCACACGAAAACCCACATTCATGTTCTGTTGGCCTGAATGATTTTCATTTCTGTTCCATATTAATAATTATGTTTTCAGAATTTTCCTTTTATTTCTGACCATTTGAAAAACTAAAATTCCTATTTTGCATAAATGAAACCTAATTAATAAAACAAGCAAAAAGAAAAACAAACCTGAATTTGTGTTTTTATTCTCAGTTCTTAACATTTTAGCGCAAAAATTCCACAACATGAAAAACGGTCGACGACCAGCGGAGGTCAAATTCTTGTTTTTAGTTTTGGCTCCTGATAAATACGCCGTCATACGTGTCGTCATGAATCATGAAAACGAGTCAAGAAAAAAATAAACGCACGGAAACTTTTCAAAATCATTTTAAATTAAAAAAAACTGAACACGAGGAAACAAATGACATCACCTGCCGGCTGAGGTCACATGACACCTCTGGTCCAATCAGCAGCAACATCTCAGAGCAGAAAACACTGGTTAGACTTATGAAGTCAAAAAACAACAATATAAAACAATAATAATAATATAAAAGAAATAAAAAGCTTCTTATTACAGAGATATGAACAGAAACAAGAACGTTTGTCCTTCTGCAGTTAAAGTACCACTTCTGTACGTCCGGTTATGTCACAATAAGAAGATTATTAACATTATTCTCATTATTAATATCTTACAAAAACAAAAATCAACAGTGCAATAAAAAGGTTCTGAATCCCTCGCTCGGCCGGAGAGAGAGAGAGAGGCGGCGAGGGGGCGGGGCTTGGCGACCAGGAAGAGAGAGAACATTTAAAATTAAGAGAGGAGGAAACACAGGAGGAGGACAAGCAGTTTACAACAGACAGGAAGGATTATATAAAGTGGAACTATGGATGGATGACGAGGAGGTAGAGAGGGAGGGAAGAGGAGGATCATGGGAAAACCGGCTCAGACCCACACAGCAGCTAACAGGCTAGCGATGCTAAACGCGTGTTTTCATGGCCGTTAAAGGAAAAAGGTTTCCGCAGGTTTATCGCTGGATAAAAACCCTGCAGCTGGAAAGAAGCTGATTCAGAAACAGGCTGAGGTGGAAGCTGCTGTGTGGATCCGTGGAGATGCACCGATACCAACGTTCCTGCACAAAAGAACACTGAAGGCTCTGGCTTCACTCATCCAGAGCATTTTATCATTTAGTCTGTCTTCAGGAGGAGTTTAGCTCAACGTCGGCTGAGATCTAATCTTTAGTTTCTAGAAGCTGCCTGCAGAGAGGAATCACTAGGTTTAGAGTCACTGATGAACTGAAAACACCAGGAAGTTTTTGCTAAAAGCTGCTTCTGTAAAAACACCCGCATGACGTTTTAGCATCTATGAGCGACCAAAGACGCCTCCTTCAAACCTCCACAGCTGCTGTAACTCCAGTTGTGTAGCTGAGAAGGTTTGTTCTATGGAGAAGTAAGTGTGATGGAGGCCAGCTGGACAGAAGGCTCTGGATCTCACTGTAGTGTCTGAACATTTCTTAAAAACCTCCGTCACGCTTCAACTAATCAAACAAACGCGACTGTTTTCACTTCTTATCATTGTTCCGCTGCATCAAACCTCTTGTCCTCGACGTTTCAATCGTAGCATCTGGACTCGCTTGAGTTTCTCAAAGATTGTTCGGTGAAATAAGCCAGTCCAGATGCTACGATTGAAACTATGAGGACAACCAAGACCTGGACGACTGAGGATCCTCACAGACAAAACACCTCTTGCTTGGAGGCTTCATCTCCAGGTGATGCTCAGGTGATTAGACGCACCTGGTCGAACCCTCTGAACCCTCAAACCTGCTGAAGGCTTTGAAAAGCATGCTTCCTTTTCTGAAATAAACTTCTTGAACGACCCCATTCATCAGCCAGGTTCAGAGTGTGACGATTCACCATCAGCCTCACAACAACTTCACAGCAACAACGCTTTTTATAGTCGAGCAGAAAAAGGTTTAAAATGTCCTGATATGTCGAAGACGGAGCTACCAGGAGGTCCGACTACATCCAGACAGAATCCTGCAGCTGTAACTGTCACAGATAGAGCAGCTGATTCTTTACGATCAGTTAAAACGCTCCAACGCAACAAACGAGACGAGTTTCAAAGACTGTGCATGTTGGGGTCCCGTCCGGGATCGAAAACCTGCTTTCTGCTTCAGGAAAGTCTGCAGAAGAGATAGTGCTGTTCTACGATGATATAAATTAAAGACTACTGATAAAAGTGTCTGAAAATTAGAATAATTATCCTCAGTTCTGTGTCTAAAAATCAGATTTCATTCGTTTATTCCTTTAAAATCTGCCGTGAGGTGATGGAGGTTAAACGTCTGCATGTCTTTGGTTTCTGTTCAGCCTGTTTCAGTATCAGTGCATCTGGAGGTGGAGGGGGTGGAGGGGGTGGAGGGGTGAGGAGGTGGAGGGGTGAGGAGGTGAGGAGGTGAGGAGGGGATCGTTAGGGTAAAGTGGGCGTGGCCTGTTCTGATGTCATTTCTCAGGAACTCCTCTTAGTCCGGGAGTGTTGGATCAACCACTGGAGGGTGATGTCTGCGGAGAGAGAAGAGTCGAAAGCTCTGGAATGATGTGGAACTGAGGATGTAGGTGTGGAGGAGTTCTGGAGTAGAGCTCAGCGGGAAAATTAGACTATATACGACTCTTTAAACTTTGAACTTGGTGGAGCAACAGGAGGAACTGTGTGTCGATTTAAAGCTTCTACTCTGCTGCACAGACATTTGTTAATCATACTAATACTTAGAGATTTACAGAGTAGTGAAGAACACAGAGATGCATGTAAATAAATAAATAAAGATGCAGTGGAGAAAGGAGCGTATAGTAAAGGGGATTCATGAGTCGTAGGCAGCGTTAAGTCTGAATTTTATCGCCTCATCTTCCACGAGTTAAACAGCAGAAACACACAGTTAAGTCCACCGACTGATGACTGCTGAGGTTTTATTAACTGTTTGTTTGTTGGGATCATCTTTAGGTTTGTGCTTGTTTTCCAGAAGCTTCAGCATCCTGAGATTTTACACACAGGATTAACTGACCTCATAGTTCCTGTATAGGGAACGTAAATACATCACTATATATATGTGTGTGTGTGTGTGTGTGTGTGTGTGTGTGTGTGTGTGTGTGTGTGTGTGTGTGTGTGTTACCGATGTTGTCTTTCTCCTTGCAGGAGATGGAGTAGCAGCAGATCTCTCTGTCCTGGATGGCCGACAGGTTCCTGGTCAGAGACAGTCACATGTCAGACAGGTCACAGGCTGAGAGCATTAAACAGAGACCTGGTTCTGGTTCTGATGGTTCTGATGGTTCTGATGGTTCTGATGGACTCACATCCTCTCTATGAGCTCCTTCTCGTCCAGAGCTCCTGGCAGGTCCCTCTTGTTCCCCAGAACCAGAACCTGAGGGCGACACGGAGTCAGCTGGTTTGGTTTAAGTGTTCCCGTAACAGCAGGTACAGACATGGAGCTGACCACATGAACCACACCTTTATAGTTCATTACTATTATTGATCAGACCAGGTGATCGATTACTGAACTGGTTTTCACTCAGAATAAAAACAGAACAGATCAATGAGTCAGTAGATCTACTGATCAGAGGGTTTTCACTGTAACCAAGGAGGCTCATCTTAACCTGATAGATCACCATGGTAACCGATGCCACACATCCACATCACCATGGTAACTAATGCTGCACAGCTGGATCACCATGGTAACCAATGCTGCACAGCTGGATCACCATGGTAACCAATGCTACACAGCTGGATCACCATGGTAACCAATGCTGCACAGCTGGATCACCATGGTAACCAATGCTACACAGCTGGATCACCATGGTAACCAATGCTACACAGCTGGATCACCATGGTAACCAATGCTGCGCAGCTGGATCACCATGGTAACCAATGCTGCACAGCTGGATCACCATGGTAACCAATGCTGCACAGCTGGATCACCATGGTAACCAATGCTACACAGCTGGATCACCATGGTAACCAATGCTGCGCAGCTGGATCACCATGGTAACCGATGCTGCACAGCTGGATCACCATGGTAACTAATGCTGCACAGCTGGATCACCATGGTAACCAATGCTGCACAGCTGGATCACCATGGTAACTAATGCTACACAGTCACATCACCACGGCAACAGATGCTGCGCAGTTAGATCACCATGGTAAGCGATGCTAAACTAGAGGAGCGTTTAGATTTAAATCAGCTATGAGAAGCGTCTCGTCCTCAGAAGGTCGTCTTCTGATGATTCTCTGCGACTGATTCAGATTCTCAGACCTGAACGTTGAGGTTCATGTTTAAGATAAATAAAGTTTAATGTTTCTGAGCTGGAACGTGCAGCTGAGAGTCACTGAGAGGGAAAACACAGTCACTGGCAGCATTTAAAGTTTTAAGAAACAGACCTGCAGCGATTCATCGACCATTAAATTAAATTAGCATCAGTGTGAATAAGACTCGGGTTCTGTGTTCTTACAGGGATTCCCTGCAGCTGAGGTTTGTCCAGCAGGTTGTGGAGTTCGTTCTTGGAGGCTTCGATCTTCTCTGGATCTGCTGCGTCCACCATGTACCTGCAACGGGAGGAGATGCCGTGAGAACACCTGGAGCAGAGAGAACCAGTGGAGCTGAACTAAAAGCTGCTGCATGAACCTGAACCGCTTCATCCTGCAGCAGCAACACAGCAGGACGACAACGAAACAACATTTAGAGCTCCAGTGAGACGGACCATGAAGCTAAACAGGAAGTCTTTAAAAAGCTGATAGAAGCCGTTTGGAACTTTAGTTATTCATAAAGCTGAACCTGTTTGACACGTTTTTATCAAATTGGACAAACTGATTGATTTCAGACAAACTGAGTCACTTTAAAGACGTTTAAGAAGAAGTTTTTAGTGTCTTGGACGCGTTTTTAGTCATTCACACATTTGAACAAAGTTTGAGCTCATTTATCTTCATGCACAGAGCAAACATTGAAACTGTCTGTGAAGATCTTCAGTCATCAGGTCATGGTTCTCCTCAGTTTCAATCCTAGCATCTGGACTAGCCTGAGCTTCTAGAAGACGTTTCACCTTTCTCTGAAACGTCTTCGAGAAACTCATCTCGAAGACGTCCTGAAATACCTCAGAAACCTCCTTGAAGACCTCAAAACCTCAAATATCTCCTGGAATAATTCAATGAAGTCATCAACAACCTCCTTAAAGATCTTAAAAACCTACCTGAAGACCTCAAGAACTTCCTGAAAGATTTCTAAAAATCTTCCTGAAGACCCTGAAAACCTTCTGAAAGACCTCAAACTCCTTGAAAACCCCCGCAAAGATCTCATAATCCACCTGAAAGATCCTTATGAAAGGCCTCAAGAAGCTTGCTTGAGTTTCTAGAAGACGTTTCAACTCCAATCCAAGCAGCTTGAAGCCACCTGGATTGGAGTTGAAACGTCTTCTCGAAACTCAAGCAAGTCCAGGTGCTACGACTGAACTACGAGGACTAAACACTTCAGCTGTGGTTCAGTTTAAGCTCTTCTGTTGAATCGACCAGCAGAAACACCCCAGCGACCCGTTTCAGGGACGCCGGCCGCGGTTTGGGAACTCACACGATGGCGCTGACTCCTCGGCAGTAACGTTCCCACATGCTCCTGAAGCGAGGCTGACCGCCGATGTCCCAGAGCTGCAGAGACGAACACAGGTTTACCAGGACTGACTGATGAAGAGGACAAAACCAGTTTGAATGGACCGAAAATAAAACAAGAACTTCATCCAGTGTCGTTTTAAATCACGGATTGATTAGAAGTGCACATTGGATTAATTATGTTTTAAATACGTCATTTCAAGGACTCAGATTTACTGCAAGAGTCGATAAAACACAGAGAAAACCTGGAGGAGGTTAATAAACGCTCAGTAACTGCTGCAAATGTAAGTTTTAGTCCATAATATAAAAAGAGCACAAGGTGGAACCAGTTCAAACATCCTTAACTTGATAGATAATTTCACAAAACGCGTAAAAAAACACGTTCCACAACATTTTCAAACTAACAAGATACGAAGGATCATTAAGGAAGTTCTGGCACCAGATTCAGAGAGAATCAGAACAACCTGAGAACGAATACAGGAAATAAAACAACGTACAGAGACTCTCATTACAAGTGGACCAGTTAATGAAGGACTGGTCGCACGAGCCGAAGCTAAAGAGAATGTTTGTCTTGTTTTATGAGTGGAGGTTCACTGGTCCCCCCCCTCCACCAAGAAGAACCAGGTCCTAGCTCTGGTTCTTAGTTGGTTCTAATCTGGTTCCTCCTAAGAACCTGTTTGGAGTCCAGTTGGAGCCATTGGGTCACCATAAAACCACTACGCTAGCATCCATTACATAGCAGTTAAACAAACGCAGTAAGTTGATGATAATATCTATGTTTATCTCTATAGATGGTCTTAAGGCTGATTGTGAGGCGGAGGTCCTCCTGTTGCCTGGACACATCCGTGATCACGCTACTGGTGGGACACAACTGTAGCGGATTTCAGGTCAACAGTTTGTGCTAAACTTCCGTGTGTCCCGGGAGTCATTCCAATACATGTGTGATGGGACCAGGGACGTCCTGGAGAACAAGGACACTAATTAGCGCTTGTGTGTCCCTTTCCACCGTTGATGGTTGGTCACCATAACCCCGCCCCCAGCCCCTGACGTACTCGGTGCTTAGCTCTGGACCAGCAAAGAGTTGGTGCTTGCTGAGCTCCAGTTTATAGAACCTGGAGTCGGTGCTTAGGAGGTGGAAACACAAAGAAGTGGAGCTAAGTCAGGATCTGGGTCTGGACTAGACCTGGAACCAGCTGGGGGGAGGAGGGGTAACGTGGCCACCGCTCGCTCAGTTCACACGGGGATCTCATTGTGGTGGGTTTTCCAGTGTTTTTCTTTTAGTTTTGAGATTTATTTAACGACACTGTTCTGGAACGTTTCCGTCACATTTTGAAAGGCAGGAACAAGCAGACTTCTCTCGATAGGTTTCTACTGAAGCAACCTGTGAGTGTGTAAAGTGAAGAATGTGCGTCTAAAAAGCTGAGATTAAGTGAAGTACGGGATAATAATCCTCCTCCATCGTCTTCTCTAAGGTGATTAAATGAATAAAACCAGTTTACATCATTTCTTGTTTCTCTTTGATGGTATCATGGTTTTATGACTGTCATTAGTCTTGTAGCTTCACCTTCTCTGTTTTAAAACCCATATTTTTTGGTGGCTGTTGGGAATTGGAACGGAATAATTATATTTCACTTAATGTCAAAGGGAAAATTAATCTGTAAAACGAGCTCAGACATAGAAGGAATTAAACTCGAGGTTCCACTGTATTAAACATTAAAATGAACATGAGAAGCTAAACCAGGACCGGAGTAGAACATTCAGAGGTAAAACTACATGGAGCTGGAAGTTCATGTTATATTTCATCCATCAACTGTCCAACATCTAAAATCACAAATATTCACTTTAATATAATGTAAATCAGAGACAGGCAGTAAACCCCTCGTCTACTTCTGGATCTCTGGATGAATCATTAAACTATTTAAACTGAACCAACCTTGATGGTGACGTTGCCTTTGGTGATCTTCCTCATGTTGAATCCGACCGTAGGAATCATGTCTTCGCTGAACTGTCCGGACTGAAACACAGAGAACAAACAACGTCTTTTATCGTCTCACATCAGCTTTGACTCATCAGATACTAACATCAGTCTGTGTTCGGACTCTATAAACTAGAGTTTAGGTTCCCAACCACCGGGCCTCGGACCGGTACCAGGCCCCACAGGAATAATAAAAACGTTTTATTTCCACAGGGTGTTTTATTTTGAAAAATGACTAGCTTGTCTTCCTGCCACTTCCATCTGTGCTTGTTTCCCCGCACTTGACTCGTCAATCTGACCTCCTGGCAAAATTAATTTTAAAAAAAGTTGTTAAATTAAAAAAGAGTTGCAACCGTTTTAGCACCATGGACCAGTTTTAAGCAAGACAATTTTCAACTGGGGCCTGTCAGGAAGCATCACCACATGATGCTGCCACCACCGTGCTTCACATCATGATGCTGCCACCACCGTGCTTCACATCATGATGCTGCCACCACCGTGCTTCACATCATGATGCTGCCACCACCGTGCTTCACATCATGATGCTGCCACCACCGTGCTTCACATCATGATGCTGCCACCACCGCAGCTTCACATCATGATGCTGCCACCACCATGCTTCACATCATAATGCTGCCACCACCATGCTTCACATCATGATGCTGCTCACATCATGATGTTGCCACCACCGCTTCACATCATGATGCTGCCACCACCGTGCTTCACATCATGATGCTGCCACCACCGTGCTTCACATCATAATGCTGCCACCACCATGCTTTAATCATGATGCTGCCACCACCATGCTTCAGATCATGATGCTGCCACCACCATGCACCACGTCATGATGCTGCCACCACCGTGCTTCACGTCATGATGATGCCACCACCGTGCTTCAGATCATGATGCTGCCACCACCGTGCTTCACGTCATGATGCTGCCACCACCATGCTTCACGTCATGTTGCTGCCACCACCGTGCTTCACGTCATGATGATGCCACCACCGTGCTTCAGATCATGATGCTGCCACCACCGTGCTTCACGTCATGATGATGCCACCACCGTGCTTCAGATCATGATGCTGCCACCACCGTGCTTCAGATCATGATGCTGCCACCACCATGCTTCACGTCATGATGCTGCCACCACCATGCTTCACGTCATGATGCTGCCACCACCATGCTTCAGATCATGATGCTGCCACCACCATGCTTTAATCATGATGCTGCCACCACCATGCTTCAGATCATGATGCTGCCACCACCATGCACCACGTCATGATGCTGCCACCACCGTGCTTCACGTCATGATGATGCCACCACCGTGCTTCAGATCATGATGCTGCCACCACCGTGCTTCACATCATGATGCTGCCACCACCGTGCTTCACGTCATGATGCTGCCACCACCATGCTTCACGTCATGATGCTGCCACCACCATGCTTCAGATCATGATGCTGCCACCACCATGCTTCACGTCATGATGCTGCCACCACCATGCTTCACGTAATGATGCTGCCACCACCATGCTTCACGCTTCACATGATGATGCTGCCACCACCATGCTGAACATCATGATGCTGCCACCACCGTGCTTCACGTCATGATGCTGCCACCACCGTGCTTCACGTCATGATGATGCCACCACCGTGCTTCACGTCATGATGCTGCCACCACCGTGCTTCACGTCATGATGATGCCACCACCGTGCTTCAGATCATGATGCTGCCACCACCGTGCTTCACGTCATGATGCTGCCACCACCGTGCTTCACGTCATGATGCTGCCACCACCGTGCTTCACGTCATGATGCTGCCACCACCATGCTTCAGATCATGATGCTGCCACCACCGTGCTTCACATCATGATGCTGCCACCACCGTGCTTCACGTCACGATGCTGCCACCACCATGCTTCAGATCATGATGCTGCCACCACCGTGCTTCAATTCATCGGACCATGATGACCGGTCCGTGGTGCAAAAAAGGCTGCAGACCACTGGTTTAAATTACTTACAAGTAGGTTTTACGTTATTTTTCTCTGCTTTAAGTTATAATTTGTGCTACAAATCCACAAAACCCTGAAGAATTTATGATTAAACAGCTGCAACTAAAAGTCTTACAGAAATCCAGTAAAGAACAAATCACTTTCTGTCCAAGCAGAAGAGAACATTCAGCGTTAAATAATCCACATCTCCATTGGTTTTTACTTTCTTGCAGCCAAATTTAGATTTGGGGTCGTATTAATTTATATTTTTGAATTTTTGTCTTCAAATTTATTCTGCAGATGAACCGACTTCAGCTACTAATAACAACCGACAACCAGCCTGATGATGATCGGAGACAGAAAATGACTGGAGAGGAAGAAAACCACCACAAAAACACGCAAAACGTCCAGTAAGACACACAAACTGACCTAATTTACACAAACTACCACAAAAAACTACAAAACTACAACACAGAGACAAAAAACTACAAAACTACCTCACGGACCCACACCGGCTCCCTGCTGCTTGTGTTCTCCGGCCGGTAGAAGGTCACTCTGACCGAGGACCGGACCTCCATCAGCGGACCTGCGGCTCTGGTCCCCGGCCTCTGATGGAGGTCCAGACCCAGGAAACGGCCTTCAGTCCGGGTACAGACCCGAACACTGACCGTGGAGGTTAAACCATCCACCGGGGCAGGTGGGAGGCAGCTGTGGCCGTTCAACAGTCACATTCACCGGGGAGCGGACGCTCAGTGACCCGCAGTGGATCAGATGAGAACAGAACCGAGCCGCAGCTCCGAACCCGGTTAGCGAACACAGCAGCTGACCTCCCACCGCAGGATAACAATGGAGCAGCCAGCGGCTAACTGACAGCTGTTAGCCGGCAGCAGGCGCCTCTTACCGCTATCACGTTGACGAAGGTGGTCTTCCCGGAGTACTGCAGCCCCACCAGGGTGAGCTCCATCTCCTCCTTCCAGAACAGCGCCTTGAACCAGTCCAGCAGCTTGTTGATCAGCGCTATCATGGTTCCGTCGTCTGCTGCTAATGCTAATGCTAATGCTAAGGCTAGCGGCGGCTACGGCTAGCTGGCTGGCTAACGCCCCGACGGTGCTGCTGCTCTGCCGGACGGTCACTGCGACGACCACGGACGGTAACGGGACGAGCGACGGCACCGACAGGCTTCACATGAACCGCAGAGAGCCGGGATGAGTCGCTGTTTTCAGGCGCTAATGTTTGCGGAATGTTTACGCCTTTTCCGAACAGCGACGTCAAAGTTCCGCAATGCAGAGCAGCGCATCCGGAGCAGCCCTTCAAAATAAAACACCGGAAGGGGGGAAAAACAGACATATTATGCTGAAACAAAATAAAAGCTTCAGAAGAGTAATTAATTCTAATAGCGAATCTGTGTGAATATATAAGTAACACCAACCACAAAAAGACATTAAACAACTAAAAACAGTAATACACAATGACCAAAATAAGATGACAGCATACATGAGTAAACTGTAAATAGTAGAACAACATGAAAACACACAGACAACATGTCCAAAGTCAGACACAAACAGAACATGATGAAAATGACACAAGACAAAAACAGAGGACATAAAATAGTTACAAAATAAAACACAACGACCAAAAGAAGACAGAAAATGATTAAACATAAAGGCTGAAATAGAGCAGAAAAGGATGATGAGTGAATGAAGTCAGAGTTTTTAGTGTAAACTTTTCTTTATATGTTGATTTGTTCAGAGGTTGGACTGAATCAGGAGCAGCTGCCTCCATCTGGATCATCTGGGTGGGGTTCATGTCTGGGTTCATGTCTGTGTTCATGTCTGTGTTCATGTATGAAGCAGAGAAAAGACAAAAGTGACAGAATCAACACTGCAGACTGACTGAAGCTCTGACCCCTGCTGGTCACCCTGATTATAACAAGCTGCAGCTCTGCACCAACAGCACCGACTGGTTTAACCAGCACAGAGACATGAAACAGACAAGAGACAAAAACAAACAACATGAGACACATAGAACAAACAACACAAGACATTAAACAAATAAAATGAGACAAAACAAACTAAACAAGACAATAAACAAACTAAATGAGACAGTAAACAAACAAAATGAGACAAAATAAACAAAAACAAGACAATAAACAAACAAAACAAGACATTAAACAAACAAAAGACAAAAACAAACAAAATGAGGCAAAAATGAACAAAACAAGACATTAAACAAACAAATTAGACAGTAAACAAACAACATGACTACAAAGAGACACAAACTGTCAAACATAACAAACCTAAAAGACGACAAAAAGGGTCAAATCGTATCAAACCGACTGTAATGAAACTAAAATCAACGAGACACAAAATGACTTCAGACTGAAACGCCTCAGAGACACAAACTGCTCCATGTGTTTCTTCTGTTCGTCGTTTATCTTCTGTCTTTTGAGTCTTCCTGTTTTCAGCTCGTCTGCCTTTGGACGAGTTTGTTCTTCGTCTCTGTGCAGCTTCCAGCCAGCAGGAGGCGCCGCTGAGGCGTCACCACCACAGGAAGACATGAAGCTCAGTGAGCTGACTGCAGCCGACAAACTCTGGACCTCAAACATGGTTTAGTTTGTTCTCACACAGAGACTGGAAGCTTCAGGAGGATGGAAACTGAGAGTAAAAGGTTTTTATCTTTTCTTATCGTTAAAGAACTACAGAGAAAAAAAACATCCAAGGAGAGACACAAAGTAGAATAAATAGCATCCACAGAGTTTTCAAAATAAGAGACAAAATAAAGCAGCGATTGAGAAAACGAGACGGAAACAGACGAAGACGACGACACAGAATGTAAGAAATGAAACCACCACAGAAGACAAACAACCACTCTGGAGTCTGTCACATTTTATATTTTCTGCTTTTTTCCTGGTGGCTCAGAAACTCCTGAACATCTAAGAAGCTCCTCCAGCTTCAGGAGGAAACTAATGAACTCCCTGTCATCTATTTAAAATCCACCCTGAGAGTCTGTTAAAGGAATCCTCATGGTTCCAATCGTAGCGTCTGGACCTGCCTGAGTTTCAAGATGAGAGGTGGAACATCTTCTACAAACTGAAGCTAGTCCAGACGCTACGATTGGAACCACCTCCACCTGGATGACTGAGAACCTTCATACGTCTCTTAAAGGCAGCAGCCCGTCAGATGTTTCACTTCTTTAACCGTGTTTGAAAAATCAAAACGACTGACGGCAGAACTTTCCTGTTTTATTGAACTGATCTGATGAGAACATTGGAGGAACGTCCCGTCACGTTCTCTCTCTCAGCACAGGTGGAACATCTTCAGGTTCTCCACAGTCCAGTTCTGGGGCTCCTCATGTCCCCCCACCCCTGTGGTTCCTCCGTCGGCTCCTTGGGTTCTGCTGCTGGTGTCCAGGTTCTGATGAGGTCCATGAAGACGCTGCTGCTGGTCCAGGTTCTGGTTCTCGTCAGTTCCTCCTGCTCTGTTTGCTGTCCAGCTGGAGGTTCTGCAGCCGAACGCTGACCTGGTCCTCTGGGTTCTGCTGGTTCTGTGGCGGTGTGGTGGGCTGGTTCTGGTTCTGGTTCTGGTGAAGAGAAAACACAGTTTAACCGCCAGTTTATTGACACTGATACAAAATTCAGACCCTGCTGACAACCAGCAGGGTTCTGGTGTCACATTACACCGTTTACTAAGGCCCAGGAGGACCGATTAAAGGTTGGGCGAAGTTTGGTTGTTGTTTGGTTGATGTTTGGTTGTTTTGTTGTTGTTTTGTTGTTGTTTGGTTGTTGTTTGGTTGTTGTTTGGTTGATGTTTGGTTGATGTTTGGTTGTTGTTTGGTTGATGTTTGGTTGACGTTTGGTTGTTGTTTGGTTGTTGTTTGGTTGTTGTTTGGTTGTTGTTTGGTTGATGTTTGGTTGTTTTGTTGTTGTTTTGTTGTTGTTTTGTTGATGTTTGGTTGTTGTTTGGTTGTTGTTTGGTTGATGTTTGGTTGTTGTTTGGTTGTTGTTTGGTTGTTGTTTGGTTGATGTTTGGTTGATGTTTGGTTGTTGTTTGGTTGTTGTTTGGTTGACGTTTGGTTGTTGTTTGGTTGTTGTTTGGTTGTTGTTTGGTTGATGTTTGGTTCTTGTTTGGTTGTTGTTTGGTTGTTGTTTGGTTGTTGTTTGGTTGATGTTTGGTTGTTGTTTGGTTGTTGTTTGGTTGATGTTTGGTTGTTCTTTGGTTGATGTTTGGTTGTTGTTTGGTTGACGTTTGGTTGTTGTTTGGTTGTTGTTTGGTTGATGTTTGGTTCTTGTTTGGTTGTTGTTTGGTTGTTGTTTGGTTGATGTTTGGTTGTTGTTTGGTTGTTGTTTGGTTGATGTTTGGTTGTTCTTTGGTTGATGTTTGGTTGATGTTTGGTTGTTGTTTGGTTGTTCTTTGGTTGATGTTTGGTTGATGTTTGGTTGATGTTTGGTTGATGTTTGGTTGATGTTTGGTTGTTCTTTGGTTGTTGTTTGGTTGCTGTTTGGTTGATGTTTGGTTGTTCTTTGGTTGATGTTTGGTTGATGTTTGGTTGTTGTTTGGTTGACGTTTGGTTGTTGTTTGGTTGTTGTTTGGTTGATGTTTGGTTGTTGTTTGGTTGATGTTTGGTTGTTGTTTGGTTGTTGTTTGGTTGATGTTTGGTTGACGTTTGGTTGTTGTTTGGTTGATGTTTGGTTGTTCTTTGGTTGTTGTTTGGTTGATGTTTGGTTGATGTTTGGTTGTTGTTTGGTTGTTGTTTGGTTGTTGTTTGGTTGAAGTTTGGTTGATGTTTGGTTGTTCTTTGGTTGATGTTTGGTTGATGTTTGGTTGATGTTTGGTTGTTCTTTGGTTGATGTTTGGTTGATGTTTGGTTGATGTTTGGTTGTTGTTTGGTTGCTGTTTGGTTGATGTTTGGTTGTTCTTTGGTTGATGTTTGGTTGATGTTTGGTTGTTGTTTGGTTGACGTTTGGTTGTTGTTTGGTTGTTGTTTGGTTGATGTTTGGTTGTTGTTTGGTTGATGTTTGGTTGTTGTTTGGTTGTTGTTTGGTTGATGTTTGGTTGACGTTTGGTTGTTGTTTGGTTGATGTTTGGTTGTTCTTTGGTTGTTGTTTGGTTGATGTTTGGTTGATGTTTGGTTGTTGTTTGGTTGTTGTTTGGTTGTTGTTTGGTTGAAGTTTGGTTGATGTTTGGTTGTTCTTTGGTTGATGTTTGGTTGATGTTTGGTTGATGTTTGGTTGTTCTTTGGTTGATGTTTGGTTGATGTTTGGTTGTTGTTTGGTTGTTGTTTGGTTGTTGTTTGGTTGAAGTTTGGTTGATGTTTGGTTGTTCTTTGGTTGTTGTTTGGTTGTTGTTTGGTTGATGTTTGGTTGTTCTTTGGTTGATGTTTGGTTGATGTTTGGTTGATGTTTGGTTGTTGTTTGGTTGTTGTTTGGTTGTTGTTTGGTTGTTGTTTGGTTGATGTTTGGTTGTTGTTTGGTTGTTGTTTGGTTGTTGTTTGGTTGATGTTTGGTTGATGTTTGGTTGTTGTTTGGTTGTTGTTTGGTTGATGTTTGGTTGATGTTTGGTTGTTGTTTGGTTGTTGTTTGGTTGATGTTTGGTTGTTGTTTGGTTGTTTTGTTGTTGTTTTGTTGTTGTTTGGTTGATGTTTGGTTGTTGTTTGGTTGATGTTTGGTTGTTTTGTTGTTGTTTTGTTGTTGTTTGGTTGATGTTTGGTTGTTTTGTTGTTGTTTTGTTGATGTTTGGTTGTTGTTTGGTTGATGTTTGGTTGTTGTTTGGTTGATGTTTGGTTGTTGTTTGGTTGATGTTTGGTTGTTGTTTGGTTGTTTTGTTGTTGTTTTGTTGTTGTTTGGTTGATGTTTGGTTGTTGTTTGGTTGATGTTTGGTTGTTTTGTTGTTGTTTTGTTGTTGTTTTGTTGATGTTTGTTGTTGTTTGGTTGATGTTTGGTTGTTGTTTGGTTGTTGTTTGGTTGATGTTTGGTTGTTGTTTGGTTGTTTTGTTGTTGTTTTGTTGTTGTTTGGTTGATGTTTGGTTGTTGTTTGGTTGATGTTTGGTTGTTTTGTTGTTGTTTTGTTGATGTTTGGTTGTTGTTTGGTTGATGTTTGGTTGTTGTTTTGTTGTTGTTTTGTTGATGTTTGGTTGTTGTTTGGTTGATGTTTGGTTGTTGTTTGGTTGTTGTTTGGTTGACGTTTGGTTGTTGTTTGGTTGATGTTTGGTTGTTGCTTGGTTGAAGTTTGGTTGTTGTTTGGTTGTTGTTTGGTTGAAGTTTGGTTGACGTTTGGTTGTTGTTTGGTTGATGTTTGGTTGTTGTTTGGTTGATGTTTGGTTGTTGTTTGGTTGTTGTTTGGTTGAAGTTTGGTTGTTGTTTGGTTGTTGTTTGGTTGATGTTTGGTTGATGTTTGGTTGATGTTTGGTTGTTGTTTGGTTGAAGTTTGGTTGTTGTTTGGTTGTTGTTTGGTTGTTGTTTGGTTGTTGTTTGGTTGATGTTTGGTTGAAGTTTGGTTGTTGTTTGGTTGTTGTTTGGTTGTTGTTTGGTTGATGTTTGGTTGATGTTTGGTTGAAGTTTGGTTGTTGTTTGGTTGTTGTTTGGTTGTTGTTTGGTTGAAGTTTGGTTGATGTTTGGTTGATGTTTGGTTGTTGTTTGGTTGTTGTTTGGTTGTTGTTTGGTTGTTGTTTGGTTTATGTTTGGTTGAAGTTTGGTTGTTGTTTGGTTGTTGTTTGGTTGTTGTTTGGTTGATGTTTGGTTGTTGTTTGGTTGATGTTTGGTTGTTGTTTGGTTGTTGTTTGGTTGACGTTTGGTTGATGTTTGGTTGAAGTTTGGACTGAACTGGTTCCAGTACCTGCTGGAGCTGCAGCTGGTGGCTGTACTGGGCCAGTGTGGAGTAGAGGAACTGGTACTGCTCGGTGGTCTGGATCATCCCCCCCCTGCAGGACAGAACCAGTTAAACCTTCAGGTGTCAACATGACGTTACCTCAGCATGAGCAGGTAAAAACTCACCTGTCCAGTCTCAGCTGACACACCGTCTCCAGGACGTCCACCTGACCGCTCTCTCTGAGCTGCTGACAGCCGATGCTGCTGGCGATGAAGCAGCCGGTTCTGCCGATACCTGCACTGAGGACCAGAACAGAACCCATCGGTACCACAGCAGGGAGGACATCACAGCAGCAGGTCCAACCTAATAATGTGATGAAGGCGTCCGACTGGATCATGACCGTCTTGTTTTCAGCAGAGGAGGCCTCAGAACGCGATACTTTTAACAGCACTACTTTAAACCTTAACTCCCACAATCCTTTTCTGCTTAAAGGCGCTAATAAAGACCAACCTGCAGTGGACGATGACTGGACCGGGACCAGATCCAGGGGCTGTGATTGGCTGAGGGCCGGTGGGCGGTGCCAGGGACTTCCTGTATGTCTCCACCTCCTCCACCAGCCTCAGCAGAGGAGCAATGCATTGTGGGATGTGGTGGTCGGGCCACGAGGTGAACCAGTAGTGTCTGACGGACCGACGCTCTGAACCCAGCTGAAGGAACAGAACACAGATAGTGAACAGAGTCGGGGTGAAGGGTTGGGTCAGGGTTGGGGAGTCTTCATCCGGCTTTAGAGGTTTAGAGCATTCAGAACATTTTACAGCAGAACCAGAGCAAAAGGTGAGACAGCAGAAGACGTCCAGGTAGCATCAAACTGAGGAGAACATCTCATGAAGTTCCTCAGACCTGCTGCTCTGGATGTTTTCTGTTTCTCTGTGGTTGTTTGGTGACATTTGGTGTCATTCTGGTTGGTTTTGTCTCATTTTCTGGTCTTTGTGTCGTCCTGGACTCGTCTCTGTGATTTCTTTTAGCGCTGGGCAGATTTGTCTCGGTCTGCGTCTGTCTTTGGTCATGTTGTGGTCATGATGGGTGTTGCTGTGGTTGTTCTGTGGTCATGTTGTGTCTCATTTTGCTCATCCATGGTACATTTGGTTGGCTTTCTTATCGTTTCGTGTCTTTATGGTCGTTCTGTGGTGTTTCTGTGTCCTGTAGGTTGTTTCTTCCTTATCTGGGATGTTTAGTGGTTGAAGTTCAGTGTTGGATGAAGATAAACGTGTAGCAGCTGGTCCGTGTCACGTCCATTTGTGTCCTTATTTTGAGATTTCAAAATAAAAACGAAAAATAAACAGTTTCCCGTTTTTTTCAGTGATAATACAAAATAAAAAACAGAAAACAGGCCCTAATTCTTTATCCATTATCTGTTATCTGATTTAATTAGATGTGTTTGTAAATGGAAATTAGAATTAAAATACACCCGTGGAAAACTTATTTCTCTACTTCCTGTTGGTTTTGGCTCCGTGACCCGTCTGACTTCTGATGAGGAAGGATCTGGTATCTAAAGCTCCAGTGTTAGCTCACTGTTAGCAGACCTTGCTGTGTGCCGTGGCCTGATGAAGACCCACTGTGGGGTCCAAACGTTGCTTGGCTCACATTGTTCACTATTTCACAGTGGACTTTTCACCAGCGTGGGGTTTATTTGTCCCTTTGGAGGGACCTTGTGGTGCCGCTAGCTCTGCCGCTAGCGCTAAATCGCTAGCGTTCGGCTGCTTTTTGGGACGTTTTTTGGGAGGTTTGGAGGTTTTATGTTCTTTTAGCTTTGCCAGAAAGCAAAGTAGCGATTTAGCGCTAGCGGCGGAGCTAACCCTAAATCGCTAGCTCCTCTTCAGAAGTCAGACGGGTCACGGAGCCAAAACCAACAGGAAGTAGAGAAATAAGTTTTCCACGGGTGTATTTTAATTTTAATTTCCATTTACAAACACATCTAATTAAATCAGATAACAGATAATGGATAATGAATTAGGGCCCATTTTCTGTTTTTAATTTCATATTATCACTGAAAAAAAGGGAAACGGTTTATTTTTCGTTTTCTTATTTTGAAATCTCAAAATAAGGAAACGAATGGCCGCGACGTACACGGACCAGCTGATTGTGAGGAGCCAGTTTTAGTTCTGTTCAGGAATAAAGCATTTCAAAGTAAAACAAACTGGTTTTGGTCATTTTCTGTAAGCTGAACTGGTTCTGTCTCGTTTTGAGTGTCTGTCGTCATTTTGTTCTCATTTCAGTCACTTTCTGAACTTTTTTGTTTCTAATTTTGGTTCTTGTGTTTGTTTTTGGTCAGTTTTCGTCTCGTTTCTGTTGTTTTGTGTAATTTTAGTGGTTCTTGTCCACCTTTGCTTCTCTTTGTGGTCGTTCTCTGTCATACTGGTTAATCTTTGTCATGTTTTTTGTCTCTTTCTGGTCATGTTGTGTGATGTTACGTCTTCCTGTGGCCACTCAGTGACGTCCTGGTTGGTTTCTGTCTCCGTCATACGTGTAGTTTTCCTTTTAAGCCTCTAAGTTGTTGTGTTTGTTGTTCTTTCTACTCTCTGAGGACGGTGCTGTGATTCTTAAGGCTTCTGTACCTGGATCTCCATGTCGGTGACGGTGAACCCGTCCTTCTCCTGGATGTCTCTCACTCTGAGGAGGAATCGGCCGAATGCACTCGTCTCCTCTTCGTCTTCCTCCCTCCGACCCTCCTCGTCCTCCTCGTCCTCCTCGTCCTCCTCCGTCACCGTCTTCGTGCCGTCCGTGGGCTGCGGCCAGTAGACCTCACATTTCTGGAACAGACGACGGACATCAGGCGAATCCAACGGCGGCAGAAGAAGCGGAACAAAGAAGTTTCCTCACCTCGTTGTTCTCCTTGAGTCTGGTCACCATGACGATGATGCTGCTCCTCTCCTGCCACACCATGTCCCAGAAGTCGCCCACCGTGTGCACCATCGGCCCCTGGGTGGCGATGTAGGACCTGGGAGAACCTCTGTAGCCCTGCAGGACAAACAGGGTCAGGACAGTCCACCCTCACCTGTACTCACCTGTGCAGCTCCTTCATCTACTGAGTTCATAACAGGAGGGCAGCAGGACTAAACTCTTCCAATCAGGGGCTGGTCTTAGACGGGTTTAAACATGGTTGAAACTTGGTTGTGGACTAGCTACAGGCTAATTTTAGACTGGTTTTAGACTCGGTTAAAGATTTGGTTTAGGACTGTTATGGACTTGGTTTTGGCCTGTCTTTAGACTGTTCTGGACTGGTTTTAGACTCTTTTTTAGCAGTTGAGACTTCGCTTTTGACTGGTTTGGGACTTTTTGGACTCAGTTTTAGTCATGTGCTTGACTTGTTTCTAGATGTGGTTTGAACTGGTTTTAGACTTGGTTTGGTTTTAGATTTGGTTTTGGAATGGTTGTGGACTACCTTTGGGGTGTATTGTGGTCTGGTTCCGGTCTGGTTTTGGACTGTGATCTGCTTGGTTTTAGACTTGGTTTTAACTGGTTTTAGACTTGGTTTTAACTGGTTTTAGACTTGGTTTTAACTGGTTTTAGACTTGGTTTTAACTGGTTTTAGATTTGGTTTTGACTTGGTTTCAGACTTGGTCTTGGTCTAGATTAGGTTTTGGACTGGTGTGGACTACCTTTTGGGGGGCATTGTGGTCTGGTTCCGGTCTGGTTTTGGGCTGTGATCTGCTTGGTTTTAGACTTGGTTTGGTTTTGTCTCGGTGGCAGCAGCAGGTTCTTGGTTGGTTGTGGATTCTTTCCAGTTTCCTCCTTGTTGATCTTGAGGTGTTTCCAGGCCAGATGAGATATGTGATCCATCAGGTCTCCTCCCAGCTGAAAACCTCCACAGGAAGGAAGATTCTGACCAGATGTTGAACCAACTCGACCCAGAACTTTGTCCAGGTACCAAGAGTTCTGCCTCCACATAGAGTCTCTCTGCTCTGATCCTTCGCTCACTGCCTCGGTGAAGTTTGCAGACTCAGCAGTCGATCACAGAGTTTCAATTCTCTCCAGCTGAGGAACAACATGCTGAGTTCTGCAGTCTGACCACGTTCATCGTATTGTTTTAGTTCTCAGGTTAAACGGATGTTAAGCAGTAAATATCTCGGTGTTATTGTGTCACCACAGCCCCCCCCCCCCATCTGAAACTTCCCACATCCCACATCCTCGACCTCGACACGCTGCTGAGGTCATCACTAAGTGACGCCCAGCGTCCAATCAGCAGCCGCCACCTGCTGGTCTGCACGTACAGAATGCAGCAGGTGTGTTCTGGTGAAATGTCAACAGGTCAGCAGAGAGTCTGATGGGGTGAGAGGGTGGGGGGGAGGATCGGGGGTGAGGGGGCGGAGGGTGAGTCAGGGACGTGTAACTTCCTCCCTCACTTCCTGTGGTTTTCCTGGTTGTCAGACTCTCACGGCGACTAACCGACACTCTGATCTGACGCCCACGCAGAGCGACAGAACCGACACTCCGTTTAATAAAACCCCACAGCCAGTGAAACCGGGCTGGACTGGGTTTAGACTGGTTCTGGACTGGGTTTAGACTGGATCTGGACTGGGTTTAGACTGGTTCTGGACTGGGTTTAGACTGGGTCTGGACTGGGTTAAGACTGGGTTTAGACAGGTTCTGGACTGGGTTTAGACTGGTTCTGGACTGGGTTTAGACTGGTTCTGGACTGGGTTTGGATTTGGTTTGGGGACTACATTTGGAGTGGTTATGGGATGGTTCTTTTTTGGTTTTGGACTGGTTCTAGACTTACTTTTGGACTGGTTTGGTACTAGTCTTGGACTGATTTTGGGCTTGGTTTTGGACTGGTTCTAGGTTTGGATTTGGACTTGGTTTGGGGCCAGTTTTGGGATTTGGGCTGGTTTTAAAATTGGTCTTGGACATGATTTTGGACTTTGTTTTAAACTGGTTTCAGACTTGGTTTGACACTTAATTTTGGCTTGTGTCTGGTCTGGTTTTAGTCTGGTTCTACACTAGTTTTGGACTTGGTTTTAGACTAGTTTTGTTCAGGTTCTAGACTTAGTTTTGGACTTGGTTCTAGATTAGTTTTGGACTTGGTTCTAGACTAGTTTTGTTCTGGTTCTAGACTAGTTTTGGACTTGGTTCTAGACTAGTTTTGTTCTGGTTCTAGACTTAGTTTTGTTCTGGTTTTAGACTAGTTTTGGACTTGGTTCTAGACTAGTTTTGTTCTGGTTCTAGACTAGTTTTGGACTTGGTTCTTGACTAGTTTTGTTCTGGTTCTAGACTTAGTTTTGTTCTGGTTTTAGACTAGTTTTGGACTTGGTTCTAGACTAGTTTTGTTCTGGTTCTAGACTAGTTTTGGACTTGGTTCTAGACTAGTTTTGTTCTGGTTCTAGACTTAGTTTTGTTCTGGTTTTAGACTAGTTTTGGACTTGGTTCTAGACTAGTTTTGTTCTGGTTCTAGACTAGTTTTGGACTTGGTTCTAGACTAGTTTTGTTCTGGTTCTAGACTTAGTTTTGGACTTGGTTCTAGACTAGTTTTGTTCTGGTTCTAGACTTAGTTTTGGACTTGGTTCTAGACTAGTTTTGTTCTGGTTCTAGACTAGTTTTGGACTTGGTTCTAGACTAGTTTTGTTCTGGTTCTAGACTAGTTTTGTTCTGGTTTTAGACTAGTTTTGGACTTGGTTCTAGACTAGTTTTGTTCTGGTTCTAGCCTTAGTTTTGGACCTGGTTCTAGACTAGTTTTGTTCTGGTTCTAGACCTAGTTTTGGATTTGGTTCTAGACTAGTTTTGTTCTGGTTCTAGACTTAATTTTGGACTTGGTTTTAGACTAGTTTTGTTCTGGTTTTAGACTAGTTTTGGACTTGGTTCTAGACTAGTTTTGTTCTGGTTCTAGCCTTAGTTTTGGACCTGGTTCTAGACTAGTTTTGTTCTGGTTCTAGCCTTAGTTTTGGACTTGGTTCTAGACTAGTTTTGTTCTGGTTCTAGACTAGTTTTGGACTTGGTTCTAGACTAGTTTTGTTCTGGTTCTAGACTTAGTTTTGTTCTGGTTTTAGACTAGTTTTGGACTTGGTTCTAGACTAGTTTTGTTCTGGTTCTAGACTAGTTTTGGACTTGGTTCTTGACTAGTTTTGTTCTGGTTCTAGACTTAGTTTTGTTCTGGTTTTAGACTAGTTTTGGACTTGGTTCTAGACTAGTTTTGTTCTGGTTCTAGACTAGTTTTGGACTTGGTTCTAGACTAGTTTTGTTCTGGTTCTAGACTTAGTTTTGGACTTGGTTCTAGACTAGTTTTGTTCTGGTTCTAGACTTAGTTTTGGACTTGGTTCTAGACTAGTTTTGTTCTGGTTCTAGACTAGTTTTGGACTTGGTTCTAGACTAGTTTTGTTCTGGTTCTAGACTTAGTTTTGGACTTGGTTCTAGACTAGTTTTGTTCTGGTTCTAGACTAGTTTTGGACTTGGTTCTAGACTAGTTTTGTTCTGGTTCTAGACTAGTTTTGTACTGGTTCTAGATTAGTTTTGGACTTGGTTCTAGACTAGTTTTGTTCTGGTTCTAGACTTAGTTTTGGACCTGGTTCTAGACTAGTTTTGTTCTGGTTCTAGACCTAGTTTTGGACCTGGTTCTAGACTAGTTTTGTTCTGGTTCTAGACTTAGTTTTGGACTTGGTTCTAGACTAGTTTTGTTCTGGTTCTAGCCTTAGTTTTGTTCTGGTTCTAGACTTAATTTTGGACTTGGTTTTAGACTAGTTTTGGACTTGGTTCTAGAGTAGTTTTGTTCTGGTTCTAGACCTAGTTTTGGACTTGGTTCTAGACTAGTTTTGTTCTGGTTCTAGACTTAGTTTTGTTCTGGTTCTAGACTAGTTTTGTTCAGGTTTTAGACTAGTTTTGTGCTGGTTCTAGACTAGTTTTGGACTTGGTTCTAGACTAGTTTTGTTCTGGTTCTAGACCTAGTTTTGGACTTGGTTCTAGACTAGTTTTGTTCTGGTTCTAGACTTAGTTTTGTTCTGGTTCTAGACTAGTTTTGTTCTGGTTCTAGACTTAGTTTTGGACTTGGTTCTAGACTAGTTTTGTTCTGGTTCTAGACTTTGTTTTGGACTTGGTTCTAGACTAGTTTTGTTCTGGTTCTAGACTTAGTTTTGGACTTGGTTCTAGACTAGTTTTGTTCTGGTTCTAGACTTAGTTTTGGACTTGGTTCTAGACTAGTTTTGTTCTGGTTCTAGACTAGTTTTGGACTTGGTTCTAGACTAGTTTTGTTCTGGTTCTAGACTAGTTTTGTTCTGGTTTTAGACTAGTTTTGGACTTGGTTCTTGACTAGTTTTGTTCTGGTTCTAGCCTTAGTTTTGGACCTGGTTCTAGACTAGTTTTGTTCTGGTTCTAGACCTAGTTTTGGATTTGGTTCTAGACTAGTTTTGTTCTGGTTCTAGACTTAATTTTGGACTTGGTTTTAGACTAGTTTTGTTCTGGTTTTAGACTAGTTTTGGACTTGGTTCTAGACTAGTTTTGTTCTGGTTCTAGCCTTAGTTTTGGACCTGGTTCTAGACTAGTTTTGTTCTGGTTCTAGCCTTAGTTTTGGACTTGGTTCTAGACTAGTTTTGTTCTGGTTCTAGACTAGTTTTGGACTTGGTTCTAGACTAGTTTTGTTCTGGTTCTAGACTTAGTTTTGTTCTGGTTTTAGACTAGTTTTGGACTTGGTTCTAGACTAGTTTTGTTCTGGTTCTAGACTAGTTTTGGACTTGGTTCTAGACTAGTTTTGTTCTGGTTCTAGACTTAGTTTTGTTCTGGTTTTAGACTAGTTTTGGACTTGGTTCTAGACTAGTTTTGTTCTGGTTCTAGACTAGTTTTGGACTTGGTTCTAGACTAGTTTTGTTCTGGTTCTAGACTTAGTTTTGGACTTGGTTCTAGACTAGTTTTGTTCTGGTTCTACACTTAGTTTTGGACTTGGTTCTAGACTAGTTTTGTTCTGGTTCTAGACTTTGTTTTGGACTTGGTTCTAGACTAGTTTTGTTCTGGTTCTAGACTTAGTTTTGTTCTGGTTTTAGACTAGTTTTGGACTTGGTTCTAGACTAGTTTTGTTCTGGTTCTAGACTAGTTTTGGACTTGGTTCTTGACTAGTTTTGTTCTGGTTCTAGACTTAGTTTTGTTCTGGTTTTAGACTAGTTTTGGACTTGGTTCTAGACTAGTTTTGTTCTGGTTCTAGACTAGTTTTGGACTTGGTTCTAGACTAGTTTTGTTCTGGTTCTAGACTTAGTTTTGGACTTGGTTCTAGACTAGTTTTGTTCTGGTTCTACACTTAGTTTTGGACTTGGTTCTAGACTAGTTTTGTTCTGGTTCTAGACTTTGTTTTGGACTTGGTTCTAGACTAGTTTTACGTTATAGTTCTGAACTAGTTTTTGTTCTATTGGTTTTGAACTAGTTTTGGACTTGGTTCTAGACTAGTTTTGTTCACAGTTCTAGCCTTAGTTTTGGACCTGGTTCACAAACTAGTTTTGTTCTGGTTCTAGACCTAGTTTTGGATTTGGTTCTAGACTAGTTTTGTTCTGGTTCTAGACTTAATTTTGGACTTGGTTTTAGACTAGTTTTGTTCTGGTTTTAGACTAGTTTTGGACTTGGTTCTAGACTAGTTTTGTTCTGGTTCTAGCCTTAGTTTTGGACCTGGTTCTAGACTAGTTTTGTTCTGGTTCTAGCCTTAGTTTTGGACTTGGTTCTAGACTAGTTTTGTTCTGGTTCTAGACTAGTTTTGGACTTGGTTCTAGACTAGTTTTGTTCTGGTTCTAGACTTAGTTTTGTTCTGGTTTTAGACTAGTTTTGGACTTGGTTCTAGACTAGTTTTGTTCTGGTTCTAGACTAGTTTTGGACTTGGTTCTAGACTAGTTTTGTTCTGGTTCTAGACTTAGTTTTGTTCTGGTTTTAGACTAGTTTTGGACTTGGTTCTAGACTAGTTTTGTTCTGGTTCTAGACTAGTTTTGGAGTTTTGGACTTGGTTCTAGACTAGTTTTGTTCTGGTTCTAGACTTAGTTTTGGACTTGGTTCTAGACTAGTTTTGTTCTGGTTCTAGACTAGTTTTGGACTTGGTTCTAGACTAGTTTTGTTCTGGTTCTAGACTAGTTTTGTTCTGGTTTTAGACTAGTTTTGGACTTGGTTCTAGACTAGTTTTGTTCTGGTTCTAGCCTTAGTTTTGGACCTGGTTCTAGACTAGTTTTGTTCTGGTTCTAGACCTAGTTTTGGATTTGGTTCTAGACTAGTTTTGTTCTGGTTCTAGACTTAATTTTGGACTTGGTTTTAGACTAGTTTTGTTCTGGTTTTAGACTAGTTTTGGACTTGGTTCTAGACTAGTTTTGTTCTGGTTCTAGCCTTAGTTTTGGACCTGGTTCTAGACTAGTTTTGTTCTGGTTCTAGCCTTAGTTTTGGACTTGGTTCTAGACTAGTTTTGTTCTGGTTCTAGACTAGTTTTGGACTTGGTTCTAGACTAGTTTTGTTCTGGTTCTAGACTTAGTTTTGTTCTGGTTTTAGACTAGTTTTGGACTTGGTTCTAGACTAGTTTTGTTCTGGTTCTAGACTAGTTTTGGACTTGGTTCTTGACTAGTTTTGTTCTGGTTCTAGACTTAGTTTTGTTCTGGTTTTAGACTAGTTTTGGACTTGGTTCTAGACTAGTTTTGTTCTGGTTCTAGACTAGTTTTGGACTTGGTTCTAGACTAGTTTTGTTCTGGTTCTAGACTTAGTTTTGGACTTGGTTCTAGACTAGTTTTGTTCTGGTTCTAGACTTAGTTTTGGACTTGGTTCTAGACTAGTTTTGTACTGGTTCTAGATTAGTTTTGGACTTGGTTCTAGACTAGTTTTGTTCTGGTTCTAGACTAGTTTTGGACTTGGTTCTAGACTAGTTTTGTTCTGGTTCTAGACCTAGTTTTGGATTTGGTTCTAGACTAGTTTTGTTCTGGTTCTAGACTTAATTTTGGACTTGGTTTTAGACTAGTTTTGTTCTGGTTTTAGACTAGTTTTGGACTTGGTTCTCGACTAGTTTTGTTCTGGTTCTAGCCTTAGTTTTGGACCTGGTTCTAGACTAGTTTTGTTCTGGTTCTAGCCTTAGTTTTGGACTTGGTTCTAGACTAGTTTTGTTCTGGTTCTAGACTAGTTTTGGACTTGGTTCTAGACTAGTTTTGTTCTGGTTCTAGACTTAGTTTTGTTCTGGTTTTAGACTAGTTTTGGACTTGGTTCTAGACTAGTTTTGTTCTGGTTCTAGACTAGTTTTGGACTTGGTTCTAGACTAGTTTTGTTCTGGTTCTAGACTTAGTTTTGGACTTGGTTCTAGACTAGTTTTGTTCTGGTTCTAGACTTAGTTTTGGACTTGGTTCTAGACTAGTTTTGTACTGGTTCTAGATTAGTTTTGGACTTGGTTCTAGACTAGTTTTGTTCTGGTTCTAGCCTTAGTTTTGGACCTGGTTCTAGACTAGTTTTGTTCTGGTTCTAGACCTAGTTTTGGACCTGGTTCTAGACTAGTTTTGTTCTGGTTCTAGACCTAGTTTTGGACTTGGTTCTAGACTAGTTTTGTTCTGGTTCTAGCCTTAGTTTTGTTCTGGTTCTAGACTTAATTTTGGACTTGGTTTTAGACTAGTTTTAGACTTGGTTCTAGACTAGTTTTGTTCTGGTTCTAGACCTAGTTTTGGACTTGGTTCTAGACTAGTTTTGTTCTGGTTCTAGACTTAGTTTTGTTCTGGTTCTAGACTAGTTTTGTTCAGGTTTTAGACTAGTTTTGTGCTGGTTCTAGACTAGTTTTGGACTTGGTTCTAGACTAGTTTTGTTCTGGTTCTAGACCTAGTTTTGGACTTGGTTCTAGACTAGTTTTGTTCTGGTTCTAGACTTAGGTTCTAGACTAGTTCTGGTTCTAGACTAGTTTTGTTCTGGTTGTAGACTAGTTTTGTGCTGGTTCTAGACTAGTTTTGGACTTGGTTCTAGACTAGTTTTGTTCTGGTTCTAGACCTAGTTTTGGACTTGGTTCTAGACTAGTTTTGTTCTGGTTCTAGACTTAGTTTTGTTCTGGTTCTAGACTAGTTTTGTTCTGGTTCTAGACTTAGTTTTGTTCTGGTTCTAGACTAGTTTTGTTCTGGTTCTGGCCTTAGTTTTGGACCTGGTTCTAGACTAGTTTTGTTCTGGTTCTAGCCTTAGTTTTGGACCTGGTTCTAGACTAGTTTTGTTCTGGTTCTAGCCTTAGTTTTGGACCTGGTTCTAGACTAGTTTTGTTCTGGTTCTAGACTTAGTTTTGTTCTGGTTCTAGACTAGTTTTGTTCTGGTTCTAGACTTAGTTTTGTTCTGGTTCTAGACTAGTTTTGTTCTGGTTCTGGCCTTAGTTTTGGACCTGGTTCTAGACTAGTTTTGTTCTGGTTCTAGCCTTAGTTTTGGACCTGGTTCTAGACTAGTTTTGTTCTGGTTCTAGCCTTAGTTTTGGACCTGGTTCTAGACTAGCTCCGCCTCACCCTGATGTAGTTGGCGTTGATGTAGCGGTCGGGCCCCGCCTCTTCCTCTGCGCTCCTCAGGACCACCCGGCTCTCGGGGTCTAAACAGTAAACAACAACAACAACAGTAAACACCAGAGGTAACAACCAGGAGAAGGTCCTGCTGAGGAGAAGCTCACTGACTGGGCAGGATGGTTTTGTATCGATCCTTCATCGTGTGTCCGGGAACATCCAGCTCGGCGGTGCACACGAAGTTCGGAGGAATCTTCTGTTGAGGAAACAGGGACGGACTGAACGTTAAAACAAACGCACCTCAGATCACACAGTGTTGGAAAAACATTCAGTCTCTGTATTTATCTAAACCGATCAGCCCAACATCCTGACAGGTGAAGTGGAAAACATGGATCATGTTGGTTGTATGTGGTGTTCTGATGGAAAACCTTGATCAGACTTAGACACCAAGATAAACAAAAGTTTACATCCACTATAAAGTCCATGTTTATCATGACAGTCTTGAGTTGCCGATGACCCCTTTAACTCTGAATGGTCTCAGATGGAATCAATGAAACATGGATCTTTGTCACTAAACAATCCTGTATTTTGGTTCCTTCATAGTTTTATTAAAGGTCGTCTGGAAACACGACTAAACCTGCTGGATCATAAACAAACATGCAGCAACTGAATTATCAGTGTTGGTAATAATTCAAGTTGTGTTGATCTAATTTTAAAGCGGCTGTGGCTCAGGTGGTAGAGCTGGTTGTCCACTAATCGCAAGGTTGGTGGTTCGATCCCCGGCCCCTCCACATGCCGAAGTGTCCTTGGGCAAGACCCTGAACCCCAAGTTGCTCCCAATGGTAGATCAGCGCCTTGCATGAAAGCTCTGTCTCCATTGGAGTGTGAATGAGAAACACTGTGAAGCACTTTGGAACCACTAAGGTGGAGAAAAGCGCTATATAAGTGCAGAGCATTTATCATTTAATTTTCTTAGTTTCATGGCTTCCTAACTTCTCCTGAGTGATTCTGATCGACTACAGCTGCTGACTCCTCTGATCCAGTTTAACTAGAACCACTGATCCACTCATTAGTCTCAGACACTACAGTGGAAAGTCTGAGGAGCTCAGCAAAGACCTGAAGAAGCAAATCATGGACTCAAACCAGTCAGAAAGTCCCTTGGAGCCGTTTCAAAGCAGCTTCAGGTCCTAGAATCACCTGTTTGTAGTATAAAGTTCATGGTCCAGGTGTGTTGCTGCCACCATCAGGAAGGAAACACAAACTACCACCTGCTG
>CM045452.1:35731908-35871908 GCA_024666655.1 Dascyllus trimaculatus | reverse complement strand
GACACTTAAACTCCTTCGCTTGGGGAACCAACTCCACCCCAAACATTAAAACTACTCCCCTGATATTCTGCACATTTCTCTCATCTAACTTGACCAAACGGACAAATCCGGTCTTAAATGTCTCAAAATGTGTCCAAAATAACTCGAAGCTATCCAGAATCACAGAACCAGGATTAGTTTAAAATCAGTGGAAATGATTGGAAATGACCTAGGATCCCTAATCTGTCTCTATAGCTACCAGTGAGCAGTGATTCCTAACACGTCTCTGGGGGTCATCAGGTGGAAACCTCCCTTCAACGCTGTTTCTCCTACTTAGTCCCACGACACCTCCAGGAGGCTAGGAGGTGAACTCTGGGGTCCCAGAGTCGCCCCCCCTAGTGCCAGTTCACACTGCTGCTACACAATCCAACCAGCACTGCCACGTTCAGCTGACCCAGGCCTGTTTAGGAGATGCTCCAGGTAGTGACCAGTGTTGATGCTACCATTTAGCTAACTGCTAACTGCTAATGCTAACTGCTAATTCAACCAGCACTGCTACGTTCAACTGACCCATGCCGTTCAGGAGATGCTCCAGATAATGACCAGTGCCGATGCTACATGCTAGCGCTACAAATTCTGGGCTATCCATATGACCTGGATGAATGAGAACACTGACAGACTTCAAAACTTAAAATTTAAAATTGTGCAAAATGACTCAAACGTGTCTGAAAACACTCCAAACCTGAGCGAAACAACAAAACAAATGTTCAGAATCACTCAAAACGAGTCAAACATGAGTTGAAACTTGTGCAAAAGGATGAAGTGTTGTCCAGAAGTTGTCAGAGGTGTCTGAAATGCAGCGTTCTCCACCTCTTTACACCTGAAGTGAAGTGTTAGTGAGGCAGCAGGGGGCGCCGTAGTGAACCTGCAGCCTGTAGGGGGCGCTGCAGCCTCCAAATACATCCAGTAATAATAATAATAAACACACCAGCTTCACGTGTAGCTCTGGTTATAGAACTTATCACTACAAACATTCATGTCTTTAGGTAGCAGCAGACGAAACAGAGAGTTAACGATGTTCGTTCTTACTGAGATGTTGAATCCTCCTGATGGTGAAGCAGCTCACCGACTAACCAACCAACCAACTAACCAGCTAACTAACCAGCTAACTAACCAGCAGCACCTTGCTCTGCCTCGATCCTCCTCAAATGAGAGTCTCAGAGACGAACTCAGGGCAAGAAGGAACAAGTGGAAGCGGAGAAAGTGAAGCCGAGCGGCAGCAGGAACAGACACGTCCTGCTTTTCTGGCCGTTATTACCTGAAGTTCAGGTGAGCAGAGGCACCTGAGGGGGGACGGAGGGAAGACGGGTGAGTCAGCGCTCCGGGCGTCGATTACCAGCTCCGACAGCAGCTGCTCATGAATCATTCATTCAGCTGGAAAACATGCAGCAACATCCCAACATGCAGCGGAGCGACTCGCAACATCAGCCGCCGAAGGAGATACAGCAACCAGTGAGTCAACCTCCTCCTCCACACCAGCACACAGAGATACGACGCCCCAAACCCAGCATGAAAGCCCCACAGCGCCCCCTAGCTGCCTGCTAGTAGCATCTAGCTACCTAGCTTAGCATATAGTTTACTTCAGGGCAGATACCAGCAGTGATGTCAGCAGACGCTAAATATTGGATAATAAAATACTGGATTCTCCTCCTTTAAAGGGTTTTATTTGCAGATTTGTTTGTTTTACTAGAATTTATCGGAACATTCTTTGAGAAAAAACACGTCAACTGAAAGAACTGATGGATACAGGAAGTGAATCCAGTTCACACTTCAGAATAAATCCACTGTAACAGCTTGTTTAAAGTTGTTAAAAAATATTAATTGATCCAACTTGATGTAAGAAATGTGAGCTAAACCCCACAATGCTCTGGTTGGAGGTCATTAACCTCCCCAGGAGTCTCTGTCATGGTGCCCGTTGCTAGCTAAACTCCCACAATTCTCTCTGCTTCCAACATGACCTGTAGTCTGAGTGACGCCTCCTCTGGTCTCTACAGTGTTAAACAGGAAGAGGCTCCACCTGTTCATTATGAATAAACTATAAAGCATCACTTTTTATTATAAACATTACTGTGATTCACATTTTTTTTTATTAAAGATATTATAATTCTGTTGATCTCAAAGACCTTTAGTACGTATCTCATTCATCCACCTGTGCAGGGTTTGACTTGTAAAAGATTTTCACAAGAAAATTACAACTTACTATTTTTAAAACTTTAAGTTTTGTCAGTGTCGATTCCTTCATCGTCCTTTTCACATAAATAAATGCAAATAAATATGTTGACTCCATATGACTGCAGTGGTGGCCCAACGTTAAAGTCCCTGGTCTACTGATCAGAAGGTCAGAGGATCAAAGCCCAATGCCTCCATTGTTGGGCCCTTGATCAAGGCCCTTAACCCTTCCTGGTCCAGAGACCATGACTGACCCTGACTCTGACCTGAACTGGGATATGAGAAAACATTTCATAATGCTGTATGGATGTACTTGTGACAAATAAAGTTTTCTTCTTCTTTGAAAACCCAACATAAAGACCCCAAACCCTCCATAAAGACCCAAAACCCTCCATAAAGACCCTAAAACCCTCCATAAAGACCTAAAACCCTCCGTTCAGACCCAAAACCCTCCATAAAGACCCAAAACCCTCCATAAAGACCCAAAACCCTCCATAAAGACCTAAAACCCTCCATAAAGACCCCAAAACCCTCCATAAAGACCTAAAACCCTCCATAAAGACCCCAAACCCTCCATAAAGACCCAAAACCTTCCATAAAGACCCAAAACCCTCCATAAAGACCCTAAAACCCTCCATAAAGACCCTAAAACCCTCCATAAAGACCCCAAAACCCTCCATAAAGACCCAAAACCCTCCATAAAGACCTAAAACCCTCCGTTCAGACCCAAAACCCTCCATAAAGACCCCAAACCCTCCATAAAGACCCAAAACCCTCCATAAAGACCTAAAACCCTCCATAAAGACCCCAAACCCTCCATAAAGACCCAAAACCTTCCATAAAGACCCAAAACCCTCCATAAAGACCCTAAAACCCTCCATAAAGACCCTAAAACCCTCCATAAAGACCCCAAAACCCTCCATAAAGACCCTAAAACCCTCCATAAAGACCTAAAACCCTCCGTTCAGACCCAAAACCCTCCATAAAGACCCAAAACCCTCCATAAAGACCCTAAAACCCTCCATAAAGACCTAAAACCCTCCGTTCAGACCCAAAACCCTCCATAAAGACCCAAAACCCTCCATAAAGACCCAAAACCCTCCATAAAGACCCTAAACCCTCCATAAAGACCCCAAACCCTCCATAAAGACCCAAAACCCTCCATAAAGACCTAAAACCTTCCATAAAGACCCAAAACCTTCCATACGGACCCAAAACCCTCCATAAAGACCCTAAAACCCTCCATAAAGACCCAAAACCCTCCATAAAACCCATCTCAGACCCCCAAAGACCCCCTCCATAAAAACCCTCCAGACCTAAAACCCTCCATAAACCCTCCATAAAGACCAAAACCCTCCATAAAGACCCCAAACCCTCCATAAAGACCCAAAACCCTCCATAAAGACCCTAAAACCCTCCATAAAGACCTTAAAACCCTCCATAAAGACCCCCAAAACCCTCCATAAAGACCTAAAACCCTCCATAAAGACCTAAAACCTCCGTCCAAACCCTCCATAAAGACCCAAAACCCTCCATAAAGACCCAAAACCCTCCATAAAGACCCAAAACCCTCCATAAAGACCCTAAACCCTCCATAAAGACCCCAAACCCTCCATAAAGACCCAAAACCCTCCATAAAGACCTAAAACCCTCCATAAAGACCCCAAAACCCTCCATAAAGACCCAAAACCCTCCATAAAGACCTAAAACCCTCCATAAAGACCCAAAACCCTCCATAAAGACCCAAAACCCTCCATAAAGACCTAAAACCCTCCATAAAGACCCAAAACCCTCCATAAAGACCTAAAACCCTCCATAAAGACCCCAAACCCTCCATAAAGACCCAAAACCCTCCATAAAGACCACAAACCCTCCATAAAGACCAAAAACCCTCCATAAAGACCCAAAACCCTCCATAAAGACCCAAAACCCTCCGTAAAGACCCCAAAACCCTCCGTAAAGACCCCAAACCCTCCATAAAGACCCAAGACCCTCCATAAAGACCAAAAACCGTCCGTAAAGACCCAAAACCCTCCATAAAGACCCAAAACCCTCCATAAAGACCAAAAACCCTCGATAAAGACCCAAAACCCTCCATAAAGACCCAAAACACTCCATACAGACCCCAAACCCCCCATAAAGACCCAAAACCCTCCATAAAGACCTAAAACCCTCCATACAGACCCCAAAACCCTCCATAAAGACCCAAAACCCTCCATAAAGACCAAAGACCCTCCATAAAGACCCAAAACCCTCCATAAAGACCGAAAACCCTCCATAAAGACCCCAAAACCCTCCATAAAGACCAAAGACCCTCCATACAGACCCCAAACCCTCCATAAAGACCCAAAACCCTCCATAAAGACCAAAGACCCTCCATACAGACCCCAAACCCTCCATACAGACACCAAACCCTCCATAAAGACCCCAAAACCCTACATAAAGACCCCAAACCCTACATAAAGACCCTAAAACCCTCCATAAAGACCTAAAACCCTCCATAAAGACCCAAAACCCTCCATAAAGACCCCAAAACCCTCCATAAAGACCCCAAACCCTCCATAAAGACCCCAAAATCCTCCATAAAGACCCAAAACCGTCCATAAAGACCCCAAACCCTACATAAAGACCCTAAAACCCTCCATAAAGACCTAAAACCCTCCATAAAGACCCAAAACCCTCCATAAAGACCCCAAAACCCTCCATAAAGACCCCAAAATCCTCCATAAAGACCCAAAACCGTCCATAAAGACCCCAAAACCCTCCATAAAAACCCAAAACCCTCAATAAAGACCCAAAACCCTCCATAAAGACCAAAGACCCTCCATAAAGACCCCAAAACCCTCCATAAAGACCCCAAACCCTCCATAAAGACCCCAAAACCCTCCATAAAGACCCAAAACCCTCAATAAAGACCCAAAACCCTCCATAAAGACCAAAGACCCTCCACAAAGACCCAAAACCCTCCATACAGACCCAAAACCCTGAAAAGCCCCCACACCTTGGATCTTTATGGAGGGTTTTCGAAGATGAAGAAGAATCCTTTATTGGTTTTTAGTTTTTATGGGCAGTGGTGACTCAACGGTTCAGTCCCTGGTCTACTGGTCAGAAGGTCAGAGGATCAAACCCCGATGCCTCCATTGTTGGGCCCCTGATCAAGGCCCTTAACCGTTCCTGGTCCAGGGGCCATGGCTGATCCTGACTCTGACCTGAACTGGGACATGAGAAAACAACATGTATCCGGGACAATAAAGGTTTCTTTTTTTCTATATTTAATTTTACATCAGTAAATTTGCCATAATTTTGCAATAAATCAAACAATAATTCATCCACTGCCATATCAACTTGTTTGACCATCACCTCATATCCACTGTATTATTAAATAAAACACCAATATTCTCCATAATTACATCCCATAATTCACAGTTTGTATTTTTACCACCTGACATTACATCGATGAGTCTCTCAGGGCTGTTGACCGTCTGGAACATGAAGATAAATCACTTTTTTATTAGTAAAGCTGCTGTTATTGTTGTATTTATGTTCATCACAGAGACGCTTCATAAATATCTCACAATGCTTTTATCCACCTGGACGTAACCTGGTTACTCCTACGACGTTTAGCTGAATACAATGACTCCGTATTTCATTTTACATCAATCATAGAATCATGAATCTACTGTAACATCAACAGGCAGACTGTCAGGATTGTACTCATATCTCACCTACTGTAGCTCACAGTTTGACTTATTACCATATAACTTCCCTCTGGTAACATCTGCAGGTATTTATCTTTAAACACGTTTTAATTCGGTCCAGTTTGAACTCACCAGGTTTCCATCAGAGCTCTTCCTCGTCCTCCTCCGTCGCTGCCGTCTTCTGTTGTTTTCTGTTGTTCGTCTTTACTTCTACCTTCTTCACTTCCCTTCCTGCTTCCTCCCACTCGCTCATTACCAAACACACTTATTCACACTTTCTTTGCCCTCGTCCAAGGTTGACTTTCCCCCTCAGACTCGTGCAGCTTCGCTCGGCTCCTGAACACAATCATTTTTGCGCCGTGAATCCTGCTGGGATCCGTCGTCAACCTGCCCTCAGCCGCCGCACAAGTGAAATGAGCTGATCGTCTCCTCCTGTGATGCAGGAGAGGCATCACCCAGCGGGAGGACTCCAGGTTATCGCCAGAAAACTGATTAAAAACTGATTTTAAAAGCTGCTGTTGGAGCCTGTTGGCTGCAAATCCTCCTCACAGTGTTTAAACTCAAACCAGACTCTGACATGACGAAGCTCAGGGCTGGACGCTGGTGATTCTTTGGACCGGTGTGGCTTTCAGGATGATTATTTTCATTGTCAGCTTTTTGAATTGGATTTAAACGATGTATTTATTAAGGTAAAAAGCTACCTGGCCCTGTGTGAAAAAGTAATTACCCCCTAAACCTAAGGACTGGTAGAGAGCGGCCCAGCCAGCTGTTTGTTGGTTGGTTTCTACAGCTGAGGTTCACCTTTGGGCAGTGTTCATGCTGATTTGCAGCGAGGTCACATTTCATATGTAAATGAGGTCTGGGTCCAGCTTGTGGTTGATTCATGGAGAATGTCTTGCAGGTCTGATGGAAGGTTCCCTGCAGATTCAGATTCTCATATCTTACTGGTTCTGTCAAGGTGAATAAAGTGGGTCCAGCTAACGGTTACAAATATATCAGAAACACATGAGGGATGAATTTTAGACAAACATGCTGCAAACAGGAAACATTAAAGGGAATTAAAGTGAATTAAAAATCATGTGTTTGCTGTAAATGTGTCAGGATCCCTGCTTCAGCCCTGCTTGTCCTCTCCCTCTCCCTCTCCCTTACCTGCCGCCCCGAGCTGTTGGCACCAGAACCCCCGGCATCGGCGACACACTCGCTGCCCGATCCTGCCTGCAGCCAGGCTTCACCACCGCTGGTTCCCAACTAGTCTCCTGCTAGCATTCCCCGAGCCAGCTACCGGCCGTCCTGCATCGGCGACACACTCGCTGCCCGATCCCGCTGGTACCCACAGCTGGCTCCACTCCGGCTTTTCCGTGGCCTCCATCAGCTCCAGCTCACATCCCTGGATTCCCTGAGCCTGCCTGCCCAGTTAGTTTGGTTCCCGCTTTTTGTGAGCACCAGGTTCAGTTTAATTTGGTTTCTTCATGGAAGCTTCAGTGATATTTCCCTTTTGTTTTTAGTTTAGCGCTTTGTCGTAGGTTTGTAGTTTTTGTATGTTTGCTGGTTTCAGTTTCTCCCCTGTGTTTTAGGTCCCTATTATGTATTGGTTTAACATAGTTTAAGTACAATAAATCCTTTGTAGAACACTCCGCCAGTCCTTCTGCTCTCTGTGTCCACACCTGGGTTCTCTGACCCGCCAGAACAAAATGTTCCATAGATTCACCCAAAAATGAAAACATGATGGTGCTGGAAATCTGTGACGACATTAAGGAACATTAAACCAAAACTAAAACCTAAAAATACCTGAAGAGATGAGAAAGTGTTGTTAGAACGGCGGTAAACGCAAAATATACAGGGTTTCCCCCAGTGCTCTATAAGCCTGGTGGTCCACCAGGCTTTCCTTGCCCCCCCCTCCAGGCTAAGCGTCACTTGTTTATTTATTTTAAATAGTTTTTTATGCACCAAAACAGTGATAGTAAAGACGGTATACAGAGCTTTTAACCGCATCTGGTGGTATGGTTGAAAGTGCAACGGCGACAGTTTATGGTCAATACGTGAACACATGGGGGGAGAGGTCAGGTGTAGTTTCCATCATCTGAACACCCAAAACCTCTACCTGTCTACACGCTAACAACTTTTACGTGACATGTCACGGAGAAAGGGTCAAAAAATGTTGGGCACTTTCTTTTTCTGAAGTCGGAGGAGCACTGGAGGAGACCATGAGCCGCTGGTTCACCTCCAGGCCAAGGGGAGTTCATCCCGACCGAGCCGCGGCTCCATGATGAGGCAGAGCCAGTGGAGTTAGCATGGATGTTAGCATGGATGTTAGCACGGATGTTAGCACGTCGTCGGAGCAGCCTTCTGCGAGCCGCGATGGTAAACATGGAACTAGTGGATTTAATCCAAAATGGTTAGCTGACCCTAAATTTAGCGGATGGCTCTACCAGACCCAGTATGGTAAACCCAGACGGATTGATGCACTGATCCAACCTGAACCATGATCAGGTCACACAGCACAGCAGACCTGTTCAGCCTCTGAGTTCCCTGGTTTTACCCCTTGGTCATGTTTGCACTTTTTTATTTATGTTAATTTATTTTACTTTTAAATGTGACCAGCAACGGCTTGTTTTAAGATTCACTAGGATTTAACTTAAGTGAAAACAACTGATATTATTTATTTTAATTGTATTTTTTCATGTTTGTTAAAACTGTATTTCAAGATTGTGCCTTTAATAAGACTCTATGTTTAAGTATTGTTAATAAATGGCTGATAATCACACATAGTAGTCATAATTTCAAAACTCCGGTCAACTTTTAACTTTTTTTTAAAATCAAAAACACGGTGGGCTTCTCTACCACTGAGCTGAGCATGTTTTCTGGGGGAACCCTGATGTATGAACCCTGCTGTCGTCCAGTCGGCTCATTAGAAGGACTAAAGGACCACTGAAGAAGCGTTTATTATTTATTCTACTGACATTAAATGAAGGCAGCTGGAAGGAAAGACAGGAATGAGAAATAAGATCAGTTTAAATATTCCGTCTCAGGATCTCGGGCGCCTCCAGGTGTTTTTCTGTCCAGTGTTCGAGGTCTCAGGTCAGTTTTACTCATTTTGCCTGAGATCAGAAGCTCAGTGGAGGCTGCTGAACAGAAAGGGTTCATGTCCTGATGGAAGCTGCTCCTCGGCTCCTTCCTGCTCTGACGTTCTGTTTGTTCTGCGACGAGCCGCCGTGAGCTTCAGCTTCAAAACCAAATTTCCCTCACGGACCATAAAGGCAGAGCGACTGGATGGATTGGACCTGGGAGTCTCTGCTCCCCGTGAAGTTGTTTCATTAGTTTCCATGGCGACCCAGCGCCGAAGCACTTTAATTCATCCGCTAACGACACGAGAGCATCTCTGCTGTCGCCTGGTTCATAAAGGAACGAGGAGAAACGATGGTGAGAGAAAAGACGACGGGCAGCAGACAGAAAACAAAGTGACATCACCAACCTGTGATGTTCTATAGATGTGGTCCTCATGTTCTGTTCCTGGGTCTGCTGTTGATCGTTGTAAAGGATTCTCCCTGTGCAGCGCTGCTCTGCTCCCAGAGCTCCTGCAACACTTGTTCTTTAAGATGTTCACTCTGTTTTCACTCTCAGCTCATTTTTCTTCACTGGGGCTCATTTTTCTGTCTTAAGTCCTGCAGCCCTGTGAAACCAGAACATCATGAAGAAGGAGAGAGAACCTCATTTTCTCTAATTATTTATTTTACAAAGATGTAAAATCCTGAAACCATCGTGTCCAACATGTCTCCTCAGATGTTAAAACTCTGGAACTAATGTTGTCCCCTCATCCTGTAGATATTTACCTCCATGTTTTAGCCTCTACAGACTCATCAGCGGTTGGAAGACGTTCCACCATGCTGGATGTATCTCCAGCTACTAGATGTTCCTCCATGCTGGATGTATCTCCAGCTACTAGATGTTCCTCCATGCTGGATGTATCTCCAGCTACTAGATGTTCCTCCATGCTGGATGTATCTCCGGCTACTAGATGTTCCTCCATGCTGGATGTATCTCCGGCTACTAGATGTTCCTCCATGCTGGATGTATCTCCGGCTACTAGATGTTCCTCCATGCTGGATGCATCTCCGGCTGCTAGATGTTCCTCCATGCTGGATGCATCTCCAGCTGCTAGATGTTCCTCCATGCTGGATGCATCTCCAGCTGCTAGATGTTCCTCCATGCTGGATGCATCTCCAGCTGCTAGACGTTCCTCCATGCTGGATGCATCTCCAGCTGCTAGACGTTCCTCCATGCTGGATGCATCTCCAGCTACTAGACGTTCCTCCATGCTGGATGCATCTCCAGCTACTAGACGTTCCACCATGCTGGATGCATCTCCAGCGACTAGACGTTCCACCATGCTGGATGCATCTCCAGCGACTAGACGTTCCACCATGCTGGATGCATCTCCAGCGACTAGACGTTCCACCATGCTGGATGCATCTCCAGCTACTAGACGTTCCTCCATGCTGGATGCATCTCCAGCTACTAGACGTTCCACCATGCTGGATGCATCTCCAGCTACTAGACGTTCCTCCATGCTGGATGATCTCCAGCTACTAGATCTCCAGCCACTGCTGTTCCACCATGCTGGATGCATCTCCAGCTACTAGACGTTCCACCATGCTGGATGCATCTCCAGCTACTAGACGTTCCTCCATGCTGGATGCATCTCCAGCTACTAGATGTTCCTCCATGCTGGATGTATCTCCAGCTACTAGATGTTCCTCCATGCTGGATGTATCTCCAGCTACTAGATGTTCCTCCATGCTGGATGTATCTCCAGCTACTAGATGTTCCTCCATGCTGGATGCATCTCCAGCTACTAGATGTTCCTCCATGCTGGATGCATCTCCAGCTACTAGATGTTCCTCCATGCTGGATGTATCTCCAGCTACTAGATGTTCCTCCATGCTGGATGTATCTCCAGCTACTAGATGTTCCTCCATGCTGGATGTATCTCCAGCTACTAGATGTTCCTCCATGCTGGATGCATCTCCAGCTACTAGATGTTCCTCCATGCTGGATGCATCTCCAGCTACTAGATGTTCCTCCATGCTGGATGTATCTCCAGCTACTAGATGTTCCTCCATGCTGGATGCATCTCCAGCTACTAGATGTTCCTCCATGCTGGATGTATCTCCAGCTACTAGATGTTCCTCCATGCTGGATGTATCTCCAGCTACTAGCATCTCCAGCTACTGTTCCTCCATGCTGGATGCATCTCCAGCTACTAGACGTTCCTCCATGCTGGATGCATCTCCAGCTACTAGACGTTCCTCCATGCTGGATGCATCTCCAGCTACTAGACGTTCCTCCATGCTGGATGCATCTCCAGCTACTAGACGTTCCTCCATGCTGGATGCATCTCCAGCTACTAGACGTTCCACCATGCTGGATGCATCTCCAGCTACTAGATGTTCCTCCATGCTGGATGCATCTCCAGCTACTAGATGTTCCTCCATGCTGGATGTATCTCCAGCTACTAGATGTTCCTCCAGCTACTAGATGTTCCTCCATGCTGGATGTATCTCCAGCTACTAGATGTTCCTCCAGCTACTAGATGTTCCTCCATGCTGGATGTATCTCCAGCTACTAGATGTTCCTCCATGCTGGATGCATCTCCAGCTACTAGATGTTCCTCCATGCTGGATGCATCTCCAGCTACTAGATGTTCCTCCATGCTGGATGTATCTCCAGCTACTAGATGTTCCTCCATGTTGGATGTATCTCATACAACTTGTTCCTCACAAGGGGCAGCAAAGTTGATCTGTAGATATGTATTTGAACATCTCATCCAACAGCAGCTAACATCCATATTTCATATTTCTGTACTAAATGTGAGCATGAAGTTAAACGGTTGATGTGTCTCTGAAGGTTCTCGGTCGTCCAGGTCACGGTTGTCTTCGTAGATTCAGTCGAAGCATCTGGGCTAGCTGGAGTTTCTCAGATGCTTCGACTGAAACCTCGAGGACAAATTTAACAGAACTAGTCTGACTAAGAACTGATGAGTAAACTGAAGGTTTGTTGTTTCTGTTTCCGTCTCGCCTCACAACATTGTTGAGAAACCACAGATCGAGCTGGTTTTCCTCCGTCGTCAACAGGGACTCGTGTTATTGATCGTTACCATGGAAACACAGATACCCAATGAGGAGGGGGGGCTTTAAAGACCTCAAATTATCTTCAGATCACAAAAGGGTTTCTGAAACAAACACATGGAAACAATCTGATTTTACTGCAGCTCCTCCTCACCAACAGTCTGTTTATATTAGTCAGTAACTGAAGAACTCAGTTATCTGGAAAAACAAACTGTTTGGTCGGTTTATCAACTAGTCGATCTAAAGGAAACTAACACGTCTGAGTGATTATCACAGAAAATAAACCATCTGACAGCGTCCATGTCAGAGTTGAGTCTGCAACTGAAAGTCAGACATAAAAACACAAAACAGCTTTTATCTGTGGTTTGGTGAAGACATTTATGTCAATGCAGGTAAGCACGTTAGCTCAGGTTAGCACGTTAGCTCAGGTCAAACATGTTAGCTCAGGTCAAACATGCTAGCTCAGGTTAGCACAAGTTAGCTCAGGTTAGCACATGTTAGCTCAGATTAGCACAAGTTAGCTCAGATTAGCACATGTTAGCTCAGGTTAGCACATTTCAGCTCAAGTCAAACAAGCTAGCTCAGGTTAGTATAAGTTTGTTCAGGTTAGGACATTTTGGCTCAGGTTAGCTCAGGTTATTACAAGTTAGCTCAGGTTAGCACATGTTACCTCAGGTTAAACCTGTTAGCTCAGGTTAGCACATGTTAGCTCAGGTTAGCACATGCTAGCTCAGGTTAGCACATGCTAGCTCAGGCTAAACATGTTAGCTCAGGTTAGCACATGTCAGCATAGGTTAAACATGTTAGCTCAGGTTAGCACATTTTACCTCAGGTTAGCACAGGTTAGCTCAGGTTAAACATGTTAGCTCAGGTTAGCACGTTAGCTCAAGTTAAACATGTTAGCTCAAGTTAAATATATTAGCTCAAGTTAAACATGTTAGCTTAAGTTAAACATGTTAGCTTACGTTAAACATGTTAGCTCAGGTTAGCACATGTCTGCTCAGGTTAAACATGTTAGCTCAGGCTAGCACATGTTAGCTCAAGTTAAACATGTTAGCTCAAGTTAAATATATTAGCTCAAGTTAAACATGTTAGCTTAAGTTAAACATGTCTGCTCAGGTTAAACATGTTAGCTCAGGTTAGCACATGTCTGCTCAAGTTAAACATGTTAGCTCAGGTTAGCACATGTCTGCTCAGGTTAAACATGTTAGCTCAAGTTAAACATGTTAGCTCAGGTTAGCACATTTTACCTCAGGTTAAACATGTTAGCTCAGGTTAGCACATGTTAGCTCAAGTTAAACATGTTAGCTCAAGTTAAATATATTAGCTCAAGTTAAACATGTTAGCTTAAGTTAAACATGTTAGCTCAGGTTAGTACATGTCTGCTCAGGTTTAACATGTTAGCTCAGGTTAGCACATGTCTGCTCAAGTTAAATATGTTAGCTCAAGTTAAATATGTTAGCTCAAGTTAAACATGTTAGCTTAAGTTAAACATGTTAGCTCAGGTTAGCACATTTTACCTCAGGTTAAACATGTTAGCTCAGGTTAGCACATGTTAGCTCAAGTTAAACATGTTAGCTTAAGTTAAACATGTTAGCTCAGGTTAGTACATGTCTGATCAGGTTAAACATGTTAGCTCAGGTTAGCACATGTTAGCTCAGGTTAAACATGTTAGCTCAAGTTAAATATGTTAGCTCAAGTTAAACATGTTAGCTTAAGTTAAACATGTTAGCTCAGGTTAGCACATGTCTGCTCAGGTTAAACATTTTAGCTCAAGTTAGCACATGTTAGCTCAGGTTAGCACATGTTAGCTCAAGTTAAATATGTTAGCTCAAGTTAAACATGTTAGCTTAAGTTAAACATGTTAGCTCAGGTTAGCACATTTTACCTCAGGTTAAACATGTTAGCTCAAGTTAAACATGTTAGCTCAGGTTAGCACATGTTAGCTCAGGTTAGCACATGTTAGCTCAGGTTTAACATGTTAGCTCAGGCTAGCACATGTTAGCTCAGGTTTAACATGTTGGCTCAAGTTAAACATGTTAGCTCAGGTTAGCACATGTTAGCTCAGGTTTAACATGCTAGCTCAGGCTAGCACATGTTAGCTCAGGTTTAACATGTTGGCTCAGGTTAGCACATGTTAGCTCAGGTTTAACATGTTAGCTCAGGTTAAACACACTATTGGATGTTTGGACTCCGACTGTCAGACAACGGCATCTAAAAATCTGAAATCAGAGTTTAGTTTTAATGAGCTCAGGTTAGCACATGTTAGCTCAGGTTAGCACATGTTAGCTCAGGTTAAACATGTTAGCTCAGGTTAGCACATGTTAGCTCAGGTTAAACACACTATTGGATGTTTGGACTCTGACTGTCAGACAACGGCATCTAAAAATCTGAAATCAGAGTTTAGTTTTAATGAAAATCATTTTCCTGGAGAAGCAGCAGCTGTGAAAGTCCAGATACCTGCTGGTCTGATTCTGTGGTGGAATAAAACAGTTCAGTGTTGATCTGATCACAGCTGCAGCTTTAACTCATGGAGGAGGGTTTACAGTTCAAGCTGATGCAGCAGCGACATCTGCTGGTCGCTGAAGGAATCACATGTAAACCACATAAAGCTCACTTTAAATGAACACGAAGGACTTTTGTGTTTGTTTCACGGATTCATCATTTCTATGCAATTTGGGAAAAAACAACAACCCACATCTGTAACATCTGTATGCTGACAAAGTTAGTATAGTCATAGTGTGAACAGTGTAACGTCTGACACAAGCTGTGTCTCAATTCAGGGGCTGCATCCTTCTAGGCTGCATTATTCGGCTGCATACGTCACAGCGGTGCAACTAAGGCCGTCCCATTTCGTAAAAACTCCAAGACTCCTTCAAATGCGGCCGACGAATGCGTCCTTCTTTTCCACAGATTTGAAGGATGCATTGATGTACAGAGAAGATGGATGGAGGATTGTAGTTTTAAATATGAGTATTGTGTTACAGCTCAGTCCGATAGTACAAGTGCTGAACACATTAAAATTTGTTTTAAAAAACAATTAAGTTACGTTATTGATGAGCCGCTGCAGTTTAAAGCGTTTACTTTCCAGTTGTTCAGCTTCAGTGTTTAAGTTATATTTTACCGTGACTGTGGTGATTTTTTTCTGACTGTGGCACCACATAAACGACTCTTTTATAAATATTCACATATTGATTCCTTATTTAAATTACTATATGAAGAAGAAGTAAAACAGTTCCTAAATGCTGCTGGAGCTTCTATTGGTGGTGATTCTCTGTAGACCAGTGAAAACATGACTCTCCTCACTGTTCTTAGTTTAGCTCCACCAAGTTATCTGATAACATGTTTAACATACATTATATCTGGTTTCTGTTCAGACAGCAGGTATTTAGTGATCCTCATCAGAAACATTCAGCCCAGAGACTGTGGAGGTTTATAATATCTGAAGTTCATATCAGTGGATGTCAACAGATTTAAACCAGCTTCTTGTTTTTCAGACAGTTTAGTCCCGAACCACCGGACAGAACAAGACCCTCAAGTCTTCAAGGATATAAAACATATTAAAAACAAAAAAACACAATTTCAGGATCAAATCCAGTCAAAAATTAGGTAAAATTACAACATAGTCGTCTCATCCTGATCGTCGGGATGAAAAGTTGTTTGTCAGGGTTGCTAGGCAACAAAGAGAGGTGCTATGACGTCATGACGCAAGCAGGAAGTTCATCGTAGACTAGACCAGCTCATTCAACAAATGCTCATGCAGCCTTCCGTCCTTAGAAGGACCCAGCCTTTGAAGGACGGAAGGCTGGGTCCTTTGAAGGATGCAGCCCCTGAATTGGGACACAGCTATAGAGTCCTAGAAACCATCAGTGGTTCCTGGATGTGTTTCTGGTTTCTGATCATCCACCAGAGGAACCTTTAACAGGTGCATTCTGGGTAAACTTTAAGCCATATATCAGCATGTTGGTAGGAGGTTGGTCAGAACAAGTTCTAGACAATGGAAGGATCAGTTTAAGGATCGTCTATAGACAGGATTCACTCTGAGGGGGAATCAGTTTGTAATACAGACTTTAACTCTGCTGACTGAAGGATTCATGGCTGGAAGCTGCTTTAGACTCAGTGATCAAACATCAAACCTTAAAGCTTTAGTTTGGATCCACGAGGTAGTCTCAGGTTTCAGGGTTCTGTTCCCGTCACAGTGACTGGTTTAGTGTTCAGCTCAATGAGTCCCCTGAACTCACATGTTAACACCTGGTGGCTAAAAAGGAACGTTAACGAACGGCCAGGAGCTCTGTTCATCGGTCCGTTCTCCAAGTTCTTCAAAATGACCAACAACCAGCTGAAGCAGGTTCTTCACTGAACCAGGCGGGTCCACAAAGAACTGAGGGAAATGGTTCCTCAAAGATCCTGTTTCTACTGAAGTTCTTTGAGGTGTCATTCATAAAGAGGAACCAGCTGGTGGTGGTTCCTTGATGCACCTCTGTTGGTTCTTTAAAGAAGAACCATCGTTGGTTCTGGCAGCGTCTTGATTTTATGGTTCTGTGTTGGTTTATTATCACTGACACCAATAAAACTAATTGAGGATGAAGCACAAGAACCTGAAGCTCCAGTTTATGGGTGTTTTACAGTCCAGTCTCCTCCTGGATCATCTTCCCTGCAGTCTGAAGTCCTCCATGGAAACAACATGAAGAAGGACAGAACTCAGACATGTCTTCTGTCAGCAGGACTCAGAACGATGGAGACCAGAGAGAAGATGAATTTCTTTATTTATTTTGCAAAGATGGAATCAACATAGGCTGCACGGTGGCTCGGTGGTCAGCAGCGTCGCCTCACAGCTAGAAGATCCCCGGTTCGCGTCCCGGTTCGGACGCCTGGGATCTTTCTGTGTGGAGTTTGTATGTTCTCCCTGTGCAGCGGGTTTTCACCAGCTTCCTCCCACAGTCCAAAGACATGCTGAGGTTAACTGATGATTCTAAACTGTCTGTAGGTGTGAATGAGAGTGTGCTTGGTTGTTTGTCTCTATATGTAGCCCTGTGATAGACTGGCGACCTGTCCAGGTGTCTCCTGCCTTCACCCTGAGTCGGCTGGGATAGACTCCAGTCCCCCCGCGACCCTACAGAGGATTAAGCGGTGTATAGATGACAGATGGAATCAACATGTCCAGCATACCTCCAGGGTGTTCTTCTGGTCCTCAGCCGTGACATCTGGCAGCAACAGACATGATCACATCTGAGTTACTGAATGGATCCAACACAGGACGAACTGTTAATAGACAAAACATCAATACAGCGATACATCGTCGTTCCTCCTTGTGAGATATGAGCATCAATACTCTGGCTCCAAATATCCATACTTTAATATAATAAGGCGCTCTAAACCCTCCACATTCCTCAGCGTCACTACTTCATGTCCACATGGTGGCGTTTATCACATGAATGAAGAGACTGGAGCAGAAATGAATCGACCCAACAACAGTACAGGTATAATGGAGGACAGCAGCGCTACCATAAGAGACGCAAGCAAGCTGGACAAAGACTATTCCATATGCAAGAACTGCCTCACCAAAGTAAAGCCCACAGGAAACACCAGCAACATGCAAACCCACCATCCTGAACTCCTGGCCCAGAAAGCAGCTGATGCAGCTCAAGTTTCAAGTCATTAATGACCTGAAACTTGAGCTGCATCAGCTGCTTTCTTGGCTCCCGCGGGAGGGTAGTGATCTACAGTAAAACTATTTGTTTCTTTATTTATTAACACAGTAAGTGACTGAGTTACACCGATGCTACGGTGTAACCACGGCAGCAACAGCAGTCAGGATGTGTGTGGACGAGTGTTCAGATCTCAAAATAATTATCCAGATACCACCACGACTGAATATTAAATATTAGGATATTCAGATATTCGGGCCCTACAGCTGTTACTACAATGTTTGAAGAAAAGCTTCCGTTTTCGTCCCTGAGGGCTGCCGGCATCATGTGATGGTACATGTTTGACAAGTTATTCAGTGTGTTTGTAGAAGAGTCCTATGGTGACACTATTTGTCTTTGTTCAGTGGTTCGTCCAAAATGGTGTCAAATCCTGTGAAAGTGACACCAAATTGCAGTAAATACATGTAGCGATCGCAGAGCCAATAACAAAGACTAAACTGTGTGCTGCAATGCATTATGGGAGTTTTGTAATGCCAGCACTATGAGTGGAGAGTGTAGCGGGGCTCATTGTTACCACCACTGTTCTGTTATACTAACGTCTCCGTGTGTTCATATTAAACCATGAAAAGAGTGACTCAAGTGATGCTTTCACACAGTGTTTAATAAAAACATATTATACCTGTCCTTTTTACAGGCATTTTATACTTCTCAGTTGCAGGCATTGTGATGTATTAATTATCGTAGTATCGCTGTATCGTAATAGTACTGGTATCACGTATTGTATCGTATCTTGAGGTACCCTGTGATTCCCACCCCTAAATGTTAACGGCCAGTTCTTAGTCCAACATCTTCCATCAGAGTCGACCTTGTGGCCCCAGATGGTTCAGAACAGTACCTTCCATTTCCAAGAGCCAGTGATTACAGACGTGTCCTCTGCTGGATCCGTTCAGTCACTGATCTGCTGGACGCTGTTCTGTCCTCACCAGGTCTTCATGGCTGTGAGAGTTTCATCTCTGGAGATACTCAACAGTAGAAATGGCTGCTGAAGTTAAATGTTCCTTCTGAGGGTGAAAACATAAAAACTCTGAGGTCTGAAAACGTGAAAGATTTAAAAACAGCACACGAGTAACAAAACGTGAGACCGCTGTTGGACCGCCATCTGAAATGAGCAGGACAGATGAAATCAGGTTGAGTGTAGTAACGGGCTTATAACAGGTCGACTGCAGCAACGGCGTCACCACTTTCAGCAGTCGTGAACCTGCGAGGAAAGATGGCTGCCAGCGCTAGCACTGCTAACGTTAGCAGATCCACCAGCAGACACTCAATCTGAAAACACGACACGGATCCTCACAGTGCAGAGCTACAGAATGATGCAGCCGTGTTTCCTGACTGCTCCACCAGCAGAATAGTCCAAACCTAGATATCCCTTTAATCAAAACCAGCTGCAGCAAACAAGTGGGAGCATCAGCAGGAACCTTCAGTCTATTTATTTACATCCGCTGTAACTCGTAAGACCTATTGTTATGTGCAGCCAAACAAATCAGTGACTGATTACTAATATACGTTTAGCACGCTTCTACTTCTGAGCTGGTACATTTACAGACAAATGAAACAGACTGTAAAAGTAGGGATGCACAATAATATCGGCGTCCGATAATTATCGGTTAATTTTGGCAATTATGACGTCATTCCGATAGTAAAAAATCAGCCGATAAAATGAGCTGATAATAATAAAGACTTAGAATCTTGGTTTTTGCCGTTGGTCTGTGTTGTGGTTTGTCCTCATGCCTGGCTCCTCAACCCCTCCCCTCCCTGACGGTACTGTCGCATGTGTGTGATGTCATCAGACTGCGCGGGCAGAGAAAAACAAGCAGCATGGTGGCACTGACCAGTGTGGACTTTGTTTACTGTAACAGAAGAAGTTGTTTCACTAGGACTGGTCTAGAATATTGGAATATCCAACTATTTGTTCGTTGTGGTGGTATTTGGATGGTAATTTTGATACTCAAAAAGTCGTGCGTGCCACCGAACCCCACGAAGCGTTGCCGAGGCTGTAGTACACCGCTGAGGCTCTAGAACGCTGCAGTGGTTGCAGTAGGGGACCTGACAACTCCGGTGTCACATTCCGGTGCGCAATCGGTTGAAATGATCGGTTATCGGCTGCAAGAAGTATAAAATGATCGATTATCAGAATTGGTTGAAATTGGCGTTATCATGCATCCCTATGTAAAAGTGACCATTACATTAACACAGTAGCTCTGGTCGGAGGTCATGAACTGCCACAGAAGTCTTTGTCATGGTGCCCGTAGTACTTTGGATGTAAACTGCTGCTGCTGGTTCAACCTCTGGGGATCATCAGGACACACTTCATCCTCTCAGCACCAACATCCTCCTGATCACCATCAATACCTCCACCTGCAGAGAAGAAGACAGAGCAGAGATCAGTGAGTGTCTGCAGAGACTCTGGATCAGCTGATCATCAGCATAAAGAGCAGCAGGACTTCAGTCCTGTTCACAGCAGCAGCTTCATGCTAACGTGTTGGAGTGAACACACTGAGCTCCAAGCTCACACACCTGCACACACTGTCAGCATCAGGCGTGTTCCTCTGCACATGTCACTGCAGTCCACATGGAAACAAGCTGCTGACAGTCATCAAGCTTCATCACTGCACAAACTCTTCCTCATGGATTTACTGCTGCTCCATCTGAACCAACAGTCTCTGTGAGTCCATCAACATCTCATCTGTCTACAAACTAACTCAGAGTCTGGCAGCAAAGGGGGCAAAACATCTGTTCAGATGCTTCTGGAAGGTTCAACATCTGGAAGAGACTGAATCAAACAGCACATGTCTGTAGAATAAAGAGGTTTTATCAGGCTGAAGTCCAGTTAAACAGTCATTTGATGGTCAGACATGGTCAAAGATCAAATTCATGTTGGTACAAAAGCAGATTATTGCTGAGACATTATTTCCAGTGGTGTCCTGTTTCTCAGTTTACATGGAGGTTCATTATTCCTGTGGTTTTATCTGTAGCTGAACCAAATGATCAGATGGGAGTCAAGCAGCAGGAGATGCTGAGAGAAAGACTAAATGTGATGAAGCTGCTGTGAAATAAGAGCCCCAGGTCTGCAGGCTTCAGTCTCACTGATCTCAGAGCTGTGACTAACATCAACCTGATCAGCTGATCACTGTTGACATGAGACGACAAACAGTCAGATCAGATGTGATGGACCCTCTGATGGAGGAGGACCACTGTCTGTGCACATCTGGAATCAGCTTCATGTCCTCAACACATCAACACAACAACAACAGTGGGCTTCACATCCACTCAAACACATGATGACAACCAGCTTGTGGCTCCTCTGATTGGCTGACTGCTGTCTCTGTGTTCCTGTCCAGTCCTGGAGTCTGTCTCCATTCTGCTTCACAGCTTCACTGAGAAGCTGCAGGTTTACAGGAGACACTGGATCTTTGCTCTGATACTGACTGTTTAGTAGAAAACTGACTGACTGGAACCTTCTACTGACCTCAGAGTCTTCAGGCTGCAGTCTGGACTCTCCACAAGATCCTCCAGATGTTTCACTCCTGGATCCTTCAGGTCTTTGTTCCTGCTCAGGTCCAGATGTTCCAGATGTGAGGGTTTGGACTTCAGAGCTGAGACCAGATAATCACAGCTGATCTCTGACAAACTGCAGTTCTCCAATCTGAATAAAGAATAAAAGATGTGAGTTGAGGAGACAGAGTTCCTTGTTGAAACCATCCAGAGGTCCATCATGTGTTCAGAGCTGAAGTCCACGTTTAACCCTCTTCAGATGTTCTCTTCATACATGCAGCTCAATGAATGACATCTGTTCATTTACTTTACTAGTGGAGAAGCTGCTGGACCACAGAGTACAAATACTTGTGTTTACAGGACATCAACATGAAAACCATAAGAAGGTTCAGCAGCAGATGAACCGACTGTCTTTACTTCAGAGATCTCACAGCTCCAAATGCTGCCAATGATCCAGGAGAGAGTTTGTTCCTCTGGTTACAGTGAAAGTGCTGCAGGGATGTGGAACCCAACAGGTGCTGACAGGTGAGGAGAGGTTTTACTGACTGACTGATATCAGCTCATCAGAAAGGACTTCAATGATACTTTAGCTTTGACTCTGGACTGGTCTGACCTCATGACTCCCTGCTACAATTAAACAGAACAACTATTTGGGTTTGGATGATTCACACAAGTCAGTAAAGTGATTTGAAACAAGCAACATTCAGCCAAAGGTGAGAAGTTTGAATCACTGAAACATGATGTCTGACCCCAGAGTCTTCAGGTTGCAGTCTGGACTCTCCAGAAAACCACACAGATGTTTCACTCCTGGATCCTTCAGGTTGTTCCTGCTCAGGTCCAGATGTTCCAGATGGGAGGGGTTGGACTTCAGAGCTGAGGCCAGAGAATCACAGCTGATCTCTGACAACCAGCAGCCCCTCAATCTGAATAAAGGATAAAAGATGTGAGTTGAGGAGACAGAGTTCCTTGTTGAAACCATCCAGAGGTCCATCATGTGTTCAGAGCTGAAGAAGCTTCACAATGTACAAGTTGATCAAATGGAAACTCCAAACAGCTGAAGCCAACAGGAAGCAGCTTCCAACAGTCCAACAGAACCAGAGAAGAAGAGCTCTCATTCATATTAAAGAGTAAACTCAGTCAGGTTTCTCAGTAACATCAGTCCTGATCATAACCACCAAACATTCAGAGGCTCCAGACTCTAGAAGATCTTCATGTTCTGGAACCATGGACACATGTCAATCAGGACTCTACATTCACATCATCTCATTATTGATCATCTGTCACTGATAGAGGAAAGTGTCCATCAGTGTTCAGAGGACAAGGTGACGTCTTCAGACTGTTTTCTAAACCTGAGTCCTTTTAAAAAGTTACTCTGAGGATCTGAAGGACACCAACGTCCACATCAACAATAATCCCAACCAATGTTCTACATTAATGTCATTTCCACTTCCAGTCACTGGTCTCTTTAGTCTACATCAGTCCTGATCACAACCTCCACAGATTCATTCATTCTCAGGATTTTAACCTTTATTATTCTAGTTGTTGTCACTGACATTAAAGGAAATGAACTTTACTTTGTCACCAGTCATATATTCATCAGTAGAACCTTGACATTGATGGATCTCCTCCCTCAGCAAGGATCTGAACCCTTTAAAGACCAGTCTGTGTTCATGATGCCACAGCTGTTTGAAGTTAAAGATTTATTTTAATTTAGAGGTGGATTTTTGAAAACTTGCCTCGATGAGGTCACAGACCCTGAAATGTGAATGAATCCAACCATAGCGGAGCAGAAACGTCCTGACTGGTCTTTAACTAAAGAACGGGGTCTGGTTTCCCAGGAGGAGGAGGACAGATGGAGAAGCTGTGATGCTTCGTTCTGTCAGCTCATGTTTATTCCTCCAACCTTTAGTGTTGAACCAACATGATTCCATCAGACTCTGAGAGCTGTCTAGACTTCTTCTTGAGAACCTTTGAAGACACCAACAGTTGGTCCACAGTGATTCCTGTTGGATGAAGCTGCCTGATCACCACCGGCCCACTGCTGGACGACTGACTCACAACTATATTCTTTATATCACTGGAGAAAAACACACAAGATCAAACTAGTGTGAATAAAACAAACAGATCCAACTATTTTCCTGATGAAGGTCTGGGACTGAAACGCTGCTGGAACAGAAGCAGACGTTTGAAGACGTCACCTTGAACTCTGGACAAAGTGGGATCAACACTTTTCACTGTTTCTACCTTTCAGACATGATTTAAATCACTGACAGTAAATCAAGTATAGAACGATCCTGAGCTGCTGCCTGGTTTCAATCTGACCTGGAGACAAACATCAGGTCACATATGAAGATCAGGGTCCGTATTCACAAACCTTCTTAGAGTCCTCTCAGAGAGCTCCTAGCTTAGCCTCAAAACTCCCAGCAAGAATCTGAGCTAATTAAATTAACTGTGACACAGCTTCACAATGTCTGAACGTGCCTCATTCACATGTCCATTATGTGACCATGCTGCTGCCCTCTTGGCCAGGTCTCCCTTGTAAAGGAGATCTCTGATCTCAATGGGACTAACCTGGTTAAATAAAGGCTAAATAAATAAAAAAACTGATGTGCTTATTGTCATGTTTACTGTCCATGCTGGTCATTTTACTACTTCATGTATCTGATATTAAAGGTGGACTCAGACTCAGCTGTCAGCATTTCATCCTTCTAAAAAGCAGTTTGATTTAACAGAACGACCAAAACAACCAATGACAAGGATCAAAAGAGAACAAGGAAGCCAAACTGGACACAGAGCTGTGTCTGCTGTTGGAACAGCTCTGGATGAAAATAAAACAGTGTTAAGAGAGAAACTGGGTCCAGGATCACAGCTTAGTGTCACCACAACTTTACATCACATTCATCTCAGCACACAAACAAAACATGATGTCTGACCTCAGAGTCTTCAGGCTGCAGTCTGGACTCTCCAGAAAACCACACAGATGTTTCACTCCTGGATCCTTCAGGTCGTTTCCACTCAGGTCCAGATGTTCCAGATGGGAGGGGTTGGACTTCAGAGCTGAGGCCAGAGAATCACAGCTGATCTCTGACAACTTGCAGCCCCTCAATCTGAATAAAGAATAAAAGAAGTGAGTTGAGGAGACAGAGTTCCTTGTTGAAACCATCCAGAGGTCCATCATGTGTTCAGAGCTGAAGAAGCTTCACAATGTACAAGTTGATCAAATGGAAACTCCAAACAGCTGAAGCCAACAGGAAGCAGCTTCCAACAGTCCAACAGAACCAGAGAAGAAGAGCTCTCATTCATATTAAAGAGTAAACTCAGTCAGGTTTCTCAGTAACATCAGTCCAGTCCAGGTGTGGTTTCCCAGGAGGAGGAGTACAGCTGGAGAAGCTGTGATGCTTCGTTCAGTCAGCTCATGTTTGTTCCTCCAACCTTTAGTGTTGAACCAACAGTGTCATGGCTATTTGTCTAAAAAATAAACTTAACTAAATAATCAAAAGGCCACTGAAGCACCGTGGGTATGTGGTTTACGCAGGTCAAAGAGTCATCGTCCATGCCAGATTGTTGTGCTTCTTCTTGTTTTATTCAATACCAGGCAAACAAAGAAGAGAACAAAGGCGCCATCCTCCTGCTGCCTCTTGCCCAGGTCAGAAACCACAGACCCACCCAGGTGCATGCTGGTCCTATGCCTGCTACCTACCTAAACAGACCTCAGGTGTCCATAGCATTAACCAAATCTATTAAAAAAACAACTAATTCACCCAAACTGACTTTAATCAGGTCCAGATCACTGAGAACTAAACTCTGAGTTTCTGAGGCTCCACTGCAGCTCAACACAAACACTGTGGAAACACAAACATCCTGACTGGATGTGTGGAAGTCAGACTGCTGAAGTCTCACATCACTTTCACATCAGCTTTACATTCAGACACACAGCAGGACTGTGGATTCTGTCCTCCATCTTGGATCCCTGCAGTCAGCTGATCAGGACATTTATTCACAGACGCTTCAACAAACTAAAATGTCTTCAGACTCTTTTCACAAACATCCTCAACATTTATCAAAGCAAACCTAAAACTTCAGTCAAGAATGTGAAGAGAATAAATCCGACTAACAGTCAGTGAACTGACCTGAGAGTCTCCAGTTTACAGTTTGGACTCTTCAGTCCATCACAAAGATGTTTCACTCCTGGATCCTCCAGGTTGTAGTTTTCACTCAGGTCCAGTTCTTCCAGATGGGAGGGGTTGGACTTCAGAGCTGAGGCCAAGACTTCACAGTCACTCTCTGAGAGTCCACAGTTAGAAAGTCTGTCATGAAACATAAATGATAGAACATGTTATGGTGAGAGACACTTTATGCTTCCTGCTTAGAACATTCAGAGTTTCTACTGTGACTCAGTTCCAGTAGAAAGATGATGATGTCTCTGCTGTGGACCTGCTGCTGTCAGCTTCACCTCCATCCCTGAACATCTCCAGTCTGCTGTCAAACGCTACACAATGGAACTGATCCTGGACAACATCACACCTGGACACCAGTAAAGATCAACACCAGGACATATTGTGATGTGATGACAGACGACTGGGTCAACTTTGGTCCTCAACGTTATTTTGGAGGTTCTGAAAAACTTGTTGAGCACAAACCCAAAGAACAAACCACTGAGGCTGAATTATTTCAACACAAACATGTTCTCAGGGTTTGTAGCATTAAAAACACAACTGTGACTCTGAGTGGATCAGATCTGTGGAAACAGTCTGACTTGTACCGTTCTGCTCTGATAGATTCACACCTCTGAGCATTTCCTCATACGACTCTTCTCTGCAGCAACCAGACAGAGAACACCAGTTTCTTTCTGAGTGACTGAACATCAGGACAGATGTAAAGTCTGGACTCTGGAACACCACTTCCCTCTTTAGAAAGAACAGTTGAGTTCAGAACCAATCAGATGCTCCATGACTCAGTTCAACTCACTCTGCAGCGTCAGTCTTTGTAGGATCACTAGTTTACGGAGCCTCATGTCCAAGTTAACCAGCTTCAGATACAAACTGTTGGACAAGTGACTGAATCACTTCACTGACCTCAGGATTATTCTCCAGCTGAGAAACCAAACCACTGTTACAGCATCAACATCATCTCCTCATTGTCAGATAAAATCATGTTTAAATCTTTACAATCATTATTGATCAATCAGAACATTTCAGAAACAAGTTCTGAGGCTTTGAAAGGTAAAAACTGAATATTACATGGAGCACTGATGACAAACAACAATACAGATTAAATAAATACAAACTAGAATAATCTGAAATAAAAGCTCAGAAGTCAAACTGATTAAATCCATCTGACATCAGGGACATCAATAATCCATCAATCATTTCTGTCAGAGCTCAGAAATGTTGGTTCATCATCCAGATCTGATGTTAAACTCTACAGAGTGAAATCATCACATTAAAGCTGTTGGTCTGATCAGAAGACTGATCTCAGAACCTCCTCATGTGATCAGAGCTTCACTGCCTCCACATCAGAACCTCTACAGTTCTTCATGTGTCTCAGCAGATCTGCATGTTTCCTCCATCAGCCAAAGGAAGAACCACAAGAACAAACTGTTCATTGATTGATCAGCTTCAAACACCACAACATGAAACATCTACTTCTCCACAGCGTTTGAGGCAACTCAAGAACATCTGAGACTGAACTCAGCTGACATGAGATGTTTGAAACAAACCAGTGGAGCTCTGAGAATAATGACATGTTCTGATGAGAACATCTGAAGAACCACTGATCTACTGACTGATCAAATTATTCTCTGTCCGTATGGATGTTCTTCAGTAAACATGGTAAACTTCTGGTTGTAGCTTTCTGAGATGAAGGTTCTTAAAGAAGGAGGGTCGTGTTGGTGTCTGTGTTGTTTTCTTCATACCAATCTGAGGAACCATGTTTAAAATAATGAGGAATAATGTAGCTGGAGTCCTGAACCTTTACAGACTCACTGATCTGAACATCTAGTCTTCAATGGCTCCACCTGCTCTAACAGAATAACCCCAACCAGCTCTATGAGGGTGGAGGATTGGTCCAAACGTCTCAGTGTTTCTGTCTACTCTGACAGCTCCACCAACCATCAAACCTTCATTCTTCACCCTCAGAGGCTGAATCATTTTCCTGTGATTGGAACCAACAAGAGCTTTAAAATGTAAAATAAGGTTAAATGAATGAAAACTTCTTGATGAAGAAATCAGAACCAGGTAAAAACATATATCATGTCTGACATACAGATGAAAGTGGATGAAAGCACTTTTCATCAAATCATCTGAAGCACTCTGAGTTGGAAAACCCTGGTTTTTCTTTTAGCCCAGTACCAATATGACAGAACTCTTCCAGCTGAGACTCTACTGGAGTGGTTTCATTATCAAACCTGATCAATGCTTGTTCAGATACTGGACACAAATGTAAAAACATCAGGGTTTCCCCCAGTGCTTTATAAGCCTGGCGGGCCGCCAGGCTTTCCTTGCCCCCCCGCCAGGCTAAGCGTCACTGGTATATTTATTTTAAATAGTTTTTATCATGCACCAAAACAGTGATAGCAAAGACGGTATAAACCGCATCTGGCGATACCGTTAAAAGCGCAATGGCGACATTTTATGGTCGATACGTGAACTTTTTCCGAAGTCGGAGGAGCACTAGAGGAGACGATAAGCCGCTCGTTCACCTCCAGGCCAAGGGGAGTTCATCCCCGGGGAGCTGACCAAGCCGCGGCTCCATGATGAGGCAGAGCCAGTGGAGTTAGCATGGATGTTAGCACGTCGTCGGAGCAGCCTTCTGCGAGCCGCGATGGTCAACATCCAACTAGTGGATTTAATCCAAAATGGTTAGCTGACCCTAAATTTAGTTGATGGCTCTACCAGACCGAGTATGGTAAACCCAGACGGATTGATGCACTGATCCAACCTGAACCATGTGCAGCATAACGTAGAACAGCACAGCAGACCTGTTCAGCCTCTGAGTTCCCTGGTTTTACCCCTTGGTCATGTGTGCACTTTTTAAATTATGTTAATTTATTTTACTTTTAAATGTGACCAGCAACGGCTTGTTTTAAGATTCACTAGGATTTAACTTATATTATTTATTTCAATTATATTTTTTGTGTTTGTATTTCAAGATCGTGCCTTTTTGTAAGACTCAATGGGTTGTTCACATAATAGTCATAATTTCAAAATTCTTGTTAACTTTTATTTATTTATTTATTTTTTTGTACAAAAACATAGTGGGCCGCCGGTGGGCTTCTCTACCACCGGGCTTAGCAAGTTTTCTGGGGGAAACCCTGAACATCATGTTAATATATTTTCTGATGAAGTGCCTCTGACTGGAACCAAACTCTACATTTAAAGCTTCTGTTGGAGCCAATCAGAGGAAAATGATTTAGAATGACCACATAGAGAACATCTGAAGAACTGAACCACTGATCTACTGACTGATCATGTTCATCACATCTGGACTCACCCAGCCTTTCTGCAGTTCCTCACAGCTGGAATCAGTCTCCTTCGTCCCTCATCTGATGATGTTCTGTACTTGTTCAGGTCCAACTCATCCAGAACCTCTGACATCTGCAGCATGTAGGCCAGAGCTGAGCACTGAAACACAGAGAGTTCCTTCTCTGATCTGTTCTCTGACTGCAGGAACTCTTGGATCTCCTGATGGACTGAGGGATCCTTCATCTCCATCAGACAGTGGAAGATGTTGATGCTTCTGTCTGGAGACTCTGAACTCCACAATTCTAACCAGTTCTGCAGACATTTACGTCCACATTCATCCCAGGAGTGTCTCTCATTCAGTCTGAACATGTCCTCTGTCAGCTTTAAGGAATAAATGCTGCTAAAACGCTGCTAAAGTCTCACAGAGGAACGGTTTCACAAAAACAGCTCTTTAAAACTTTCTTTGCAGATTAAACCAGATGCTGTTTGTTTGTTGTCACCCAAAACAACCACCAGAGGTCACCAAACAGTAGAAATGCTGCTTGGACTTGACTTCAGTTCATTCTGGTTACAACTGCTGGAAACTCAAGTTCATCTCTTTGACCTAAACTGCAGACAATCAGAAGACCTTCAAATGAGTCGCTACGAGATTCTTAGTAGCTCTGGGATTTATCTGATTTTAACGTCCTGGATTTATTGGACTCACATCCAGTCAGAAGATAGATTTGCTGGACCAGTCTTGATAATATGATGTGTAAACAGATTCAGAATTTACTTTCCTGCATGAATCAAATCAGAACATTTGGAAATTATTGTAAAAATCTGTTAATCCTGTGAAGGAAATCACAGCTCAGATATGATGGCTGCAGTATTAAATACAAAACATGAGTCTAGTTTGTTTTAGATAGATAGATAAGATAGATAGATAGATAAAACTTTATTGATCCTTTCAGGCAGTGCCTTCCAGGAAATTTAGATTTAAGAAGCACACAGTACAGTACAACATAAAAAAAAGAGATGAAAGACAGAATATTAAATAAGAAATATAAAAAATATAAAGAAAATTTAAAGAAAAACCAACACACGCCACACCACCAAAGTATTAGAAAATAATAATGATAAATTATTAAAAGTATTAATGTATAATGTATAGACTTGAGGTTGATACAGGCTGTGTAAGTTATTCTATTATTATTCTATTATTTTCTGCGTGAGACTGACCTGATTTATGTTGACTGGAGTATTTCTCAAACTAAATCTACACTGAGCAACAAATAAACCACAAACAGCACAGACGAAATTCATTCTACAGTAATTTATTGAAAACTGAACTGTTTCAGGAAGGGTGGATGCCTGAAGCAACCTTCCTTTCCATCTTTACTATAAAATTGTAATCACATTTCTATCATTGTCGTTCCTGCGTGGGTCGTTCCACAGAGAAGAACCTTGGACAAGCTTTTGAGACTCCGACATTTAGATTGAATCAACTAAAAAAAGAGGGAAGTTGTCCGTCTTCTATCCCAAATAAACCAACACGCATCTCAAAACAAACATTTTCCATTTCTTACGGTTCATATCAGACAGACCAACATTTAGCTTCAAACACATTTAAGAGTAAAGCTGACATCAGTGCTTCATAACCGTTGAACGCTCCTCTTCCTCACTAACTGAACCTGTCAGTTTGATTTCATCACAACTAAACACAGTAAACTTCATGACTACGTCTCCTAATACAGTCAGAGATGTTCAGTGTCCCTGTGAATCATTTCTTTCCAGCTAACACAGATAAATATCCATGAGGTGTAAAACACAGGACACAGAGACAATCTCACATCACAACTATAAAAGCTCTTTGGAGGAACATCAGTTTAGTCCACCAAAGACAGACACAGCTGCACTCACACATTTCACACACATGCAGCTTTTGAAACCCCTGCCAACACATTTTTTTCAACATAGAAATTATTAGATTAGCTGTTGATTTCTACTTTTTCTACCGCTTCATTTCTACCAGTTAGATAAATGTCAGCAGGCTGTTTGAAACGTTCCAACTGGGCGGACAGGAAAAGCTGGAAACTAGCAACCACCGCTAAAACTAGATTATAGCTTCTGATTTTATATTGAAAACAACAACTTAAACTACACTTAAAGAATATTCAAAAAAGAATATTCAAAGCTACAAACACATTAACTAGCAGGTAACTTTACCAGGAAAAGAAAACGGGCCGCTTTGCTGACTCACCGTTAGCCAACGTTAGCTAAATTACTAAGTTAGCTAACATCCACCGTTAGCAAGTCAAGTTAAAACCAGCTACTGTCGATTATTAGAGCCAACCTGGAATACACAGTAACTGATGTGAGCTTTAAAACCGGTTAACTCACCATGTTTGCTGACTTTGTGTGGACAGACGTTGACATATAAAACAGACGGACGTTACTCTCAGACCTCAGAGTTCTGTGAAGAAGCTGCCGCAGCGCCGCGAGACAGAGCCTTTATACTGACAGCGCGCGAGACAAAGAGCAGCTGCCTCTGATTGGCTGAGAGTCACAGCAGCTGCTCTCCTATTGGTTGAATTCAAACGGTCGTCTTTCAAAAAGCGGAGCCGTTAAAATCAGTTTGACGAACGTTAAGATGAAAAATGTCACAGTTTGAGAAACGGAAGTGAAAAATACTAAAGTGATTAAAGGTAAAGTTAGAAATAAACACTGAAGCTACCACAGTCCATGTTAACAAGGCTTCTGGTCATTTTATATATTTACAGACTGGATTACACAAACTGGACAAAACCGGAAGTGGCCCAGAGGCACCACGTTTACTTCCTGTTGTTTGGATCTAGATAAAAGGAAAAAAGGCAAACATGTTGATTTGTTCCATTCAACTACATCAGTGACGTCGGGCCTCCAGTCTTTTTCTGACTCTGCATTAAAATCTACTGTAGTGGTTATTTATCTAAAAAATAAACTTAATAATCAAAGGGGCACTGATGCACCATGGGTATGTGGTTTACGCAGGCCAAAGATTCATTGTCCATACCAGATCATTGACTTCTTATTTTATTCAACGCCAAGCCTGCTGCCTCTCTTACTCTGGTAAAAAACCATAGATCCACCCAGGTGCATGCTGGTCCTACACTGGTCCTACCTAAACAGACCCCAGGTGTCCATAGCATCACCCAAATCTATTAAATAAACCCACAAAATAAACGACTAATTAGCCCAAACTAAATATGATAAACAAGCACATAATTACAAATAACTAACAGAAAGTATCATCAAGGGGGGTCGTCACAATGTCAGTGAAAATACTACTTCCTGTATGAGTACCTATAGTTTGAAAGGTTTATTTAATCCACAACTGTACACAGATGTTTTTTGTTGTCAGTGTCTGTGGGCTCAAGAAGGTAACTTGTTATTTGGCCCCCAAAAAGACTTAATTTAAAACCAGGGTCCTAGAAATGTGGTCTTGTAAATGCAGCATGTTCTGTTCCTCAGACAGCAGCTGGACGTCGTAGAAGAGTTTTACTGTCCACTGAGTTTGATTTGTTCGTGTCAAAACTGATCAGGTTTCATTTTAGGGCCTTTTTCCTGTTTTATTCTCTGGACTTACACTGATGGTCCTCATAGTTTCAATCGTAGCATCTGGACTTGCTTGAGTTTGTACAAGACGTTCCACCTCTCATCCAAGAGGCTTCAAGTCTCTTGCATGAGAGGTGGAACGTCTTCTAGAAACTCCAGCAAGCTTCTCAAGGTCTTTCAGGAGGAGTCTGAAGTCTCCCCGAAGATTTTCAAGGTCTCTCAGGTGGTTTATGAGATCTTTCAGGGGGTTTTCAAGGAGTCTGAGGTCTTTCACAAGGTTTTCAAGGTCTTTAGGAGGGTTTTTAGAAGTCTTTCAGGAGGTTCTTGAGGTCTTAAGGGAGGTTTTTGAAGTCTTTAAATAGGTTTTTAAGATCTTTAAGGAGGTTGTTGATGACTTCAATGAATTATTCAAGACGTTCAAGGAGATATTTGAGGTTATGAGGTCTTCAAGGAGGTTTCTGAGATATTTAAGGACATCTTTGGGATGAGTTTATTGAAACCGTTTCACCGTCTTCGACAAACTCAACCAAGACTAGTTGCTACGACTGAAACCACGAGGACCACCATGACCTGGACGACTGAGGATCTTCAGACATGTTAGACTGATAGATTTTAGAGACATTTCCTCCACAAAACCACTCCGCCAACAGCACAACTTTCTTTACGGACTTTATTATCAGCAGTCAATGAAACAGCTCAGCTTTAAAAACAAGCAGGTCACTCTCAGCAGAACCCAACCAAAGGTGATCAAACACATTGAGCAGAGGAGCACAGCAGCCAGACGAGGTGGATGAAGGAATGGTCCACGGACAGCACTGAGAGGCAGATCCAGCAGAGAGGATCCCACCTTCTAGAGACACAGTTGGATTTTAATACCAGAACAAACGGCACATGTTCCTCCTTCCACTGTGATCATTCATCTAACACGTTTCTGCATCGCCTCCATCCAACACATTCTTCACCAACAAGCCTCCAGATGGGAGAAACCTGAGGCTCTACACGATGAAAAGAAACTAATGCTGGTTGTTTGTCCTCAGACTTGCTGCTGATCTGCTGTTTCCTCTCCAGAACTGAGTCCATGCAACTGAAGTTTGGCACAGAAGGAGGCAGGAAGAAGAAATAAAAGGTCTGGAGAAGTAACGCCCCGTCTAACTACACCTACAACAGAACAGACGTGATCAGAGATTCTGTTTGTCTTCATGGGGTTTGATCTCAGGATTCACTAAACAGAACGTACAACACGTTTCCTACGTAGACGCCACTTCAAGTCGCATTAAAGTCAAAATAAAAAAGACATTACAAGAAACAGAAGAGCAGAGTGAGAGAGAAACCATCAGACGTTACTTCTGTGTCGTTATCATGCTGGTTTAATCATGTAGAATGGAATATTAGTACGTTGAGTTGGTTTTTTTTATGGTCATTCTCTTTCTGGGAAGAGAATATTATGGGATGTAGAGAAAAACAGTGAGGCTGCCCTTTGGATATGCATGTAAGGATCTCACATGATGAAACATTATGCATAGAAACAGGGAAAACTCAACCTTTCTATTGAATCAGCTCCTAAGAGATGCTATGCTTTGAAATGACGACCAACCCTTGGCATCGGATGTTTGAAGGCTAGTTCTGGTGTATTCCAGCCGGCCGTGTTTCCTTATCAACGTGCACATTAATAGGAAAATACAGCAGGGTGTAAATAAACTGACTTTACCCTATAAGTTAGATTAACTAGTGAACCTGGGAGGCAACCTCCCGCTTTATTTGGAAATCAGTGGAAATCATCACCACCCGCCATCTTGGTCACGACTAGCTGTAGTCACAACACCAGTGCAGCAGACGCACTCCTTCTGACAGAACTCTGCTCGGTAAAAACGACACCGTGTCAGATGTTAAACCCACCGGCTCACGGACAGACCAGCTCCCACAGCTCAGCCTGGATGGAAGTCTGGTCTCTGTCTGCTACAGTGTTTGATCTGAACGTCTGTCAGCACCGTGAGGCTGTCGTTAGGCCATGTTAGCTACACACAGCCGCAGAGCCAATCATAAAGTGGTATTACGTACGGATTTCTGGTTCCCTGCACCTCAAAAGGAGGCGCAGAGGTTTGTAGCGTCACCCTCCCTCCCCCCTCCACTGGACAGACAGATCAGAGCGAAAAGAGGGAGCAGGAAAGAGGATGGATGATGGAGAGGATGAGGGCAGGTGACAGAAGGAGGCCCGTGATGGAGCTGGGCTCAGTCAGGTGAGTTGTCCTGCCTGGTACAGGTGTTGTCGGGGGTTCAGAGGCTTCGGCCCCTGCAGGATTCCAGCTCTGGGCCCGGCCGGCCTCACTTCTCCCGGTAGTACAGCAGGTACATCTTGAGCGGTTCTGGCAGCGGCAGGCCGAGGATCCTCTCCCTCAGGAGGTTGACGGCCGGCTGTGGTCGCAGCAGCTCGCCGGTTTCCTTCTCCTCTTCTTCCTCCTGCTCCTCCTCTTCGTCCTCCTCCTCCACCGCCTCCTCCTCCTCCACCACCCCGCTGCTGCCCCTGCCCGACCTCCTGCTGCCTCTCGCCGGCCGCCTCGCCTCCCTCTCGCCCGCCTCCTCCTCGTCCTGGTTGTTGTTGCTGTCCAGCGGGGCGGGGCCGATGCCGCTGCTGGCCACCACCTGGCGGGTGGCGAGGACGAGGGCGTTGCAGTGGCGCCGGTGGACCCGCCGGCGTTTGAAGCGAGGCCCGTACTTGTGGAGGCCGGCCACCGCCAGGCCGCGGCCCACGCTGAAGGAGGAGCCTCGGCCGCGGGACTGGCTGTCGCCTCCGTCCGTGGTCACTCTGAGGGTGTGACGGATGCAGATACGAGCCAACTCCTGTAGCGTCCGGACCTCGTACCTGGCTGCAAAACACAGACAGACAGTTAGAGGAAGACAAAAGGATCGTTCCACCTCAGTTCACCACATTAAAAACGAAAGTCTCACATTTGTCAGATTTATCTTTTGTACGTTTTTAGATAAAACCTGTAAAACCTGGGCTCAGCTGACATTAGCTTTAGAGTTAAAATCCTTAGAGGAGGTGGGTCATGGTGGTTTTTGCTTCATTTCTGCGGAAAATGATGCAAAAATAGTTTTAAAGTGCAGAAATAAAGTTCTTATTATTATTGTTGTTGTTAATAAGAGTGGGCCGTATGTTACAGTCATAAAATAGATTTGGACAAAGCCATCTGGAGTAGAGCTTAATATTTATTGGCTCATCATGACTTTTACATGGAAGAATTTGATCTACATAGAAACTGACAACAGTAGTTTGTGTTTCCTTCCTGATCGTAGCAGTAAAACAACTGTACCATGAACTTTAGAGGATTTAAAGGTTTATTTAACCCCAAAGTACTTTATGATAAATCAGTTGTGGTTTAGGCGGGTTATTTTACTCCAAACATAATAATAAGTCTTCATCTTCTGTTTTTTTAGCCATGAGCACAGATTTTACACGTTTTACTTAATAACATGCCAAAGTAAAACCAGAAAGACTGAAGGTGGTCAGACGTGCAGCATTCGGTGAACTGAGGAAGAATCACCCAACAACTGTGACCAGAAGTAAACCTGAGACTCACGCAGAGGGACGGTCTTGGGTTTGCCGTTGGTGCTGTGTTTGGGCAGCACCAGAGGGGCGAAGGACACCGAGATGATCTTCTTGGTCTCCCAGCTGTTGGATCCAGTACGCGTGATCTTGGTCAGCTGCAGAAAACACAACAGCATTAAGTCTTTTTCCTATGTTTTGTGTGAATGACGTCTTCTTTTAACAGCTGGTTTTAATTCAGAGTTGCTTCTCAATTTCTATAGAACGAGATGTAGAGAGACATAGAGACGTAGAGATGTAGAGATGTAGAGATGAAGAGACGTAGAGATGTAGAGATGTAAAGACAGAGATATAGACTCAAAGAGATGTAGAAACAGAGACGTAGAGACGTAAGGATGTAAAGAGGTAGCAATGTAGAAATGAAGAGATGTAGAGATGAAGAGACGTAGAGATGTAGAGACGTAGAGATGTAGAGATGTAGAGACATAGAGACGTAGAGATGTAGAGATGTAGAGACATAGAGACGTAGAGATGTAGAGATGTAGAGACATAGAGACGTAGAGATGTAGAGATGTAGAGATGAAGAGACGTAGAAATATAGAGACGTAGAGATGTAGAGATGTAGAGACATAGAGACGTAGAGATGTAGAGACATAGAGATGTAGAGATGTAGAGATGTAGAGATGAAGAGACGTAGAAATATAGAGACGTAGAGATGTAGAGATGTAGAGACGTAGTGATGTCGAGACGTAGAGATAAAGAGACGTAGAGACGTAGAGATGTAGAGACGTAGAGATGTAGAGACGTAGAGACATAGAGATGTAGAGATGTAGAGACGTAGAAATATAGAGACGTAGAGATGTAGAGACGTAGAAATATAGAGACGTAGAGACGTAGAGATGTAGAGATGTAGAGACGTAGAAATATAGAGACGTAGAAATGTAGAGACGTAGAAATATAGAGACGTAGAGATGTAGAGACGTAGAAATATAGAGACGTAGAAATGTAGAGACGTAGAAATATAGAGACGTAGAGATGTAGAGATGTAGAGACGTAGAGACGTAGAGATGTAGAGATGTAGAAATATAGAGACATAGAGATGTAGAAATATAGAGACATAGAGATGTAGAAATGTAGAGACGTAGAGATGTAGAGACATAGAGATGTAGAGACGTAGAGATGTACAGATGTAGAGACGTAGAAATATAGAGACGTAGAGACGTAGAAATATAGAGATAAAGAGACGTAGAGACGTAGAAATATAGAGATGTAGAGACGTAGTGATGTCGAGACGTAGAGATAAAGAGACGTAGAGACGTAGAGATGTAGAGACGTAGAGACGTAGAGATGTAGAGATGTAGAGATGTAGAGACGTAGAGATGTAGAGACATAGAGACGTAGAGACGTAGAGACGTAGAGATGTAGAGACGTAGAGACGTAGAGATGTAGAGATGTAGAGATGTAGAGACGTAGAGATGTAGAGACGTAGAGATGTAGAGATGTAGAGACGTAGAGACGTAGAGATGTAGAGACGTAGAAATGTAGAGATGTAGAGATGTAGAGACGTAGAAATGTAGAGATGTAGAGATGTAGAGACATAGAGACGTAGAGATGTAGAGACGTAGAAATGTAGAGACGTAGAGATGTAGAGATGTAGAGACATAGAGATGTAGAGACGTAGAGATGTAGAGATGTAGAGATGTAGAGACGTAGAGATGTAGAGACGTAGAGATGTAGAGACGTAGAGACGTAGAGATGTAGAGACATAGAGATGTAGAGACATAGAGATGTAGAGACGTAGAGATGTAGAGACGTAGAAATGTAGAGACGTAGAGATGTAGAGATGTAGAGACATAGAGATGTAGAGACATAGAGATGTAGAGATGTAGAGACGTAGAAATGTAGAGATGTAGAGATGTAGAGACGTAGAAATGTAGAGATGTAGAGATGTAGAGACATAGAGACGTAGAGATGTAGAGATGTAGAGACGTAGAGACGTAGAGATGTAGAGACGTAGAGACGTAGAGATGTAGAGACGTAGAGATGTAGAGACATAGAGACGTAGAGACGTAGAGATGTAGAGACATAGAGATGTAGAGACGTAGAGACGTAGAGACGTAGAGATGTAGAGATGTAGAGACGTAGAGATGTAGAGACATAGAGACGTAGAAATGTAGAGACGTAGAGACGTAGAGATGTAGAGATGTACAGACATAGAGACGTAGAGATGTAGAGACATAGAGACGTAGAAATGTAGAGACGTAGAGATGTAGAGATGTAGAGATGTAGAGATGTAGAGACGTAGAAATGTAGAGACGTAGAGATGTAGAGATGTAGAGATGTACAGACATAGAGACGTAGAGATGTAGAGACATAGAGACGTAGAAATGTAGAGACGTAGAGATGTAGAGACGTAGAGATGTAGAGATGTACAGACATAGAGACGTAGAGATGTAGAGACATAGAGACGTAGAAATGTAGAGACGTAGAGATGTAGAGATGTAGAGATGTAGAGATGTAGAGACGTAGAAATGTAGAGACGTAGAGATGTAGAGATGTACAGACATAGAGACGTAGAGATGTACAGACATAGAGACGTAGAGATATAGAGACATAGAGATGTAGAGATGTAGAGACGTAGAAATGTAGAGACGTAGAGATGTAGAGACATAGAGATGTAGAGACGTAGAGACGTAGAGACGTAGAGATGTAGAGATGTACAGACATAGAGACGTAGAGATGTAGAGACATAGAGACGTAGAAATGTAGAGACGTAGAGATGTAGAGACATAGAGACATAGAGATGTAGAGACGTAGAAATGTAGAGATGTAGAGATGTAGAGACGTAGAGATGTAGAGACGTAGAGACGTAGAGATGTAGAGACGTAGAGACGTAGAGATGTAGAGACGTAGAGACGTAGAGACGTAGAGATGTAGAGATGTAGAGACGTAGAGATGTAGAGACAGAGATGTAGAGATGTAGAGATGTAGAGACGTAGAGACGTAGAGATGTAGAGATGTAGAGACGTAGAGACGTAGAGATGTAGAGATGTAGAGACGTAGAGACGTAGAGACGTAGAGATGTAGAGATGTACAGACATAGAGACGTAGAGATGTAGAGACATAGAGACGTAGAAATGTAGAGACGTAGAGATGTAGAGACATAGAGACATAGAGATGTAGAGACGTAGAAATGTAGAGACGTAGAGATGTAGAGACGTAGAGATGTAGAGACGTAGAGACGTAGAGATGTAGAGACGTAGAGACGTAGAGATGTAGAGACGTAGAGATGTAGAGACGTAGAGACGTAGAGACGTAGAGATGTAGAGACAGAGATGTAGAGATGTAGAGACGTAGAGATGTAGAGATGTAGAGACGTAGAGACGTAGAGACGTAGCGACGTAGAGACGTAGAGACGTAGAGACGTAGAGACGTAGAGACAGAGATGTAGAGATGTAGAGACGTAGAGACGTAGAGACGTAGAGACGTAGAGACGTAGAGATGTAGAGACGTAGAGACGTAGAGACGTAGAGATGTAGAGACGTAGAGACGTAGAGACGTAGAGACAGAGATGTAGAGATGTAGAGACGTAGAGACGTAGAGACGTAGAGACGTAGAGACGTAGAGATGTAGAGACGTAGAGACGTAGAGACGTAGAGATGCAGAGATGTAGAGACGTAGAGACGTAGAGATGTAGAGATGTAGAGACGTAGAGACGTAGAGACGTAGCGACGTAGAGACGTAGAGACGTAGAGACGTAGAGACGTAGAGACAGAGATGTAGAGATGTAGAGACGTAGAGACGTAGAGACGTAGAGACGTAGAGACGTAGAGATGTAGAGACGTAGAGACGTAGAGACGTAGAGATGTAGAGACGTAGAGACGTAGAGATGTAGAAATGTAGAGACGTAGAGATGTAGAGATGTAGAAATGTAGAGATTTATCAACATAGAGACACAGTGACGTAGAAATGCTTCACAGCTGATACTTAACACTTTTAAACTGTTTCACTGAGAAATAACACCAGATAAAAGTTTCAAAGGTGTCTGGAGAATCATTTTAAAAACAAAGCAACAATGCAAGTAAAAATATTTCATTATAAGTAAAAAAAATTGGTTTGGGATTGAGGCAGCAGTTTGAAGCATGTCGGTCTAAAATTCAACGTATGACTGAGGTGTGTCAGAGCAATAACTTCTGGAGTTCCTCTCCAGACAGAGGTGGAGTCACATAAACAGAGCAGACGGTGGCAGCAATGGAAAGCATCATGAAGACTTCAGGTAGTAATGCTGTCAGTTAGACACTAACCTTCTCCTCCAGAGGCATCACCAGGATCCCTCCCACCTTCAGCAGGTTCTTCATGTAGTCCTCGTGTTCTTTCTGAACCCCGGCTCCACAGTAAACTCTGTCGTACTGTCGGCTCTCCGGAGGAATCTCCAGGCAGTTCCCCACCACAAAGGACGGCTCGCAGAACTCAAACCTGAGGAGACCCAGCAGCAGAGAAACACGAGGTTTGAAGGAGGAAATAAAGAATGAACATCGCTGAACGTCTGAGGACCTACTTGTCAAAGCTGTCACTGGTTTTGATGAAGGAGTCGAGCTTCTGGTAGGCGTATTCAATCACATCTGCATGTAGCTCAATGCCATGATTCACTCCAAATGGTCCTGGACAGTCAACAAGACAGGTTTAATAAACAACGTGGATGATGGATGGATGGATGATGGATGATGGATGGATGGATGATGAGTGGATGGATGGATGGATGGATGGATGGATGGATGGATGGATGGATGGATGATGAGTGGATGGATGGATGATGGATGGATGGATGATGGATGGATGGATTGATGGATGATGGATGGATGGATGGATGGATGGATGGATGGATGATGGATGGATGATGGATGGATGATGGATGGATGATGGATGGATGGATGGATGGATGATGGATGGATGGATGGATGGATGGATGGATGGATGGATGGATGGATGGATGGATGGATGGATGATGGATGGATGATGGATGGAAAGTTGGATGGATGGATGGATGGATGGATGGATGGATGGATGGATGGATGGATGGATGGATGGATGATGGATGGATGGATGGATGGATGGATGGATGGATGGATGATGGATGGATGGATGGATGGATGGATGGATGGATGGATGGATGGATGGATGATGGGTGGATGATGGATGGATGATTGATTGATGGATGGATGGATGGATGGATGATGGGTGGATGATGGATGGATGATTGATTGATGGATGATGGATGGATGGATGGATGGATGGATGGATGGATGGATGGATGGATGATGGATGGATGGATGGATGGATGGATGGATGGATGATAGATAGATAGATAGATAGATAGATAGATAGATAGATAGATAGATAGATAGATAGATAGATAGATAGATAGATAGATAGATGGATGGATGGATGGATGGATGGATGGATGGATGGATGATAGATGGATGATAGATGGATGATAGATAGATAGATGGATGGATGGATGGATGGATGGATGGATGGATGATGGATGATGGATGGATGGATGGATGGATGATGGATGGATGATGGATGGAAAGTTGGATGGATGGATGGATGGATGATGGATGGAAAGTTGGATGGATGGATGATGGATGGATGATGGATGGATGATAGATGGATGATAGATAGATAGATGGATGGATGGATGATGGATGGATGGATGATGGATGGATGGATGGATGATGGATGGATGGATGGATGGATGATGGATGGATGGATGGATGGATGGATGGATGGATGGATGGATGATAGATGGATGATAGATAGATAGATGGATGGATGGATGGATGGATGGATGGATGGATGGATGATGGATGATGGATGGATGGATGGATGGATGGATGATGGATGGAAAGTTGGATGGATGGATGGATGGATGATGGATGGAAAGTTGGATGGATGGATGATGGATGGATGATGGATGGATGATAGATGGATGATAGATAGATAGATGGATGGATGGATGATGGATGGATGATGGATGGATGGATGGATGATAGATGGATGATAGATAGATAGATGGATGGATGGATGGATGGATGGATGGATGGATGGATGGATGATAGATGGATGATAGATGGATGATAGATAGATAGATGGATGGATGGATGGATGGATGGATGGATGGATGATGGATGGATGGATGGATGGATGGATGGATGGATGGATGATAGATGGATGATAGATAGATAGATGGATGGATGGATGGATGGATGGATGGATGGATGGATGATGGATGATGGATGGATGGATGGATGGATGATGGATGGATGATGGATGGAAAGTTGGATGGATGGATGGATGGATGATGGAAAGTTGGATGGATGGATGATGGATGGATGATGGATGGATGATAGATGGATGATAGATAGATAGATGGATGGATGGATGATGGATGGATGATGGATGGATGGATGATGGATGGATGGATGGATGATGGATGGATGATGGATGGATGGATGGATGGATGGATGATGGATGGATGATGGATGGATGGATGATGGATGGATGATGGATGGATGATGGATGGATGATAGATGGATGATGGATGGATGATGGATGGATGGATGGATGGATGGATGGATGATGGATGGATGATAGATGGATGATAGATAGATAGATGGATGGATGGATGATGGATGGATGGATGATGGATGGATGGATGATGGATGGATGGATGGATGGATGGATGATGGATGATGGATGGATGGATGGATGGATGATGGATGGATGGATGATGGATGGATGGATGGATGATGGATGGATGATGGATGGATAGATGGATGGATGGATGATGGATGGATGATGGATGGATGATGGATGGATGGATGGATGATGGATGGATGATGGATGGATGATGGATGGATAGATGGATGGATGGATGATGGATGGATGATGGATGGATGATGGATGGATGATGGATGGATGGATGGATGATGGATGGATGATGGATGGATAGATGGATGGATGGATGGATGGATGGATGATGGATGGATGATGGATGGATGGATGGATGATGGATGGATGATAGATGGATGATAGATAGATGGATGGATGGATGATGGATGGATGATGGATGGATGGATGGATGGATGATGGATGATGGATGATGGATGGATGATGGATGGATGGATGATGGATGGATAGATGGATGGATGGATGATGGATGGATGATGGATGGATGATGGATGGATGGATGGATGATGGATGGATGGATGGATGATGGATGGATGATGGATGGATGATGGATGGATGGATGATGGATGGATAGATGGATGGATGGATGATGGATGGATGATGGATGGATGATGGATGGATGATGGATGATGGATGGATGATGGATGGATGGATGGATGATGAATGGATGATGGATGGATGGATACATATTATGTAATGTTTGCAGATGGAGGGCTTCAGTTTTTCAGTACCAGATTTATTCTAATAAAGATAAACACAGATGTCATCATGTACCCAGTATGAGGCCGACCATGGTGCTCAGGTATCCGGTCCCACTGCCCAGGTTCAGGAATGACAGTCCAGGATGGAGATCCAGAGCCTCCATCACCTCAGAGTAGATACACGGAGCAGACAGGTGGATGTTTCCATGTCGCCACGCCAAGTCCTGAAGGCAAGAAACAGTACAGGGTCTGTTTTTGTTCCATCTGACTACAGGACTTTCCTCCAGAAGGTCTTTTCTTTGTCCAGGTGATCAGCAGCAAACTTCAGTGGAGCCCTGAGGTTCTGTTTCTAGAGGAAGGGTGTTTGTGTCTGAGTCTAATGAGTGGATCAAATGTGTCCTATTCAAAGGTCTCTGAGGAGTCAGCAGCTGTAGTCAACTGTAACCACTCAGGAGAAGTTAAAAGGCCATGGAACCGAGACAACGTGATTCAAACAGCTTTCTGAACTGATAATTCAATTTGTATATTTTAGACCCAGCAGATTTTGTCGTATCTCCAGAAGACCTTTAATAAGTTTAGTTTTTTGTGACAAGGGCGCATGTGTTTTAGAAAATTAAGAGTTACATGAGTCACTGGAAACTCAAGACAGCCAGGACATACATGGTCTTGACAAGTGGATGGAAACGTTTATATCTCGTTTATTAGATTTGAATTTCTTTGGAATCCCGGACCCGTCTGACTCCCCAGACTCCACGGTGCTCACCTTGTAGGCGTTGTCCCGGTATTCGTCCAGGTAGTAGTCGGCCCGGTCGATGGCTCTGAAGGCTCGCTCCACCAGGTCTGAGCGGATGTAATAAGCCTCCTTCAGGTTGTCGATCAAGTCGTCGTTGTCCTCACCGGCACTCACAGCTCCACCCATCCTGACTGCAGGACGAAGAGGAAGGTTCATGAGGAAGATGACAAACTGAACACTGTTTTATCTGCTGCTGGCTGCTTTTTAAAGGTTCTACTGATGCATTTTTCAGCTGGTTTTAAATTCTTTCCCTAATGTGAGACATTTGGGGTTCAGAAATGTCGGACTTCTAAACTTTAAAACCAGATGATTAGACCATTTAAAAATATGAGCAACATTTAAAACCTCCGTGGCTGTTGACTAAAGTCCAAAACCTTCATATTCAATAAAACACTGAGCTGAAAATAATAAAATAAAAAACAACCTCTGGAGATGTAGCGACATAGAGACGTAGAGATGTAGAGATGAAGAGACATAGAGATGAAGAGATGAAGAGATGAAGAGACGTAGAGATGAAGAGATGTAGAGGTGAAGAGACGTAGAGACGTAGAGATGAAGAGATGAAGAGATGTAGAGATGAAGAGATGAAAAGATGTAGAGATGTAGAGATGAAGAGATGAAAAGACATAGAGACGTAGAGATGAAGAGATGAAGAGACGTAGAGATGAAGAGATGTAGAGATGAAGAGACGTAGAGATGAAGAGATGAAGAGACGTAGAGATGAAGAGATGAAGAGACGTAGAGATGTAGAGATGAAGAGATGAAAAGATGTAGAGACATAGAGATGAAGAGACGTAGAGACGTAGAGATGAAGAGATGTAGAGATGAAGAGATGAAAAGATGTAGAGATGTAGAGATGAAGAGACATAGAGATGAAGAGATGAAGAGACGTAGAGATGAAAAGATGTAGAGATGTAGAGACATAGAGATGAAGAGACGTAGAGACGTAGAGATGAAGAGATGAAGAGATGAAAAGATGTAGAGATGTAGAGATGAAGAGATGAAAAGATGTAGAGATGTAGAGATGAAGAGACATAGAGATGAAAAGATGTAGAGATGTAGAGATGAAAAGATGTAGAGATGTAGAGACATAGAGATGAAGAGACGTAGAGACGTAGAGATGAAGAGATGTAGAGATGAAAAGATGTAGAGATGTAGAGATGAAAAGATGTAGAGATGTAGAGACATAGAGATGAAGAGACGTAGAGATGAAAAGATGTAGAGATGTAGAGACATAGAGATGAAGAGACGTAGAGACGTAGAGATGAAGAGATGTAGAGATGAAAAGATGTAGAGATGTAGAGACGTAGAGACGTAGAGTTGAAGAGATGAAAAGACGTAGAGACGTAGAGATGTAGAGATGTAGAGACGTAAAGATGTAGAGACGTAGAGATGTAGAGATGTAAAGACGTAGAGACGTAGAGATGTAGAGATGAAGAGACGTAAAGATGTAGAGATGTAGAGATGCAGAGATGAAGAGATGTAGAGACGTAGAGATGAAGAGATGAAAAGACGTAGAGATGTAGAGATGAAGAGATGAAGAGATGAAGAGACGTAGAGATGTAGAGATGTAGAGATGTAGAGACGTAGAGACGTAGAGATGAAGAGATGAAAAGACGTAGAGATGTAGAGATGAAGAGACATAAAGATGTAGACGTAGAGATGAAGAGATGTCGAGATGTAGAGACGTAGAGATGAAGAGACGTAGAGATGTAGAGATGAAGAGACGTAGAGATGTAGAGATGTAGAGACGTAGAAATGTAGAGATGTAGAGACATAGAGATGTAGAGATGTAGAGACGTAGAGACGTAGAGATGAAGACACGTAGAGATGTAGAGATGTAGAGACAGAGATGTAGAGACGTAGAGACGTAGAGATGAAGAGACGTAGAGATGTAGAGATGAAGAGATGAAGAGACGTAGAGATGAAGAGACGTAGAGATGTAGAGATGTAGAGATGAAGAGACATAGAGATGTAGAGATGAAGACACGTAGAGATGAAGAGACGTAGAGATGAAAAGACGTAGAGATGTAGAGATGTAGAGATGAAGAGACATAGAGATGTAGAGATGTAGAGATGAAGAGACATAGAGATGAAGAGATGAAGAGACGTAGAGATGAAGAGACGTAGAGATGTAGAGATGTAGAGATGAAGAGACATAGAGATGTAGAGATGAAGAGACACAGAGATGTAGAGATGTAGAGACGTAGAGATGAAGAGACGTAGAGATATAGAGATGTAGAGATGTAGAGATGTAGAGATGAAGAGACGTAAAGATGAAGAGACGTAAAGATGAAGAGACGTAGAGATGTAGAAACGTAGAGATGCACAGAGAGACTTTAGGGTTGATAAATGTCCGACTTCTAGACTTGTGCACTTTAAAACCAGATGATTACGCTGATTAAAAATATGAGCAACATTTCAAACCTCTGTGGCTGTTGACTAAAGTCCAAAACCTTCATGTTCAATAAAAAAAAAAGTCATAAAACACAGCAGACAAACAACGTCTGGTCTGAGCTGTAGATTCCAACATGTGCTGTAAACGACATCGTTAATAAAACGGATAAACCGAGAGCAGAATCAGTAATAAGGCTGGTTGATGCAGGGAACAGTAAGCTGTAGCTCTGAACCAGGTTCACCTTCCTACGATAAAATGATTAACTTTAAATCATGAAGCTCAGACATGTGCTTCCTCTGCTGCTGCCATCCACAAACAAACATTATCGTCGATGAGTTCTTAACACAAAAACACGCTGCCTCTCCGTTTGCTGCAGTATTACTACCGACAGTTTATTAAAATAGTCTGATTTAGGCGCTGCTTCTTTGTCCTCAGATGCTTTGAGGGTTTCTAACTTGAAAAACACTGAAACTCCAGGATCCTGAATGCAGACATGAGAAAGGCCTCCAGCTATTGGATGTTCTGTGTTTCCAGTCGTCGTCATGCGTCTCAGTTTGGTCACCGAGCATTTAAATGTTTAAAATCCTGTTGGGTCTGGCTTTGTCTGCTTTGTACCTTTCTGTGGTCATTTTACGTTTCATTTTGCTCATTTTGCGTCTCACTTACATGGTTTTGCATTCTGTGAGGTACCTGGCTGGTAGACGCCTCCACTAATCCATCCAAGCCTGTCTTCTGCAGGTCTTATGGGTCTAGTGACGGGGAAGGACATAGAAAACCAGCCCTGAATCAGGTTTTGTCATTAAAACATTACTGAATCTGTGAAATCAACAGTCCTGTCATGTTCTCAGCACAAACTGCAGCCTGGATGAAGCCGCTGGCAGCAGAGCTCTAGGTGTGGCTGAGCTTCATGAACGTATCGGAAACAACAGCGGAGGGTGAAGCCAGAGGACGGAGATCACAGGGCCGGGCTGCCAAATGGTGGCTATAAAAGAACAAAGGGCGGCGAGCGGCGTCTGAACAGTCCTGGACGTCTGAACGCTCCTGGACGTCTGAACGCTCCTGGACGTCTGAACGCTCCTGGACGTCTGAACAGTCCTGGACGTCTGAACGCTCCTGGGCGTCTGAACGCTCCTGGACGTCTGAACGCTCCTGGACGTCTGAACACTCCTGGACGTCTGAACAGTCCTGGACGTCTGAACAGTCCTGGACGTCTGAACGCTCCTGGACGTCTGAATGCTCCTGGACGTCTGAACAGTCCTGGACGTCTGAACGCTCCTGGACGTCTGAACGCTCCTGGACGTCTGAACCCTCCTGGACGTCTGAACGCTCCTGGACGTCTGAACGCTCCTGGACGTCTGAACCCTCCTGGACGTCTGAACCCTCCTGGACGTCTGAACCCTCCTGGACGTCTGAACGCTCCTGGACGTCTGAACGCTCCTGGACGTCTGAACGCTCCTGGACGTCTGAACCCTCCTGGACGTCTGAACCCTCCTGGACGTCTGAACGCTCCTGGACGTCTGAACAGTCCTGGACGTCTGAACGCTCCTGGACGTCTGAACGCTCCTGGACGTCTGAACGCTCCTGGACGTCTGAACCCTCCTGGACGTCTGAACCCTCCTGGACGTCTGAACGCTCCTGGACGTCTGAACACTCCTGGACGTCTGAACGCTCCTGGACGTCTGAACGCTCCTGGACGTCTGAACGCTCCTGGACGTCTGAACCCTCCTGGACGTCTGAACGCTCCTGGACGTCTGAACAGTCCTGGACGTCTGAACGCTCCTGGACGTCTGAACGCTCCTGGACGTCTGAACGCTCCTGGACGTCTGAACGCTCCTGGACGTCTGAACGCTCCTGGACGTCCTGCCAGGCGACGAACCGCCAGAGGAACAAAGTGGAGCCTCGTTTCCAGACGACCAGAGGAGATGTTTCCTGTGTTTGAAGGTTTTATTGATCACTTATCAGACATTCAGACCCCAGGTGGACCAGGGGGCAGATCCAGATCCTCAGGTGTCCTTCTGACTGTTTGAGGCTGAAATCTAAAGGCTGACCCAGCGTTTGCCATCAGGACCCCTCGGTTCTGTCTTCTTTTAAATCACTCCTTAACCCAACTTCTACTTTTATGTGGTGTCGTCTGTGTTATTTGAACCAGAACCAGAGTATTTTCTGTTATTCTGCTTATTATTTTTCCTTAATTTAATATGACTTTTTATTATTTTACTTGGTGTATTTTGTAAATGCACGGCCTTCCTTCTTTCTGCTTTGTTTGACTGGTCTTCTGTTGTTTCGGTGTCGACCTCAGATTGATTTATTTTTCTTTGTAAACTCTGTTATTGAAATTAAAATGACTCTTTCTATTGCCGTAGTTTCATTTGTCATTTTTGGTGCTTTTATTATTTACCTTTGGTGTTGTTGTATTATTTTATTTTGTAAATCTCACTGTGTTTAACTCTCTTTAACTGTTCTTCCTGTTTATTCTCCCTTTATAAAGTCTGTTTTTACAGTTTCTATAAATCAAGTTATCATTATTCTTATCATTATTATCACCTTTGTTTTTATGGTTTTACGCTCTATTTTCTTTTACTCTGCTTTACTTTATTCAGTGTTTTTGGTGCTTTTATTATTATATTCTGTGCATTTAGTGTCTTATTTTGAAAATCTCTTATCATATTTAACTTCCCTTCTCTGGTCCCTTTTCTTTCTGTTTTACCAGATTATCTGTTCATTATAATTTTGTCTTCCTGAGTTTCCTTCTTCTATTTTTTTGCCCTGTCTGTGAGGCATTTTGTAAACTAAGAGTTCTTTATAAATAAAGTTGTTTTTGATTACTACTAACCATCATTATCCTTAACTACTGTTTTTATGGTTTAACCCTGCATTGTTTTTTTGTTTTCTACTACTTTCTCCTCAATAGATATTTTGGTGCTTTTATTATTTTATCTATTGTTGATATGTTTTGCTGACTGGTCTTCCTGCAGCTCCTTTTTTTAGCGGCGGTGCTATAAATGAATACAAGTAAAGTGATTATTAATCTGATTATTACCTTTTGTTTTGTGTTTTTATGGTTTTACCCTCCATCTTCTGTTGTCCTCTTGTTCTTTTTCCTTTCCGTTTGGACTCGCTGACCTTCTGCTGTTCTCTGATCTTCCTGAATGTTCTCTTCTTTGTCCAGAACACTGTAAACTTTAAAAGGTGCTCAGTAAACACGTCTACTGTTACTACTACTATTAGAACTTACTCTGATTTATACTTTCTTTATTGTTGTAAATACGGCACAGTTTTGCAGCTTATTTTCTCTTCCAGCAAGATTTAAATGTTGTTTTGCTCATTAGCTTCTTCATGTTTCTTGAACATGTGAGCTGCTGGATGCCTTGAATTTCCCCTAGAAGATGAATAAAGTAATTATCTGTATCTATAAAATTAGAGACGGATAATTACAGATAAAAACAACAGTAACAACAACTATATAATTATTATTATCATTTGCTGGTTTGTACGCTTGGTTTTACCTTCTTTATTCTTTTATTCTGCTTACAGTTTTCTTTGTTTAATGTGGCTCTTTGGTGTTTTTATTATTATTATTATTGTATTTTAAATCTGTTTTATTATTATTATTGTATTTTAAATCTGTTTTTTTTCTTATTACTGTATTTTAAACCTGTGTATTTATTTTTATTGTATCTTAAACCTGTGTTTTTATTATTATTATTATTTTATTTTAAACTTGTGTTATTATTATTATTATTATTGTATTTTAAACCTGTTTTTATTATTACTGTATTTTAAACCTGTGTTTTTATTATTACTACTCTATTTTAAACCTGTGTTTTTATTATTACTTTATTTTAAACCTGTGTTTTTATTATTATTACTTTATTTTAAACCTGTGTTTTTATTATTATACTTTATTTTAAACCTGTGTTTTTATTATTATTACTTTATTTTAAACTTGTGTTTTTATTATTATTACTTTATTTTAAACCTGTGTTTTTATTATTACTACTCTATTTTAAACCTGTGTTTTTATTATTACTACTCTATTTTAAACTTGTGTTTTTATTATTACTTTATCTTAAACTTGTGTTTTTATTATTATTACTGTATTTTAAACCTGTGTTTTTATTATTACTGTATTTTAAACCTGTGTTTTTATTATTATTATTACTTTATTTTAAACTTGTGTTTTTATTATTATTACTTTATTTTAAACTTGTGTTTTTATTATTACTACTTTATTTTAAACCTGTGTTTTTATTATTACTACTCTATTTTAAACTTGTGTTTTTATTATTATTACTCTATTTTAAACTTGTGTTTTTCGAGCTGCCATAAATAAAGTTGTATTAATGGTTTGTCGGTGCAGTACCTGGCAGTACCGCCGCTGGCCGCCAGGGGCGCTGCTGCCCCTGTGGACCGCACTAAGTGGTTTAGTGGGCTACTGGGCTACAACACTTCCGCCGTTAGAGCCCCACAATCATCTGCTGATTCGGTAAATCGGTTCACTCCGTTCTTCGGTTTTCTACGTGGCTTTTACCGGAGAGTCGAAACAAACGCACGTCCGGTTCTAACGCCAGCTGTCCGCGCGCTGCTGCGGCGGCTGTTTGCGCCACTCAGGTGATCCGGTTCCGAACCAACGCAAAGCAGATCCGCTCTAACGCCGCAACAAACCCCGCAGAGAGCAGCGGGTCCGGGAGCAGGGGGCTGTCGGCCGCAACAAGGTCACCACACGGAAACAAGCGTCCCGCTGCTCGGCGGAGGAAAAGGAAAAACCGAGGAGGAGAAGCTAACCGGAGCCGCGAGGACCCGCAGCGGAGCCTCGTTCACCGCGGCTCCGCTCCGGACCCTCACCGGGCCGGTCCGGTACCTGCTGGAACGGCCTCCGGAGAGTCAGAGTCCCGCTGGGTTCTGCTTCGGTTCGGTCTTTTGTTGCTGAGGCTCCGCTCACAAACACACCGCTGCTGCTGGATGTAAACATTCGGCCAGCTGACGCGATGACGTCAGACGTAAGGCGACGCACGGCGACGTAAAGCAGAAGGTGGCCTAGTTTCTGTCCGCTGCAGCAAAAACCCAGAGAACAATTAATAATCAATATTTTAATTATATTACCGACATCAACACATTTATTTTACATTCTTTATTTTATTTTTTATTTTTTATTTATTTTTAAACTGTATTTCCTCTCTACAGCTCTTCCAAATAAACTAATAGTCTGTTCTCTTACAGCTCTTCATGTGTAATAACATCAAGTTTAACTCTGGTCTTTATTCCAACAACGTTTCTGACTGAAGTAACAGAACTGGGGGTTCATTATCCTCCATGACAAACACGTACATATATAAATCCATCATGTAATAATGTACATATCCATATGTAAACCCATCATTCCTGGTGTATTCTCTCTGTGAGACTTTTATTATTATTATTATTATTATCATTATTATTTTTATTATTATTATTATTTATATCCCTCCTGCTTCTTCCAGCTGCTGTAATGTGAATTTCCCCAGTGAGGGGTCAATAAAGTTAATCTTATTCTGAAGCTTTTATTTTCTCTCAGTAAAGTTTTTGGCTGCAGTAGCAGAACACTATCCTCCATACGGTACCTGTACATGTGTAAATCCATCAACATATCCTCATATACTCATTATGTCATATCTGTCCTTATCCATATGTGAATTCATCATAGCCTCTGCATTGTCTTTATGAGACCTTTATTCTACGATTGTACTTTTGTTTTCTCATCCTGCTTCTTTCTGCCGGATCAATAAAGTTTATCTTAATTTCTAAGATGGCCTCATTTTCAACATAACATAAGATTGACTTTCTTTTACACATTAAAGCATCAAGAAACAAATGAAGCTTAAAGCTAAATGCTAATGCTAACTGCTAACCAGCACTACCATGTTCCACTGACCCAGGCCTGTTTAGGAGATGCCACAGGTAGTGACCAGAGCCGATGCTACCATTTAGCTAACTGCTAAATGCTAAATGGTAGCATCGGCACTGCTAACTAACTGCTAAAAGCTAACTAGCAGTAAAACTGTATCATCTGTCCAAAAGGCTAGCTAGCTGACTTTATGCTACCATAGCAACATTTTGCTATATTAGCTTGCTGTAGCACGAGCTAGCTAGCTTGAATTATTTGCCACTGATTATTTTTGTGTCATGTATGTAACATTTAATAGGAACATAAAACATGTTGACACCCAAATAAGAAACCTGGATAGAAGGAATAATAATGATTAAAATGCACAGTTTGTAAAATTAAAATGAGAGCATTTAAGATTTAAAAACAATGAATCAACTAAAACAACTGGAAGTCAGAAAAGATGAAGTTACAAACCAGAAAATCCCTGAGGATAAAAACTAGCCAGAGCTTTCTATCAGTCTGTTTGTTATTCCAGGTTGAACGTTCAACAGAGACTAAAGCTGTAGTCAAATGTCAGAGACACTGTTCTGGAAAACATCATCATGAACGTGATTTTCTGAAAACTTGGGGGAAAATTATAATACTGTTATAAAATTAGTTTAATGACTTTTTTTTAAAGAATTCATAAATGATTTAATATTTTAAAAATGAATCTGTCATATTTTTAATTTCTTAAACGTTGAACAAAGAAGTGGCTGTGAAGATTTCTTGTTTGAAAGTCGGTAAAAAGAAAAAACACAACAAGGAGACAGAAAAGGACAACAACAAACAAACAAACACAAACATGATCACTACAAACAGAAGAACTACAAAGAGACACAGAAGAACTACAAATGGTTCGTCGTGTTTCTGTCAGGCTGGGTTTTGTTAATGTTTGATTTGATTAGATTAGATTTAACTTTATTCATCCCACAACGAGGAAATTCACTTGTTACAGCAGCGGAAAGATAAAAAAGCAAAAAGTATGCAATCTACGCTACATACAGAAAAGACAAACAATCTACTATAAAAAACAACATTTTAACGATATACAATAACGGGAACTGAGAAAGATGTGATTAAATTCATTTATTTTCTGTAATTAATTAACCAAAATTAACGTTAAAGTCCCAGCCCTACTTCAGATGTCTTCTCTTACCTGGAAGGAGATTTGCATCCAGGTGTCCCGGCTCTAGGCTGAATAAAACTCTTAAATGTTAAACAAGAAAGAATCCAAACTAAGCTTCTAAATGCACAGATGTACTCTTTTAGTTTGGTGCTACAAACCTTTTCGTCTGCGTCCAGAAGCAGGCTGAAGACTGATCATATGCCTCCACTGGTTTCGTGTGGATGAATGGAAACGCCAGATCAGATCCCAAGAAGACGACTGTTCATGTTTGTTCTTGTGTTCGGCTGCTAAAAGCGATAATTTACTGTATTTCAAAGAGAACTGCAGGTAGAATCTGGGTGGATTGAAGAATGTCTGGGTTGAGAAGAGAAAGATGAAAGCTGCTGGTTCTTCGTGGGTTTATCCAACATGCAGGTTCACTAAATGCTCCAGCAGATGTCAGCGCTGCTCAACACTGAGATGACATGTAAGAACACATCAACAGCAAACCGACGTCCCCCATTTTGTTTACCAGTCAGAGAGACGGAGTGTGATCAGTGACTCAGTACACATCACACACATGCACTTTGCTTTTACCGTGCACCCCTAACCTCTCACTCTAGATGTTAACACTCAGTACAAGCATCAGTGCGGTTATTTCAAGGTCCACATTACAGCGAGGGCCGGACACTGGTTAAATCTGACCTCCATGTCGACGCCTAAACCTCAAAACGTGACACACTGAAGGCCCTGAAATCATTTAAGTTGTGTTTTGTGGTTGTTGGAAGTGTAAAGACAAACTAATAACACAGATGATTTCTGTCACTCCTCAAGCAGCAGTGGAAACTGTGAAGCTGAGGGACGTTCAGAGACGACTGATTTAAACCGATAAACAAGGACTGGGCTTCAGTTAAACTCAGTAGCTTTAGCTGTTGGCTTCTCTCCTGCTCTCTGTGCTCACATATACTTAATTTGAATATAGATAATATCCCAATACAGCAGTTTTCATTACCTCTGCCAAGGAGGTTATGTGATGGCCGGTGTTTGTTTATTTGTTTGTTTGTTTGTTTGTTGGACGGATTTGGATGAAATTTTCAGGAAATGTGTGAAATGGGACAAAGAACAACTGATGACATGTTGGGACTGATCCGGATCACCGTCTGGATCCAGGATGTTTTTTTATTTAACTGTAACCAGGTGGACAATTAAATGTGGTTTACTCTAAAAGCCACCAGAGGGCGCTCTTGTTTTTGGGGTAACCCCCTCTGACCACATGACATTTTGTTGATTTAATTAGATGTGTTTGTAAATGGAAATTAAAATTAAAATGCACCCGTGGAAAACTTATTTCTCTACTTCCTGTTGGTTTTGGCTCCGTGACCCGTCTGACTTCTGATGAGGAAGGATCTGGTATCTAAAGCTCCAGTGTTAGCTCACTGTTAGCAGACCTTGCTGTGTGCCGTGGCCTGATGAAGACCCACTGTGGGGTCCAAACGTTGCTTGGCTCACATTGTTCACTATTTCACAGTGGACTTTTCACCAGCGTGGGGTTTATTTGTCCCTTTGGAGGGACCTTGTGGTGCCGCTAGCTCTGCCGCTAGCGCTAAATCGCTAGCGTTCGGCTGCTTTTCGGGACGTTTTTTGGAAGTTTTGAGGTTTTCTGTTCCTTTAGCTTTGCTTTTTGGTTTCCTTACGTTTCCTCAGGGTGGGGGGCTTCTGCCTTGAGCTGTTGTTTCATTTTCAGGGTGTTTTTTGGGGTTTTTGTTGCTGTTTTCTTCCATACATTAGTGTAGCGGAGCATTCATTTTTTTAAGGGTTTTTATTTCATTACCAGGGTTAAAATCATTTAGTCAGCATAGGCTGGGCTTACAAATGGGGGGAATTTGATTTCTGGGGTTAAACTTAATGTTAACGGGTTTAAAATAAGGTTTAAAGGGCTTTAATTCATATAAGGGACTGTAAAGTGGGGGACTGGGGTTCAATAAAACATATAATATTTTCATGTTATAGGGGTCAAAAATTCATTGGGTGGGTTTAATAATTTAAAATAATTTCACAGGTATTTCATAGTTTCAGGGATTTCATATAATTTTGAATAAGTTAAAGTTTTTTTTTGTTGTTGTTTTTTTAAGAGTGGAGACTGCACTGTGGGGATTTTATTTAATTAAGGGGTTTGTTTGGAAGTTTTTTGGTTTCATTCACCACTTTTCTGTTCATTCTTGGCCTTCAGTTCATCAGCATTTGCAATCCATATCCTCATATTAAATAATACACACCACTCCTTATTGTTTATGCTACAAAGCTCACAGTATAACACAGACACAAGACAAGAGACACACCGCATTGTTGGTAGGACATTTGAACTGTATGTAATTACATCTGTATCTGTAACATTCCGTACAAAATATATGAACTGGGAGATTGTGTTGGGGGTGGACTGAAGCTGCTTGGAGGAGGTCTGAGCTCTCTGAGGGCTTTTCTAGTTTATATATGTTTCTGTTTCTGTTGTCAGAGAACCAAACAAGTATTAAATAACCACTGAAATGCAGCATATAAAGACTACATGTCTACACACAACATCGTCTGGCAAACTCACCAAACACACGAGTTAAAAACATCGACTGTGCTCTGAATTCAGCACCATTTCCATGTAAAATGAGAAAGTTATTCAGTCCTGTCTCACATATTCAATCACGTCTGTGTTAGCTTTTCGTCACGCTGATGCAGAGAGAGTTTTCTTCCTGAATGGTGCATTGACAGCTTGTTTAGAACAGGACTAAAACCAGGAGTTGTGGTGAAGTGAAAGACAATTCCTGGAGACATGTGAGGGTTTGGTTCATTTGCTGAAAAGAGACATAACTGGGACCTTTAATTCCCTGGACACCCAACCACCACTGCCCTACACTTTAACGTACTTAAACCAAGTCTTCACACTCAAATTGATTGTTTTGGGATTTGTCCTTTTAAAGAAACAGAGTCCTCTCGATGTGACGTTGTGCTTTGTGTCCCAGCAACACGAGGAATACAAGATAACTGCATTCAGTGTGTTTCAACCTGACTCCTTAAACTACCATTGGATGCTGTGACCACCAGGAAGGAGCCTCCTCACCAGCAGCACTGTGTCTGCTGTGGACAACATCAGGTTTCTGGGATCCACCATCTCCCAGGATCAGACACAATCAACAAAAAGGCCCAGTAGAGGATTTCATTTCTGCACCAGCTCAGGAAGTTCAGGACGCCTCAGAAACTGCTAATTCTTTTCTCTGCATTTCAGTCGCATTTGGATTATTGGCCACCAAAAACTCACTGGGGCCGACTGGCCTCCATCCAGGACTTACACATGTCCAGAGTCAGGTAACACCGCTGCCGACCCATCACACCTGGACACGACCTGTTGAAACTCGTTGAAGTGGGTCGCATAGCCCCCACCCAAAAAAAGTAGTGGTATAAAGTCTTTTACTTTAAAGGATGTGTTTCTTATTATGACACAATTTGTTTTCAATAGCAGGATATTTAGTGGTGGTGACACATGTAGCTGCCCACTATTAACCTCTAGATCTGTCTCTTCCAGCTTATTGGGGAAATTTATGCTAAAATGTCCCAAAAATATACGAAAATGTGCTCAGAATCTGTCAAAATGGGCCAAAATATGCCTAAAACTTGGCAAAAGTGTCCAAATATACCAAAATTAGCAAAAAAATAGGCCAAAATTTTCCTAAATTGTATCTAAACGCATTGAGATTCCACACAATAAACCTTAATCTGTTAACAGGAACAGCAAACTTCAACAATTTGGGTCGCAACTATTATAATAGAGACATAGTGGATCCTGAGGCTGGACCAGATGAGAATCACTGAACTAAACTGTATGACACACGTTTGTATTTCATCCTCTCTGGTCCATTGCACTAATGTCAACCTACATAATGTACATAAAGTGTCAAAAACTTGGTGTTATTATAGATGAGCTGTTTTAGCACTAAAGTTTGGTTCACTGTAAATTAGCATTAAAACTCTGGTTCACTTTAAATGTGATCTTTTACAAATATTTATGGTTGAACACTCATTTTCCTTCTGTAGCCTTCCTCTTGTTTAATTGCATGTATGTTTTATTCTGCACAGCAAGAGCAAAGAAAACAGTCGAGTCCAAGTCTTTGTATTTATTCACATGCATGTCCAATAAAGCTGATTCTGATCGTCACCTTCTGCCTAAAACTAGTGAACCAGATTCTAACCTGAACCCCAAACAGCTGTTTGTTTCCCAAAGTGAGGACCAGCTTTACACAGATGTCCTCACTTACTATTGAACTTAGCAGGTCCCCGCAACGATATGTACACAAGAACGCACACACACCACACACACGCGCGCACCCATTGACAACACAGAGCCACGTTTGTCTATGAGTCTTTATTTGTGTTTTTCATAGAGAACATTTAAAATGGTTCATACCCCCACAATAACTGACATCACTTCTCTGCTTTATAACACCGACACAGGAACAGGAACATGTACACGAGTACACAAACACACAGTCACAAATTCGGCCCATCTACAGTGTTTTTACTTCCCGAACAGAAATAAAAAAACAAACATAAACAAATAAACATGAGACCCCGAGGACGCACAGCCAAGGCCTGTCCCACTTTACAAAAGACGGTGCAGTAGCAAAGGAACAACCACGTCTACAAAAGTAACAAAAACTACCATACAATCTATTGTTGTGGAAGTGCTTGTAATTTTGGAAGTTTAGTACTTTATCTCTTTTTAAAGGATATCAATATCAATGCCTAGAAAATCACCAGTAAAAATAGCTCATCTCTGTAAAAATGTGCTAGCAGGACAACCCTTGGCTGTGGATTTTTTTTTCTTTGTCACAAACTATTATTTTTTTCTTTTTTTTTTGAAACCGTTTTCAACTCGTCTTCAATACAACAACAATAACACTGTTTTCTTCTTAATACAAATATGTACAGAGACTTCCACTTGTTTCAAAATAATGCCCTGCACACTGATGCATTATCTAGGGATGAATGACGGTGATGTTCTTCGGATTTCCTTCACAGAAACTGTCCATGCAGTTTGTTACCTGAATCGACAGAATGAGATCACAGTTTCTTTAGCCTAACAAAAAGCTCGTTGTGTGTTTTTTTAAACGTCTGTCACAGAATGGCCTCTCGCCTGCATGTAAAACACACATTTATTCATACAGAGTAAAACCCGCCCCTCCCCCACGAAAAAGTAAGACATCTAGATCCAGACCGAGTGTTTTCAGCTGTATTTGAACCGGGTGTAAACATTCCCTATGTTGAAATGAGCGGAGTGAGGAAGGCACACATGTTAAGACCACACAGCTTGGAGACTACAGCGGGGGAGGTGGTTGGCTGGGGGGCGGGGGTCTTTTGGTTTTGCTCAGCTTGATGAAAAAGTGCCACTCAGCTTGACATGTCTTTCTCGTGAGTCATTTTCTAAGCGGTGCGTCCTGCTCGTGACAGGTAAAGGTGCCCCCCCACCCCCCCAATAAAACCTTAAACACACACCTGGATTTTGGTGCAGACTGGTTCCCTGAACGTTTAATTTCATCCCAGGTGCTTCAGGGGGCAACTGAGCCCTGACCAGTTTGTTGTTCCTTTGCCATTTAGAATAATAAAACTCCTCACTCCATCACTCAGTACTTTTATGTAAATAAGAAAACATACAGTGCGTGGGCGCAGAACCGAACGTGGGCTGCGTTCGCTTTCTCAGCTGACATTTTTGTGAAAATGCTATGCTTTCATGGCCTCGCTGTTATTCATTTACATACCTCAGTAGACAATTTCATCAAGCAGTTTAAAAGGGGTCATGCCATATCAAATAAGTTAGGAGAATATTCACAGTCTTAACACTCTCGGGTAGTATTCTCGTGCATTTTCAAGAGGAGGAATACGCTACTTTGTTAACCAAATGCGTCCACGCTCTCCTTCCTGAGGAAAGGTTACAGCAGACGTGAACAGCAGAGGGGGGCGTAGCGGCGGAGGGTCGGGGGGAGGTGGGGGTTTAAAAGTCATAAAAAGCTTTGACATTCTTTTGAGTGACGGACACGTATTTATGCAACAAACGCCTCCTCCTAAAACAAAGGGGAGATATTGTAGCCTGGCAAATCAATTTCCCACTCCCACGCACTCATCTCATTTCACACGAGGCCTTGATCCAGCCGCTGCTATCGCCGCTAGCTTCAGCTGACTGGCTGACCTATGGCATTGCTCTGTTCTGCTTTAGCAGCTCTCCCCGGTCACCTGAGAACCAAACTCTGCTTCCTGTCAATCTCTTTTGGTTTTTTTTTTTGTTTGGAAAAAGAAAGTACCACTTCCTTTTTTAAAAAATACATTTTGAACCCCCTGAATCAAACACATGTCTCTATCTGACCAAGCCTACAGGTGGTTTTTCTATGTGAACAGCAACAAACAGGTGGGACAAGGCTTTTGCCCGTGATCTATCTATTGGGGTTCTCACAAGTCAAATGCTGGCATTTCAAACGGTTATTCAGAAAGTGCACAAAGGAGTTTCATTCTACATTGGCTAAAAGCACATTTACAACATGCCTTTGACATCAACAAGGGTATCATACTGTACACCACAGCAGCTGCATCACTCAAAGGCAGGTTACACTAAAGTCTCCTACTTGCTTGTTTCATTACATTAGAGCTCACAGCGAGCAGGCCTTCACCATCAGTAGCACAAGAACTGCACAATGCCGCTAAACGCTATGTGCAGAACATTATTCAGAGGCATCACCATCTTTTCTTTTCTTTTTTTGCCGTTTTTTTCTTTTACTATACATGAACTCACATGACACTTAGGAACAAAGAGCCAACCATCTAGTTTCAAATCGACATGTCATTTCTCAGATTCAGTAGAACAACAAACAGTAGGTGTTTCTGGATCAAGGACAGACAGGTAAAGGAAATAAAGAAAAGAAAAGGAAACCTATGAGAACATTTCCAAAGTACTGTATCATCAACAACGTGCCTACTTTGCCTTCAGCTTGACTGAACGGTTTGTTTAAAGCCACAGTTGAGCAGGTCTTAGTGATATTAAATAAGGTGTAACTGCCTCCTATTGATAACGCCCCTCACATCTCTTCTAAACAGCTAGTGATCCTTTGATAAGGTAATACAAGAGAAGAAGAAGAAGAGCAAGTCAACAATTACACTGGAAAAATATATGTATGTTTATATTCATATATATAGCATCTTTAAAATCTATTTATACAGAATGTATTTATAGTGTACTTATGGCCATCTTGGCAGAGAAATAAAGGCATCTGAAACAATCACCACTCTCTCGATGCCGTGGTCTTCTCAGGACCAGACATTGTTACATTGCAGAAATGCGAAGAATCAGGAAAGAAAGTGAGTTCTCTTCTTCTTTTTTTTCAGTGGCACTTTGTGCATCAAAAAATTAAAATCTAGAGTAAGGCTACAAGGGTGTGTATGTTTATCTGATAGAAGTTTGTCAAAGGAGGCCATCCTACAGTATCCTCTAGGGTTGGATATGTCGCTGTGTTTGTGTTTTAGACCCATACATCCAGACTAAAACACTGCTGGAAACAGAGCTCTATACATGTACCATTGTACTGACGAAAAGAACAAACAAGAATCCTTAAAAAAGGTATTAATTCAGCAGCCATGGTACATCACAGAGGTTTGGGTGAGCCGGTTCTGGCTGCTACAAAGCGCTTGGGAGAGGTAACGTCTTCAAACTAGCTGTTTTTTTTAAACTTTTCTTTTCACCTGACAAAAGCAAACACACGGAGACGGAACAGCAACAGGACGGCGATTGCTTTTGTTGGGTTCTGTTTACAATCAGCTGCTGGTTTGTCTCGGTCTTAGCAATCAAACAGTATCTGTATTGATTTTGTTTCTTTATTTAAATATTAGCAGTGGATCTTTGAGACTACTCAGACTCAACCGTCACATCACGCACATAAATAACAAAATAAATATACAGCCATATCAGTCCGTTTCTTTCATATTATTAAATAAATAATAAATACATTTTTTTTTACTTCTCAGCAGTGGCTTTTTGAGTTTAGCAGGAACAGAAAAAAACACAAACGAAAGGGAAAAAAACAAGAACAACCCAAAAAATAACTTTTTTTTGTTGTAAAATTATCAAAAAAGAAAAAACTGTGTCGTTATAAAACATCTGCACTTAAAAAAGGCTTTTAAAAAGTACCCAAAAACAAAATACGCCTTGTCAGTTTTCTATATAGATTCTTAAAATATCGAGACATCTGCAGATTCGACCAAGATAATCAGTAAAGATGCATTTTTTTGTTTGTGTGTTTTACAAAAAACAAAGTTAATAAATAGATTGCTTCAAATAAATAAACCTCAATAACATAAATGGCAATAAGTTACAATTTAAAAGTTCACAAGTTTAAATAATTCATATATAACAATAATTATTGTACCACAAAACTATTCATTGAAATGAAGTGCAATTCCTATGTTGATAAATACTATTGATATGACTAACTGAATCTGAAATGAGTGCACACTATTACTATCATCATCTCAGTTTAAAAAGGGGGGAGGGGTTAATCTGCTGCTTTTTAAAACATGATATCATCTCTTCCTGGATCCATCTCGTGGTCTTTTACCACCCGGAGCAAACACACCTTCAGTGCATTCATGCTTCGTATTGCTGGGGTGTGTGTGGTCGTGGGTCGACAGCTCTTCGAAGCCACAGTGAATGCTACGGGACGGCCGTGAACGTCTTCCCCGTCCACGAAGCGAAGCGCTGACGTTTGAAAACCCCCTCCAGGAACGGTTAAGGACACAAAGAGACAACAGGTAAACATACAGCATGTTATCAAAACCCCCAGATACAGTTCCGAGTTATTCTTCTCTCCATCCATCCTGACTGAAGGGATCCAGCAGCAGCATGGTGATGGTTTGGTCCGCGTCACTTTTCTTCAACAGAGTGCTCCCTGGGTTGATTCTTTTTAAGTTGCTGTTTATTGAAATAACCTGAATTCCCTTTTTTTTGTTTTTGAATCATATTTCAATATATTGTAGAGTATTTCAACATCTCCCCTTCATCTCTCCTCCTCCTCCTCCTCCTCCTTCAGGACATTCTTCCCTCCGTTCGAGTGTCGAGCCTCAGACTTTGATGCCCTTCACGGCTTTGTTGATGCTCTCCAGCAGAGCCTTGTTCTCGGGGCTCTGGAAGCAGTCCTTGTTGGTGTACATGTCGGTCAGGGTGCTCACGTAGCTGTCGAAGTTCTGCTCAGTGATTGGCTCCTGCTGTGGTGCAAACGACAACCAGTCTGAGCTGAGAAGGAGAGGCAGAAACGAAGGGCCGAGACGCACCTCGGCACTAATCAGTGGGCAGAGTGTGGTCGGGCACTCACCATGTGCGGCAGGCGGATGTTGGCCAGGCTGCGAATCAGGGCGCGACTCAGGCCGGACAGCTCCATGAACAGAGCCTCGTTCTGCTCCTCGATCATCTTGTTCTCGTGCTCGATGCTCTTCAGGTTCTTCTCCATGGAGGAGATCTGAAGAACACACAGACGGGGTTTCAGCAACGCTTCAGGAGTCAGGCTACGACTTCCCACCATGCTTCCCAGAGTCCACAGCTGCTACCAAGTTGCATTTTTAATGAGTTACCTTGTCGCCTGAATTTACTCACTATTATATAAAAAATAATTGAGTTGTTGTTTTCAAGCTGATGCTAATTTAACTGGAGACTCTTCATTAGTTTACAGCACATAGAATAGATATAAAGGTGTGAAGCAACAGGAATTAATGGTGACATGTTTTTATTGGTGTCACTCCGACCGGTCCTACGAGAAACCAGTGCTTGCAAAAGGTTCCTAGGTACGACTGAATATGCACAAACTATCACTGGGGGAATTCACACGCTGTCTCGGCTGAAGCGGTGTGATTGAATCCTCAACAGTCGGCGTTAACAGGATATTTGTCTACTATCTGCTCGGTGTAAACACTGCCCGCAGTTCAGCCGAAAACTCCAAGAATTTTTGAATTTTTGGTCACAGCCGAGTTACGAATGACTTCCTGGTTGCGCCAAAGACCCCAGAATTTTTAGGTTTTTTTTTACAGAATCTTGTAAAATAAATAAATAAATAAATAAACATGTAGAGAACGTTTCAGATGTAAGGCCACCAATCATCTGTAAATAAAATGTAATATTTGAAGAATTTAAAGCATACGACTGGTGATGTTCTGTATTTTGCTAAATGATTGTCACCACTATAACCAAGTGAACACTGCCTGCAGTTCAGCCGAAAAGTCCCTGAATTTTTGTGATGTGACTGTTGGTCACAGCTGAGTTACGAATGACTTCCTGGTTGCGCCAAAGACTTCAGAATTTTTTTGTTTTTTACAGAATCTGGTTATTATTTTATGAATTTTTAAAAAAATAAAACACATATAACATGTTTCAACAGCAGCAGCACTTCAGGTGTAAGGCTATCAGTTATCGACAACTAAAATTTAACAGACTAGTGAAGCTTAAAAATTACTGTCGACACTATATCTGAGTAAACACTGCCTGCAGTTCAGCCAAAGTCCCTGAATCTGTGTCATGTGACTGTTGGTTGTGGCTTCATGGCTTCATGGTTAAGAACAGAACCTTTTGTTTCCTACAGAATCTGGTTATTTGGTCATTTAGGATTTCAGAAAAATAAAACACGTAGAATGAAGTGATTTTGATGAATCCAATAATAATAATAATCTAACCTTTATTGATCCTCTTCTCTGCATTGACCCATCCTGTCCATAGTTAACCTTAACTCTACATACTAGGAGCAGTCAGGGGTTGAGGGCCTTGCTAAAGGGCCCACAGTGGTTTGACTGGGACTAGTGGTCGCTCTCACTTTCCCACCTCAGCCTCTCACCAGTCCGGAGACTTGAACCAGCGACTCACCAGTTACAAGATCACTTCACAAACCATGTGACTGTTGGTTCTGGCAGAGTCACTGATAACTTCCTGGTTCAGCCACGGAGCACTTTAACTTTGTTGCCCTCTGAGGGTAAAACCATAAAAACATGAGATCCCAGTCACACAGATTCAGAACAACACTGACGAGGACAAGTAATAAACTATGAAGGCAGGACCATCACTGAACATCACAACTACTCACATTAAAATTCACATTTAGCTGTGTGATGGCTCAAGTTAAGCATTTATTTTTATCCTGTTTGATGAAAACAGAACCTTTTGTTTCCTACAGAACCTGGTTTTCTGGTAGTTTTAGATTTTAGAAAGTAAAACACGTTGAATGAAGTGATTTTGATAAATACCAGTTTAACCTCTTAACGCTGGTCGTCGCAAATTCACAACGAACAGCTGCAGCTGAGATAGAGTATCCATTCCCCCAATGCTGGTTCGTTCATATTCAACACACACCTAGGAACCTTTTACAAGCACTGGTTTCTCTCAGGACCAGTTTGAACGGCATCAATAAACACATTTTTACCATTAATGTCTGTTGCATTACACCTTTATATCTATTATATGTGCTACACACAAATGAACAATCTCCACTTAATTTAACATCAACTTGAAACAAAAAACATAATATAAACATAATTATTGTTTTTATATAATGTAAATAAATTCAGGCGTCATGTCACAGATCAGTAATTTAAGGACGACTGAAGAGTTTAAAAATGTTTTTACGTTTTAAAAAGTTCTGGAGGTTCTGAGGTTGAACCAAAACAAACCTCCATCATCACTCATCACCTACAAACACATGAACGTTCCCATGAGTCTGATCATTCATGTTCACTGCTCATTGGCTTATTCTGAAAACCTCGACCGACATTTAAACCAATAAAAACTTGCTGGGCTTTGAGGCTCCGACACATCCTGTAGAATAATTCAGCATATAAATGCTCCAGCTGTAAATATTCTGCTCCGTATGCAGATGATGTGGCCTCTACTGGATGGACTCTGAGCCTGTTTTACTTCCGTCAGTGAGCTGCTGGGTTTCTAGTAATCCTCTGGGAGGCTGCTCCTGTTCTAGGAAATAACTCAGAACATCAAACATGACTGTGAGCTGCGTTTTAAGGTTTACATGTCCGTGGTTCTGGTGTTTTCATTGTGTTTCTTAGTCCAGCACCGACCTTATCTTTCAAAGTGACCGACAGGAAGTCCAGTGTCTGGTTTGTGTCTGGTTTGTGTCTGGTTTGTGTCTGGTTTGTGTCTGGTAGAGGTGTCCGTTTGGTCGTTTTATTTAAAGATAAGTATCTGAGACTCCACAGGGGGATCAGAACTGAGGACTTCAACAGCAGCAGCACACACCTGAGTCTGCAGGTTCACCATGTCGGCCTCCATTTCGTTGTTGGACTCGTTGAGGTCGTTGATCTCCTTGTTGAGCTGCTTGATGTCCTCGTCGTTGTCCAACACTGACGGAGCAGAGACACATGAGAGTCATTAGAGCTGAATCTCTCACAGGTTTGAATTAACAGATTAACTCCTGGTTTATCAGTTTAGCTCTTTTTAAACACATGCTATGGTTTTGACGTCATACTGGTCTACGGACACGAGTTCTCACCGTCGCTGGCTCTGAACTTGGTGCTCAGGTAGTCCTCTGTGGGGAACTTGGCCTTCTTCTTGGCGTACAAGGCTCTGGGGCATCCTGAGAGGCTGGACGGGACACAAACAGGGTCACGGGACTGTTTATACGACATAGGGCGGATGTTAGCTTCAAGTCCTGAGGGTTCTGATGGCACCAGGAGGTTTGGACGTTGCACTAAATCACCAAATTCTAGTTCTGGTTTTCCAAACTGAGGCTAAACACATCTAAACACTGAAACCTACAGTGAAGCTTGTTAAGAAACATACAGAACTGAACAACTTGAGTGAAACTGGGTAAAGAAAAGGCCATGAGAACAATCAGGAAGAACAGAGTTAGACGATGAGACTGAAGCCACCCTCCAGTTAGCTTAGCATTAGCCTGAAGCTAATCCTGTGATACGGATGGAATCAACAGCGTTTCAATCCACTGTTGAATCTCTAATTGAATCCATTTGTCAAAAACGCTACGACTGAAGCTGAAATATTCAACTGAGATGGGATCCTTCTGTTCAGTTAATTACGGATCAAAACCCACAATAAGACAGAAGTGGTTTAAGTTCACACGCCTGCTTTAAATCAACACGTTTAAGCCTCTGAGCTCAAAGAAGAAAGAACTCGGACATGTCTTCTGTGCAGTACGACAGAAAAACCTGGAATGAACACGTACAATGAGCGTCCACATGTGTTACCAATACTGGGAAAAATGGAGACTCTACATGTTACAGATATTTCACTATGTACAGATTAAATATTTACACTGCCTGCAGTTCAGCCCAGTTGGTCGGAGCTACAGCCACTGATGGATTTTTCCAGAATTTGTAGTTTTTACTGAATCTGATTGGACCAAATGTTTAATTCTGGCACCACTAACTGATCAACTTCTTACATTTTTAGTTTGATTCCATATTTACACAACCTGCAGTTCAGCCGAGTCCAGCGCAGCCACTCAAAGCTCAGCCACTGATGGGTTTTTTTGTTTTGCACCGACTCTATTTAGCTTTATTTTGACCCTACAGACTGTAAATATTTCACTATTTTAAATTTGCTTCCTGTCTGCTCTGAGTGAACACTTCCTGCAGTTCAGCTGAGTCAGTTGCGGCTTTTTGGTTGCAGAATATTTAGTTTTTACAGAATCTGTTTCGTACAAACTCTTTTATTTTGGGTTAACTTTAAAAAAATTTGAGACTCTTTTTGAATAAAGTGATTTTGATTTGGATCCTGAACTATTTGGACGAGAGAGAACAGTTTGTTTATGTCAACAATCAAAGCTCAAACAGAGCTAGACTAAGCTGTGGGGCTCCTCAGGGTTCCATCCTGGGTCCTCTTTCATTTATAATTTACCTCAATGATCTAAGAAGTGTTTGTAATAATGTGCTGCCTCTTATGTTTGCTGACGACACGTCTTTTATGACGTCATTCAGTTTAACAAGAGAAGCAAATGAAGAAATATCAAATGTGTCTGAGTGGTTTAAAATAAATCAACTGTCTCTTAATATATGAAAACCAACTTTATGATATTCAGCACAAGAAATAAAAGATTTAACGAAGAGGATGCAGAAGTATCAACTGATGGCACCAAAATTAGTCAAACTAAATTTTTGTAGACCTAAAATTTACCTGGAAACTTCACAATCAACATGTTTGTCAAATAAAAATGAACTCTGCAGGTGTTCTGAGTAGAATCCACTCCTTAATAGATCCTAATCTAATCTAATCTAATCTAATCTAATAAACATCACATTAAGTCAGGTGAGTAGTTCAAGGACCGTTGGATAGTTTAAAACCAGTTTTTACAGATTTAAATGATATTGATTCAAAGGTTTTTGGAGCTCAGTGAGTTTAGAAACAAACCTCTGTATCTTTGGTCTCCATTCGCTCCCATTGACCTCATCTATATGTGGAGTTACAGGTCAGCAGGAGCAGCTTGTTAAACCATCTTTTATTCTAAATGTTAACGTGTCCATGGTTTTAAATTCAACTCACTTGTTCTTTATTTTTTGGCCAATGTGTAGAATGAAGTGATTTAGATGAAACATCTCAGATGTGGCAGATTTTCACGGAATGATTAGTTCAAGGACAGTCAGAAAGATGAAGATCACGTTTTTACAGCGTCTTGTTATAAGTGGATGTAATCTGGGCAGTTTTTAAAACAACATGTCTTTAAACCTGCCACATATTAACATGAGAGTTCCTCAGACGTTTGATGTCAGATTTCGATTCCTGTCAGACGAAGCCTAAAGTCTGGTTTCACATTAGAAGAGGCGAAGACGGGCCGACGATTCTAAGCATTTAAATAAAGTTAAATGAAGCTAAAGTTAGCGCCTAGCTTAGCGGTTTGCAACCTTTGTTGTACCACATATCGGTCATCGCGCTCGATGACTGGTCTGTAGAAAACTGTCCTGCTTGAAACTGAGGTCTGCCGAGGAGCATCCCCACATGATGCTGCCACCACCATGCTTCACGTCATGATGCTGCCACCACCGTGCTTCACATCATGATGCTGCCACCACCATGCTTCACGTCATGATGCTGCCACCACCATGCTTCAATTCAATGCATGGTGGTGGCAGCATCATGTAAGGATGCTTCTTGGCATTGCACATGATGACCGGTCTGTAGAAAATTGTCTTGCTTGAAACCGAACTGTGGTTCAAAAATGGCAACAACTTTTAATTTAGCAACATTTTTTTTATTTAAAAAAAAGTGTCCTAAGTAAATAAAACGACTTTTTATTGCTAAATGTGTCTTTACCTCTTCCAGTGTCTCCCTCTTTTCTAAGAAGCTCTCCAAAGAGGTTTGTTTTTTATTATTTTGTGGGAAACAACCACAGACGAAAGTGGCAGGAAGACGATCTAGTCATTTTTCAAAATAAAATACCTTGCGGGTTGGGAAATAAAACGTTTTTATTCTTTCCATGTGACCCGGTACTGGATGACCCGCGGCCTGGTTCCGGTCCGCGGCCCGGTGGTTGGGTACCGCTGCTCTGGCTCACCTGCGGTGTGTGAGGAAGCTTCCGTTGGCGTGTCCGGAGCCGTCACACCCCGGCGTGGGGCAGGTGGGACCCTCTGTCTTGAAGGCCTTCCAGTTGAAGGGCGTCCCGTTCAGCAGACCCTCCTTCTGCCGGCGGGCGGCCAGCGGACACCCGTAGGCGCTGCGGTGCGTCGCGTACTTCCCGCTGATGTGGCCCAGACTGTCGCATCCCGGCACCGGACATCTGCTGGGAAGAGAAGGACCAGAGGGAGTGAGGACGGTTAGACGAGAAGCACCGCAGCAGAAATGTAAAGATCAACACTTACAGCAACGTCTTACATCTGTTTGACAAACTACCACCATTATTATTAATATTACAACCAATAGTATCGCTGGTATCAACATGCTGCTACAGGTTTGTGTGCAAATGCAATATGAAGCCCATGTATTCCTTTATGTTCTGTCCATGTTCTCTACAATAGTCTACGTTCAGAATCAGTATCTGCAGTAAGCGTCTTCCCCATCAGTCCTGTCTGATTCCAGGTCACTACCTCTGCATTCGACTCACAGTGACTCTCCTCTCTCTTCCTCTCTCTCTCCTCTCTTATTGCATTTTACTTTTACCGTCAGTCACGCTAAAAGCAGACGTTATGGCTTTCTGAGCGGTACGAACTTTAAAAGCTCGGAGTCCTCCTGGTTGTCCTTGGTAGGAGTTTTAATTCCACTTTTCTTGGCACGCGGGCACCCAGAGAGACTGAAAACAGAAAGTACGAGGGTGATAACAGAGGGTTGAAAGAAAGGTCTGGAGAAGTGATTGACTTGATGAAGGGTCAGAACATTATTCAGAGCTTGACAAACCAAATCAACTCAGAGACGCCTGATAGGATCATGACAAGGTGTGGAATGTGTGAGTATGTGGTCCCTGGCTACTGCTACTGTCAACTAGTCCTCTCTGACTGACTGTGTGTGTGTTGTTTGTGTGTTGGGGTGTGTTGGGGTGTGTGTGTGTGTGTGTGTGTGTTTGTGTGTTTTTGTTACCTTCTGTGCGAGGCGTAGTTTCCTGTGATGTGACCCGAGCCGTCACACCCTGGAGTCGGGCATCTGGAGGGAAAAACAGAACCAGATTTAATACTAAAATAAATCACAATAAAAAATTTTAAAAATAAAATAAATGAAAAAAATAAACGAAAACAAAATTTAAAAAAAGCAAAAAAGCAAAATAAAATAAATAAAAAATAAAATAAACAAAATAAAAAATAAAACAAAACAAAATAAATAAAAAACACAAAAAAATAAATGAAAAAAATCAACAAAAACAAAATTTAAAAGAATCAAAAAAATAAAATAAAAAATAAACAAAAACAAAATTAAAAACTAAATAAAATTAAATAAATAAAAACTAAAGCATAATAAAAACAGAAACAAAATAAAAAATAAAATAAAATAAATAAATGAATAAAACAAACAAAACAAAATTTTAAAAAATTAAAAAATTAAAATAAAAAATAAAAAATAAAAATAACAAAAACAAAGTTAAAAAATAAAATAAATAAAAATAAAACAAAATAAAAAACCAAAAAATTAAATTAAATAAAAATAAATTTAAAAAACCAAAAAAACACTGCAATATTCATGAAAATGGAATTATGCCATGAGAGAAATGGTCTATTTGTTAATTCTGTGTATCTGAGGAGTCTCTGAATTTTTACCATGTGACTGTTGGTTGCAGCTGAACCAATGATAACTTCATAATTGCATCCAGGAGCTCAGAATTTTTTGTTTTTTACTGAATATCGTCACAGCAAAAGGTTTATTTTCTGCAATTTTTTAAATGAGACGAAGAAATAAAGTGATTTTGATGAAATATCTCAGTTTGAAGCTCGGATGTGACACGATGAGTTTGAGGATGTCAGAAAAATGAAAAAAGCCCCAAACATAACAATAAAACACCGTCATGAAAATGGAATTACACCATGAGAGAAATGCTCTGTCTGTTACTTCTGCTTTTTTTGTCACTCTAATGTACGTTTGTTTTGGACCCAGTCCCATCCAGGCTGTTTACGTAGTTCTACTGGGAGCTGTGAAAAGCCTGGTTTCTACCACAGAGCTGTGCACGGCTTCATTTCACATTTACATGGAGTGACTGAGGTGAAAGCAAGCGTAGAAAAAAACAGCGTGACAGATGCAGCAGCAGCAGCAGCAGCAACAAAAGACGAGTTAACATCAGCAGAAGGAAGCTTTGTGGCCGGACGGTGTCGGCGGTGGAAGGCAGCGAGGTGTAGAGCACACATACTTGAGTTCAGGGGTGTGGGCCGCCATGAGGGACCGAAGGCTCTTATCAGCGAGAGGACACCCAGACAGACTGAGAGGAGAGACAGGAAGAGCGAAGGACGGGCGGAGGAAGGACGGAAAAGAAGGGGGACGAGGAGAAAAGGCGAGGGGATTGGAAAGGAGAGAGGAGAGAAGACGTGAGTGAAGGGAAATCAAGAATGCAAGGCATACCAAGGTCATTTAGGAGGAGGAGGACAGACGGCAAGAAGTAAATTACTGATGCATATCAAAGTCAATGACCGTCTTTGCTTCCCGGCTCACGCTACATTATTGCCTCTGGCGTGTCAGGATCAAATAAAATATTTGAATTAGTCCTGGTGCCTCTGCTTCGGACGGCCAGAGGAGGAGGAGGAGCCTCAGAGCTTCATATTTAGAGCAGCAGATCAGAGATCAGCTCGACCTACCTTCGATGGGACGCATAGTTTCCAGTGATGTGTCCGCTGCCGTCACAGCCAGGCGTCGGACACCTGCACACACAAACACAGCGTTAGCTAGAATGAAGGGAGAGGTTTCCTACGAGGGAGAAAGAGACGCTGAAAATAACTAGACATTTAGGAGGAAAACCCCCACAGAGCAGCGGTACGCCACGTTTTTACACCACGGACTGGTTTCAAGCAAGACAGTGGTCCGGTACGCTTGAAACAGATGATTCTCCAGCATGTAAACACTCTGTGCTAAGCTAGGCTAACAGTTTCCATCTGCTTCTAGTCTTTGTGCTAAGCTAGGCTAACAGTTTCCCTCTGCTTCTAGTCTTTGTGCTAAGCTAGGCTAACAGTTTCCATCTGCTTCTAGTCTTTGTGCTAAGCTAGGCTAACAGTTTCCCTCTGCTTCTAGTCTTTGTGCTAAGCTAGGCTAACAGTTTCCCTCTGCTTCTAGTCTTTGTGCTAAGCTAGGCTAACGGTTGCACCACGATAAATGCTGCAGACCGCTGGATTAAAATGCGAGCAGTGAATTGTGTCGTCACTTACGAGAGCAGCTCCTTCTTGGGGTCCTTGGGCTGAAACTTGACCTTGAAGTTGGGGGTCGTGACCTCTCCGGGGTACTTCCTGTCCTCCAGACAGTCCTGCATCATGTCACAGTCCTCCGGGTCTGAGGAGACGTAGGACTGGCCGGTGTGCTCCATCTGCAACATGATTAAGGTCTCATTAAACCGTCGATCTTTAAGGCCTTTTACTTTCTGTTTGTGTTCGAGCAGCGAAACTTTGCCAAACGGCGAGTCTCTTTTATTCTTTTGTCGACAAGTGATGTTTCCAAATGCAGAATGTCCTCATAAAAAATTTACATCCAAGGCCCTTTATATTTCTTTTGAAAAAGTTCAAAGGAGTAGAAATTAGCATATGCCAAATCCAGGATGGTGCAATGCACCTGACACACCACCTCTGTTCCACAGTGCAGTGTCTCAACTGTACAGTAACTCCCACATTTCAGTGAAGCAGATGAATAATAGAGGGAGGAAAGGGGGACAGGAAGTAAGGAGAGGGATTAGACGGAGACAAAGTGATGTAAACAAAAGGCTTTCATTCAGAAGGCTGGGGGCTGTTGTTATTTATGTTGCAACATCTCCTCCCTGAATAAACCCAGAATCAAAGCGAGCAGCTCCTCGCTCTGTCTAGTGGCACTGACCTCCTCCAGCTCCTCCTCCCGCTGCCGGTTGGGCTTGGTGTAGTCCAGCGGGCCCTCCCAGTCCTCCTGCTTGTAGCTCAGCAGGTTGGGCGACGTCATGCCGCTGCTCCCCCCGTGGTGCAGCGAGGAGGACGAGGAGGACGAAGGGTCCGGGGACCGAACCCCGGGGCTGGTGCCGGACAGGCTGCCCTCCCGCTTGATGGGCTTCTTCATGCTCAGGTCCAGGGTTCCGTTCTCGTCCACCTCGATGTCCAAGTCCTGCAGAGAGAAGAGGACAGGAGGGTCAGGGCTGGAGCTGAACGAGGCCCACGGCTCCAGAGGACACGGCACGAGATTTAATACCAAAATAAATAATACGAAAATGAATAAGAATAAGAATAAAAAATAAATAAATAAATAAATAATTAAAAAAATAAACAAAAACGTAATTTTAAAAAAAATAAAAATAAAATAAATAAAAAATAAAATAAAACAAAATAAAATAAAAAACAGAAACAAAATAAAAAATAAAATAAAATAAATAAATAAAATAAACAAAAAGAAACGTGATGATCCCACTGACGGGTTAAATCATCCTGAACTGGGATTCTTCTTTAACTAGTCCTGAACTCATCATGTGGCTTTGAAAAACAGAAATAAATCACTTTATTCTGCATGTCTTGTTTAAATATTTGTTAAAAATCAACCCCCTGGAGAAACTAAATTAAAAAAACCTAATAGATCTGTGCTCCTTGCTGCAGCTGAGAAGTTATTAGCACTTTTCAAATGAACTGCAGGCAGTGTTTCCACAGAGCAGACAGGAGACGAGGACAGAATCATAACCCATGTATTTAAATATCTATAACATACAGAGTCGACACTGGTCTAACTGACTCCTGTGGACAACTGGAAGAATGTTGTACATGTTGATTCCAGGGTTTTTAAATCACAGTAATGAAACATTTGTTCAAAAGAATCAAATAAAACATGAGGTTCTAACTGTGTTTGTGCTGCACTGAAGACCCTCCTCCTCCTTCATGCAGGACTTTAGTGAAAAATGAGCCACAGTGGGTAAAAATGTTGCAGCAGGAAGAGCACAGGAACCACTGGGGGCTCAGAGAGCTGAAATAAATGACATCTAACTAGAATATAAGATAATGATGAAGGATCTCTGATGACTCTGCTGCTCTCTGGTGTCCATATGTGTTATAAATCCTCCCTCTTGACGTTTCCTGATCCTGACTTCCTCTCATTTCCGCCCCGTTGGACCGAACCGGCCTTTATTCAGTCAAACAGCAGCTCTTGTGAGGAGAAGCACCTCCGTCAGCCATGATGTCTGCTGCACTCGGCTGCCAGCTCCTGCTTCTCCCTGTGCTTTATTATGGAGCTGGCAGGTGAACAGAACCCGGGGGGGCATGTTTCCAGCATCCATGTAGAGCGGCGCTCACATGGGCTGGTCAGGGGCCAGGAAAATCAAAGGGTGAGGATGGAGAGGAAGCGGGAACGGTTCCCAGAAGCGTCCCCGGTCGGTGAGCTCAGTGTTCCTCAGCTTCAATATTGGATTTCAACCGGCTCCGGCTCTGATTCCAGATCAGTCCCCGGCTGATCTGGAATCAGCTCTTGGACCGGCGCCTCGGCTGAACAACACCTTGCCTCTGCTCAGCTGCCAGAGACGCTAATTTCCACTTTTTATCTTCCTAAAACCGTGTCAGGAAATCGAAAAAATGATGAAGCAGTCACTTTCTCTCCTCTGTGAGGCGAAAGAAAGGCTTTTAAAAATCACAATATGGGGGAAAGTGGTGCTCCAATTACACCTCCTGTGCACAGAGAGGGGAGGAGGAGGCAGCGAGGGAGGCAGGGGGAGGACGGGTGAGGAGGAGAGGGAGATAAAAGACAGCAAAAGGAGATGTGAAAAGAAAATGAAAGACAGAGTGGCGGGGGAGGAGGAAGAGAGGGGGGGAGATCCGTCCGGAAGATAATGAAAAAAGGCTACCTGGTGGAAAAGTAATCCAAGGAACTGGCAGAGAGCCAGACTCAATAACAACATGGAGGGTGGAGGAGGGAGGGAGGGGTGGAGGGTGGAGGGGTGGAGGGAGGGTGGAGGAGGAGGGAGGAGGAGGAGGAGGAGGGGAGGTGAGGAGTGGTGGAGGGAGGGAGGGTATGGGAGGGGGTGGAGGGAGGGAGGGGTGGAGGGAGGGTTTGGAGGGTGGATGGAGGGAGGGGTGGAGGGAGGGAGTGGTGTGAGGGGTGGAGGAGGGAGGGTGGAGGGAGGGAGGTGGGAGGGAGGGTGGAGGAGGAGGGACTGGAGGGAGGGGGGAGGGTGGATGGAGGAGGGAGGGTGGAGGAGGAGGTGGAGGGAGGGTGGAGGAGGAGAGAGAGGATGAGGAGGAGGAGGAGAGGAGGGTGGAGGGGTGGATGGAGGAGGGGAGGGTGAGGGAGGAGAAGGGTGGAGAGGGAGGGGTGGAGGGATGGAGGGGTGAGGAGGGTGGAGGAGGGAGAGAGGGAGGAGGGAGGGAGGAGGGAGGGTGGAGGGGTGGTGGATGGAGTGGAGGAGGAGGAGTGAGGGGGAGAAGGGTGGATGGAGGAGGAGGGTGGAGGGATGGAGGGGTGGAGGGAGGGGTGGAGGGAGGGAGGTGGGAGGGGTGGAGGGAAGGAAGGATGGAGGGGTGGAGGGAAGGAAGGATGGAGGGGTGGAGGGAAGGAAGGATGGAGGGGTGGAGGGAAGGAAGGATGGAGGGGTGGAGGGAAGGAAGGATGGAGGGATGGAGGGAAGGAAGGATGGAGGGAAGGAAGGATGGAGGGATGGAGGGAAGGAAGGATGGAGGGATGGAGGGGTGGAGGGAAGGAAGGGATGGAGGGGTGGAGGGAAGGAGGATGGAGGGATGGAGGGAAGGAAGGATGGAGGAAGGAAGGATGGAGAATGGAGGGAAGAAGGATGGAGGGATGGAGGAAGGAAGGATGGAGGAAGGAAGGATGGAGGGATGGAGGGGGTGGAGGGAAGGAAGGATGGAGGGAGGGAGGAAGGAAGGATGGAGGGGGTGGAGGGAAGGAAGGATGGAGGGTGGAGGGGAAGGAAGGATGGAGGGTGGAGGGAAGGAAGGATGGAGTCACGGCACTTGATCAGCAAGATCAGGAAAAAAGGATCGAAGGAAAAAATAGGATCAGAAGATCTGGAGGGAGTGGAGGAAGGAAGGATGGAGGAGGGAGGGAAGGAAGGATGGAGGAGTGGAGGAAGGAAGGATGGAGGAGGGTGGAGGGGAAGGAAGGATGGAGGGGTGGAGGGATGGAGGAAGGAAGGATGCGGAGAGGGATGGAGGGAAGGAAGGATGGAGGGATGGAGAGGGAAGGAAGGATGGAGGGAAGGAAGGATGGAGGGATGGAGGGGTGGAGGGAAGGAAGGATGGAGGGAGGGAGGGAAGGAAGGATGGAGGGGTGGAGGAAGGAAGGATGGAGGGGGTGGGAAGGAAGGATGGAGGGGGTGGAGGGAAGGAAGGATGGAGGGGGTGGAGGGAAGGAAGGATGGAGGGATGGAGGGAAGGAAGGATGGAGGGAAGGAAGGATGGAGGGATGGAGGGGTGGAGGGAAGGAAGGATGGAGGGAGGGAGGGAAGGAAGGATGGAGGGGTGGAGGGAAGGAAGGATGGAGGGGTGGAGGGAAGGAAGGATGGAGGGGTGGAGGGAAGGAAGGATGGAGGGGTGGAGGGATGGAGGGAAGGAAGGATGGAGGGGTGGAGGGGTGGAGGGAAGGAAGGATGGAGGGAGGGAGGGAAGGAAGGATGGAGGGGTGGAGGGAAGGAAGGATGGAGGGATGGAGGGAAGGAAGGATGGAAGGAAGGATGGAGGGATGGAGGGATGGAGGGAAGGAAGGATGGAGGGGTGGAGGGAAGGAAGGATGGAGGGGTGGAGGGAAGGAAGGATGGAGGGAAGGAGGGATGACGGCAGAGGTGATGCAACTGAATCTCAACACCATCCTGACGCTGGATTCATACAGAGAGGAGAGGAAAGGAGACGAAAAAGGACGACAGGGGAGGAAAGGGGAGAGGAGGTAAGGAAAGGAAAGGAACCGAAAAGTTAGGTGGAGAGAACATGAAAGGAAAGGAGAGGAGAAGAGGAAAGGAAATGAAACAAGGAAAGGAAACTCTCCTCTCCTCTCTCCAGCTGTGGCCTCCAGTGTTTAATCTGCTCTACAATCAGCTGATAATGTCTGTCTCTGAGTGTGATGGAGAGGAGGAGGAGGAGGAGAAGGTAACTCCCCCCACTAATAAACCCCCTCCATCCCCGACCCGTGGACCAGAACCTGATCTCCCCCCTGTCTAAAGAACCAGACCCGGCTGAGGACTCTACCTTGCTCTGAGGCTTGGTGCTCAGGTTCTCGGGCTTCTCCCAGCAGCGGGTGGACAGGTTGAGGATGGCGGTGGCGGCCATGTGAGCAGCTTCGGCGTCGTGGGAGTAGTCGTAGGCCAGGGAGGAGCTCTTCCCGTAGCCGTGGAGACCGAGGCTGGGCGACGAGGACTTGGGGAATGAGGGCTTAGCTGGGGGAGGACCGGAGGAGGACTTTAGTAGGAGGAGGGGGCACACATGTAAAAACAAACTCAAAGAGAAGCTGCTGCAGGCTTCCAGGCTTTATGCTAAGCTAGGCTAACTGAATTCCAGGCTTTATGCTAAGCTAAGCCAACTGACTTTCAGGCTTTTTGCTAAGCTAGGCTAACTGACTTCCAGGCTGTATGCTAAGCTAGGCTAACTGAATTCCAGGCTTTATGCTAAGCTAAGCTAACTGACTTCCAGGCTTTTTGCTAAGCTAGGCTAACTGACTTCCAGGCTTTATGCTAAGCTAGGCTAACTGACTTCCAGGCTTTATGCTAAGCTAAGCTAAAAGATTTCCAGGTTCAGGCATCATTTTAACTCCATGAAATCACATTTTTTCCTTACTGCTGTTCATTTTTCACTGTAATATAAAATCGTGCAGCTCTAAGGAAACAGAACAACCACGGATGATAATGTTATTGTTAATATTTGATTTATTTTTATAACTTTGATGATAAATTTATTTAAAAATGCAGCTCTGATGCTGTAAATCATAAAAAGTAGAATTTATTTGATTATACTTCCATACTTCTGTGAAAACACTGCCTGCAGTTCAGCCGAGAAATCCCTGCTTTACTGTCACGTAACCGTCGCTCACAGCTGGTTCGTTAACGGCTTCTTAATTACGACAAGAGCCACAAATTTTTTTGTTTTTTACCGAATCTAACGACGGCCAACTCCTTATTTTGGGTGAATTTTCAAACGACACGTAATAAAAAAGCTCTTTAATGAAAACTCAGGGTTTGAAGCTTAAATCTGGAGCTCTTCCAGATCAAAACACAGTCTGCGGCTCTGATAAACAGCTGATCTCTGAAGGTAACGGGTCTTTCGGGGTCTGCAGCAGAACAACGGTGTGTTCTCTGGATTTTTTGGAGCAGCAAAACTCGCATTAGAAGATGGATTTTAAACGTAAGCTGCTAAACCGTGGACCCAGTATGAGACCGTATGCAGACGATGCACCGCTCTATATTCACGGACTGCTGCAGGTTCACTAACCACAGCTTATAAATCACAACATCTGGACTTGGTTGAGTTCATCAAAGACGTTCCAGCTCTCATCTAAGATTTCTCGGCTGAACTGCAGGCAGTGTTTTCACAGAAGTATGGAAGTATAATCAAATAAATTCTACTTTTTTATGATTTACGGCATCAGAGCTGCATTTTTTTAAATAAATTTATTATCAAAGTTATAAAAATAAATCAAATATTAACAATAAAATTATCATCCATGGTTCTGTTTCCTTAGAGCTGCAGGGTTTTATATTACAGTTAAAAATGAACCACAGTGAGGAAAAAATGTGACGAGAGTGAAAACAAACACTCGTCACATTTTTTCATTTCATGGGGTTAAAAGGATGCCTAAACCTGGAAGTCAGTTAGCCTAGCTTAGCATACAGCCTGGAAGTCAGTTAGCTTAGCTTAGCATACAGCCTGACAGTCAGTTATCTTAGCTTAGCATAAATCCTGGAAGTCAGTTAGCCTGGCTTAGCATCAAGCATGGAAATGAGTTAGCTTGGCTTAGCATACAGCCTGGAAGTTAGTTAGCTTAGTTTAGCATAAAGCCTGGAAGTCAGTTAGCCTAGCTTAGCATACAGCCTGGAAGTCAGTTAGCTTAGCTTAGCATACAGCCTGACAGTCAGTTATCTTAGCTTAGCATAAATCCTGGAAGTCAGTTAGCCTGGCTTAGCATCAAGCATGGAAATGAGTTAGCTTGGCTTAGCATACAGCCTGGAAGTTAGTTAGCTTAGTTTAGCATAAAGCCTGGAAGTCAGTTAGCCTAGCTTAGCATACAGCCTGGAAGTCAGTTAGCTTAGGTTAGCATAAAGCCTGGAAGTCAGTTAGCTTGGCTTAGTGTAAAGCCTGGAAGTCAGTTAGCCTACCTTAGCATAAAGCCTGGACATCAGTTAGCTTAGTTTAGCATAAAGCCTGGAAGTCAGTTAGCTTGGCTTAGTGTAAAGCCTGGAAGTCAGTTAGCTTACCTTAGCATAAAGCCTGGACATCAGTTAGCTTAGTTTAGCATAAAGCCTGGAAGTCAGTTAGCTTAGTTAAGCATAAAGCCTGGAAATCAGTTAGCTTAGCTTAGCATACAGCCTGGAAGTCAGTTAGCTTAGCTTAGCATACAGCCTGGAAGTCACCATTGACACCACGAGGGAAACCAGGAGAAGGCGGCGGCTCCGTCTTACTTTTGAAGGCTTTGGGTGAGGTTTCGCTGGTGGGCATCTTTGGAGCAAGCGTGCGCTTCCCGAACACCTGGGCGTCGAAGCTTGCATAATCGAAGGACACCTTGGAGTACTTCTCCAGCTCCTTGGCCAGGTTGGCGCGAGGCGTGGAGGGCGCCATGTTGGGCCGGTAGCTGCCGTACTGGGGCACCTCCAGCTGCTTCACGAAGCACATGGGCCTGAGGAGGAGGAGGAGGAGGAAGAGGAGGAGGATGCAGTAAACAAACAGAGAGAGGGAAGAAGAGAGGAAGAGGTGGAGTGAAATGGAGAGCGTAAAGATAGGGGCGACGGCGTACTTAGCAGGAGAGCAGCAGGATTAAAACCCTCTTATCAGCCGAGGGCACATTTGCATGTTGTACTGCATGGAATTTATGAGCCTTAAGCCTCTCGTCTTCCTGGAGAGCCGAGCTTTTGTCAGACCTGTTGGCGTAAAGCCACTGATAGACCAGCGAGGAGGAAGGGATGGAATAAAGGAAGAAGAAGAAGAAAGAGAGACATGAGGAGAGCAGCGACCGTCCTCATCTCTTTCTGTTTCACTTTTAATTTTCTTACCACATCTCCAACCCTCCTCCTGCTGTGGTCCGGACCTCTTCTCCACTAAAACACATTTTTCTAGTCTCTGATTTTTAGTCATGTGACTGTCAGACACAGCTGGGTCATTAATGACTTCACGGCTGCGTAAAAGAAAGCAGAATTTTTTGTTTTTTACAGAATCTAACAACGACAAACGCTTTATTTTTGGTGAATTTTCAAAAGACACGTAGAATAAAAAGGTTTTAATTAAAAATCCTGATCTGAAGTTTAGATTTGGTTTCAGTTTCCTGGATGAACGACTCGTCACAGATAATTAGCTTAAATTCTGACGTTTGTTTACAGATAAATGTTTTAATTTTTTCATTTCTTAACATGACAACAAGTCTTTTAAACTCTACTGCAGTACAACAGTCAGATTTTGAATGAGATATGACTGTAACAAAAACCACAGGTTTAAGCTCACACTTGGTTGCTTTTCTCGATAAATCCGACCGCTTCCTGTTCTGATCAATGGTATAATTTTATTTATTTTTTGGTTGGGCACAGCTGGGTCATTAATGACTTCACAGCTGTGTAAAAGAAAGCAGAATTTTGTGCTTTTTACGGAATCTAACTTCGACCAATACTTTATTTTTGGCGAATTTTCAAAAGACACACATAGAATAAATGATTTAATGAAAAATCAAGATTTGAAGTTTAGATTTGGTTCCTCTTCCAGGATGAACGACTCGTCACAGATGATTAGCTTAAATTCTGACAGTTGTTTACAGTTTTTGGGTCTGATAAATGGTGTAATTGTGTATTTTTTAATGATAACAGTCTTTTAAACTCTACTGCAGTACAGAGGTGTACTACTGACAGATCTAAATGAGGTATGATGTAACAAACACCACAGGTTTAAGATCAGATTTGGCTGCTTTTCCCGATGAATCCAACAGTTTCCTGATCAATGGTATAATTTTTTTTTTTTTTTTTGGTTGGGCACAGCTGGTTCATTAATGACTTCACGGCTGCGTAAAAGAAAGCAGAATTTTTAGTTTTTTACAGAATCTAACTACGACTAATGCTTTGTTTTTGGTGAATTTTCAAACGACACATAGAATAAAATGATTTTAATGACAAATCCTGGTCTGAAGTTTAGATTTGGTTCCTTTTTCCCGATGAAACCAACAGTTCTGGCACTTTTTAAATAACATGCGTGTCAACCCTGTCTTCAGAGGGCTTAAAGCCACATCTCCAACCCTCCTCCCCCTCAGACCCGGCCCTCTTTCCACACAGTGACTCGCTAAAACATCCAAACCGACTGAAAACTTTCCACGGGGGATTCTTTCACCCCTTTCATTAATTGAACGTGGATTCCACTGGAGCCCGGCCTGCGTGAGGAATCCTCGGCTCCACCGACGCCAGCCCAGCGAATTCATTTGAATAACAATCTGAGGGGCGAAAACAAAGCAGGCCTTATTATGTTTTAATCCTCGATGCTTTGTCCGACCGCTGATGAGGTTTTCCTCAAGGAAGGCAATTATTTTTCCTCCTATCCCCCCGCAATGCCCCTATAACTTGCATAATTAGCTTATCGGCTGCATTATTAATTAAAATACCAACGAGGAAGAGCACGGACTTAGCATAATACCAGTGTCTGCTTGCTGGTAATTATCATTCTTGTGGCCGTGATCCGGCCGGTTGGGGGAGATGAATGGAGATAAAGAGATCTCAGCATCAGAGGTGACAGTAATGACGGCAGACGGACTCTCCTCCGGTAGCCGAGGCTAGCAGGGAGCAGCTAACCTTGACAACGACTCAGCTGTGAGGCTTTGAATCGGAGCAGACGGCTTTAATGTCGGTTTACCTTCCATCATCTCATCTACGGGGCCCCGGAGTGGACAAAAGGCCCTGGAGGGTTTTCACCAAAACAGAACAGCAGCTCAGGTGTTAACACTAAATTATTAAAACGTCAGAATTAATTCAAAAACAGCTTCATACTTTCCCTATAACCTCCAATCAGCAGCTATGAACATAAAATCTGTGAGTCCAGTTCATCTGACGTCTTCTTTTGGCTTTTAATCATTTATTTATCCCAGATTTTCCCCAACAATCAGTCCCACTGGCCTCCTTCTTCCATTTTAATGAGGGAATATTAATGTGTGCTCAGGGCAGCTTGGTGACGGTGGAACGTCAGAGCAGCTCCTGGTACCTAAAGTTAACCTGAACTGTGCTGGTCGTTCTTACGCTGCACAGAAACAGCAGCTGAAGCTTCTCAGACGGAGACGGAATAAAGTCAGCATCAGAATCTGTTTGTTTTAAACGAGGAAGGACGAAACAAACGTCCTTAAAACTCCGTCTGCTCTGTGGAGACACTGCCTGCAGTTCAGCCCGAGTGATTTCGATTAAATCTGAGTCCCGGCTGACAAAAGGAGCAGAAATCCTCCTTTTTTACAGATTAAATCAACACAACCAGGCTGTTCTTTACATTCCAGATGAGACGTGTAGAATTAAGCGGTTCTGATTAAAACATCCTGACTTGGTTGGTTTTGGTCGTTTTTACCGATTAAAAAGTTTCCTGCTCTGAATTTTTGTTGCTCAGCTGTTGGTCACAGCCGAGCCAGTCCTGGCTTCATGGCTGCACGAAGGACTGTAGAATTTTTTTTACAGACTCTGGTTCAGAACAAACGAGTGATTCTGGCTTTTTTTTCAATTTAAACGGGACCTGATGGAATAAAGCGACGTTGATGAATTACCATGACGTCAGGCTGAGATCTGACTGCTCTTCGGTTCATCGCTCTGATAAATGGAGTGATTTAAAGCAAAATAAAAAACTACAGGCTCTCAGACCTGCCAGGAGGTTTAAACTCAGCATCACATTTAATCCCAACCAGAACCACAGAACTGATCAGAACTAACAGGTTCTCAGGTTATAATAAGGTAAGCAGGACGAGGTGGTTTTGTTGTGATATATCTTGATTTTACTCCCAGCTGTGGTCCAGTTCTCCAAAGGAACACAGATGATTAGTGCAAAGACCGTCGGAAAGTTGGAAATCCACGGGTTCTTTCATTTCTGCAGCGTCGGATAACTGAGGGGATGTTAGTGATTTTTAAAAGACAGGAGCGTCTAAACCATAGACATATATACGTAGACGCCGCATTGACTGTGGAGGGACGTGCCTAAAGCTCCGCCATCTTGGTACAGGGCTAGCAGAGGGGGGAGTGAATGTAAGTCTATGGAGGTAAGAGGTACTCCACAATCTTTGGTTTGTTAAAACGTCACACATGTATCTTTGACACAGGATGCTTGGATGCTTTTGTTCTGTTTATGTCTGCCTGTCCGTCCTCCATGTCTGACGTTTGTAACAAACAATATATGTTGACAACTGATGGATTTATGATCACTTTTATAGTGCAGACATGTCATTCCTCTATAGACGTAATGCACTGTAGGGGCCAGTGGCACTGTACCAAGATGGCCGCCGCGTAGGCACGTCGGCTCCAATCGGCAGCAGCAGTCAACGCGGCATCTACGTATATATGTCTATGGTCTAAACCCCCGGCTGGTTTCAGGCTTTATATTTGAGTCCTTCTGGTGCTTCTCATCAGCACCAGAGGCCTGCTGCCACCTAAAGCAGCCTGATACGATGAGTAAACCCAGTGTGAGGCGAGGACCCACCTCAGCACCCTGTCGTTGGGGCTTCCTTTGAGGTGCTCGCTGCCCGGCTGGGAGAGGAGCTGCTTGTCGTGGCTCTTGGACAGCTTCTCTGCAGCAGCGATGGGGCAGCCAGAAAGACTGGAGGGGCGGAAACAGCAGAGAGAGGATGAATATTAAACGGGTGCTGCTGACCCCGGACATCTGCATCACGCTGATGCAGGCTGACATATCTGCTGTCCTGCATACATGAATACACCAGCTTGCAAATGCACAAAGGGGAACATGCAGGCCCTCCGCGTCCACGCTCACCTGCAGGAACACTCAGTCAGACGAAGCGGTGAGGTGGACGTACCTGCGGTGGGTGTTGCGGTTGCTGTTGACGTGGCCCTGACCGGTGCAGCCGGGAGTCGGACACTTCAGCACGTTTTCATGCATGGCCAGAACTGAGGAGGACAAACACCGTCAGAGAAGCTCGAAACACTTCAACAGAAAGGAAAATCACTCTTTCATAAGCATTTCTTAGACCCTGAACTGCAGCACCAGAAAATAATACAGATTCCATCAACGTCTGAATAAATAACCTGAATGAGTGAAGCGAACACAGGCAGGAGCTCGATGTCGCTTCACCCCAAATACCAGACGAGAGAAAGGAAGCAGGAAGAAAAGCATGAAGTCAGGAGCTTCTATCAAAACTAAACCAATCAAAGTGTTTGAAAACCAGGCAGAGAACTCTGGTGTCGGCTTTTATTTCTAACGTAAATGTTTAGAAGAACAAACACAGACCTGGACCAGAACAAAGAACCGCATTAAATCACAAATAACTGAGATTAATTAAAAACAGCTGAAGCAAGGAGCCGACGCTGGACGACTTTACGTTTCTGTTTACAGTCTGGGTGTTTTTAACTCGTTAATCTGGACACTATTTTGTCTCCTCTGCTATGCTACGTAAACACTGCCTGCAGTTCAACCGAGAAGTCCCAGAGTTTCGGTCACCCTATCGCTGCTGCACACAGGAGCACAGAGGTATTTTGGTTGTTTACAGGATTTGGTTTCTCTAAATGGATCATGAGGGTTTTAAACAGGTAGAGTCACCTGGTTAAGTCACCTTCCAGTGTAACGTCACTGATGAGCAGCTCAAGGATGAGTTGGGCTGATAAATGTGTGAAGTCAGAGAATAACCTCCAGAAAACCTCATGAAACCACAAATAGTTTAGATTCAGATGAAGCTAAAGCAAGAAGCTGTAGTGTTTCCGTGGTTGAACAGTCCCAGCAGCTACTGGGTGCTTCTTGTTTCTGGGTAAACACTGCCTGCAGTTCAGCCGAGAGGCCCAGAGTTTTGCTGAGGAGACTGTCGGTCGTATCTGAGCCACTATTAGCTCCAAAGCTGCACAGAGGAGAGCAGAAGGTTTTGTCTTCAGCTGAGTTCCTGCTAACGGGTTCACTAGAGTGGGTTTTAACACATCAGAAAGCCTCCGAGGAGGTGCTGAGGAGGCGCCGGGCTCCTGCTCTGGATCATTTTCATATCCTATCTGACAGGGACTCACTCTCCGGGGGGATCCTGTCCTTGTGTGGACAGCCCGACAGGCTGCGGTGGTGGGGGTAGAGACCCGTCACGTGGCCCGTCCCGTCGCAGCCCGGCGTGGGACACTTGATCTCTCTCTTCTCCGGCCTGCTGCTCTCTGGAGGGGGAGGAAAGGGGTGAGGAGCAGGAGGGAGGCAGGAGAGAAGAGGGGAAGGTGGGATGAACACGGAGGACAAAAGCAAGTGGTTAACGCCATCAGACGGTCTGCTCGGCTGAGCGTGAAATCTAGACATATTTCAGACGACTGTACAAAAGCAGCAGCATGTGATCGTCCTCAGGCCTCCTGCACCTCCAGAGACGCTCAGGGTCTCAGAAACTCCACATCTTATCAAGTTTATTCGGCTTATTTTTAGTCTAATTGTCTCAACCCACTTGATTTAAGATAAATTCACTTTCCAGGTAACATTTCAGCAGATGGAGGGACGTGTTTTAAGACAACGCATCTTAAATATCTTGTTAAGTCAAACAATCTTGAAATGATCTTGTTTTAGTTGTATTTTACCAGAAACAAGGTTCATTTCATTTCATCCATGTTTCAAGCTGAGCTGTTGTTTGTATCAGATAAATAATCTGGATTTAAGAAATAAAGTAAATGCATTTTATTGGAAAATCACCAATTCATATCAGAAAACAGCTGCATGTGTAAAATGTGTAAAAAAAAACAAAGCAAATGTCTGCTTTTGAGTTAAAACACCTCCTTTTGGGCGTAGCTGGCTTCACCTAAAACACAACACCTTCAAATGCTGTCAAACACCACTAAATATTAGGATTTCTAGCCAACTGTGAGAAGACATTATATCTCAGAATGCTTCAATTAATCTGTGTGATCTGATTTCAAGTACAAGATGGTCTTAAATCTAGAGAAGAGCCACGATAATACAACTAAAATAAGTTGAATACATCTCAAATTAAGAAGCTGACATTAAACTTATTAAAGCTAAAATCTATTTAATTCTTTATCATGTCTGGTTTATTCTAAGACACCTCAGCTTGACAATGCTGCTAAAATATAGCTTCAAATAAGTTTTCCCTGCTGATTTTAAGACCTCAATATTCTAAATATCATGTCTTATTTCAAGAAATCTGACCGAGCAAATGTTCACTTGTTCTACTGGCAGATTTTTTACACTTATTTCAGGTAAAAGTGACTTGAAGTAAGTTTATTTATCTTGTTTTGGAGGGGCATTTTTTACAGTGTGCTCTGTGTGTTCCTGTAAATGCCTCTAGGGTGAGATAATGTGTGGAATACTACGGCGGTGGGTTGGATCATCTCTAGACTGACATTTGGATCTGTAAGAAAGCAGCACCTGAAGAATCACAGCCATACGATGTGCAGCTAATTAGAGGTGGCTGCTCCCACCTCCTGCTACTGGAGGGAGGCCAGCCGGCGTCGGTGGCACCGGAGAGGAGGGAAAAAGGAGCAAGAGGATGGTGAGATGCTCTATTGGCCTTCAAATTGAATGTTAACGAGACATGCATCTCCTAATTAGCGTTGAGCCGAACAGGAGCGTCACCACAGGAGGGAGCCGGGGCCAAGGAGAGGGCAGCACTAGCAGGCATGTAATCACACTGCTGCTATACTGTGAAGAGCATGACAAGTGGGCAGCGTGCCAACTGTGAAATACAAGGCCGAACACATGCAGCCGTAAACAAACACTCCACCGCAACCTGCTCGGCTGCCTCCTGTCCTGATGAGTCTCCGGCCCTCCTCGCTCCTCCCGCTCTTCATGGAAGTCTATTCAGCTGGAAACACTTCATCCCATCACAATGGAGCGGGAGGATCTAAACAGAGCTCAGTGACTCATCGCTGTTTATTCGGTACACTGTGTTTATTTGTACGCTCTGCTCCCGACATGGAGTTCAGCACACGAGGACCTGCTCGCTGCTTCGTTCTCTGTGTTGACTCTTTACCGCTGCCTTTAATTCCTGTTTTCATGCCGTAAAGATGCACCGGCGGAGAACACAACCCGACAGCTGCAGGCCAAACGTGAGGCGATGCTCTAACGTCTGAACCCCAGCGGTGTCTGGGGGTTCGCTGCTCGCTAATCTCAGCATTTTGGTTCATTTTTCACTGCAGTCTAAAGTCCTCAATGGAAACAGAACAACATGAAGAAGGAGAGAGGACTCAGAGACGTCTTCTGTGCAGTGAAACAAAGACGTGATGCCATAAATCATTAAAAAAGCACGTTTCCATACTTTTATCCCCACTGCTCGGCGCGAACACCGCCTGCAGTTCAGCCGAGAGGTTCCTGAATTTTTGTGACGTGACTGTTGGCTGCAGCTGAGCCACTGAAGGCTTCACGGCTGCGAAGAGGAGCACAGAATATTTTGTCTTTTACAGAATCTGGTTACTGCTGATGGTTTATTTTTAATGATTTTTTTTCTGTAAAAACATTTACTTGGTTAATTTTCCAACGGAACGGTACAAATGAGTAGTTCAAGGACTTGTGGAGAGTTGGAAATTTGACAATTCTTCCTGTTTTTTAAAATTATTTGTCTCCAAAGCCCAAACTAGATATAACATGTTAATCATTGTGCTCCTTTTAGCCTTGGACAAAGCCACGCTATGATTCTCATTGTTCTAAAGCTAAGCTAAGCTAATCCCATCAGGGCGCTAGCTTCAGAGAACAACATCAGACGAATCAATTTACCTTTTCTTTTACTATTTAATCTGATTCTTCCACAGCACAGAATATCTAGTGGATAAAAATGATACTATCCACACATTAAAGTGGGCGCTAAGATGCAGCAGCTCAAAGGGAAGTCTTCACAGTCGAGACGACATTTAAATGGTGGTCAGTGATTGGTCGCTGAGGCTCAGTTAGGGCTGACTCACACGTCTGTCCAGCTGCTGATTGGTTAATTGTATTTATGTCTGTTTAATCAATAAGAAGGGCTCTTAAAGGTTCATTCAGCCACTGAGGAATTGGTTGAGTCGGTAACACCTGGCTGCCTTCAGTCTGCTGTTACCGTAGTTTTAAACAGGCCCTGAACGCAGCACGTGGGCCGACCTGGACCAGCTGTGCCCCCCCCCCTCATGTCCTACCTTTGCTGAAGTAGCTCTTGCGGATGACGTCCAGGTGCTTGGGCCTGTCCTCCATGGTGAAGTATCGCTGGTGGAGGATGTCTGGGGCGCGGAGCAGCTCCCTGGGCCCGGCCGGCTTCACCTGCTCCGCCTTCAGGGCGATGGCTTGCTCCAGCAGGCCCAGGTTCCCCCGGGTCATGTCGAACATCTCCGACTCGTCTGTCACCGTGGAGCGCTGCGACAGGCTGTCTTCGTCGTCGCGCTCGTCGTCTCCGTCCACGTCGTCGAAGTCTTTCTCCTCCGACCGGTCCGACCGCACCTCGATGATGTCGGGGGAAGCCGAGGACGAGGCCTTGTGGACTTTGTAGTTCTCACCTCTGGGGATGGGGAAGTAGTCCTCCAGCGGACTGGCCCTGTGGGAGCTGTAGCTCAGAGGAGGGCTGGCCTTGTAGTTCTGGAGGGAGCTGGGCTTAAGAGAGTCATATTTATCAAGGGGACTGTTGCTGCTGTAGTTCTCCAGGGGGTCTGCGGTGTGGGAGTTGTAGTCCTCCGGAGGACTGGCCCTGTGGTCTTCAGTCTTGATGTGGGTTCCCTGAGCGGCTGCGGTGCTGGTGATGGTGCGGATGGCAGTTGGCACATCAGAAACGGGCAGAACACGGTCCTCCTTCTCCTCTTCGTCCTTCTCCTCCTCCTCCTCCTCTGCTGGAGCATCCTGCATGTGTTGCACTGGCACTACCTCCTCCTCCTCCTCCTCCTCCTCCTCCTCCTCTTCACCTTTGATCTGTTCACAGTGGACACCTTCGGTCGGACGCTCTCGGCTCATGTGGTCGTCTTCATCTTCCATGTCAGCTGCCTCCTTCTGCACAACAGATGACTCCTCTAGTACTTGAACTCTGTGCGCCTCCTCCTCCTCCTCCTCCTCCCCCTCCTCCCCCTCCTGCTCGTCCTTTACTTCTTCACCCCGTTCTGCTGCCGCGCTGACATCCTCTTCAGTCTCCATAGCAACAGTCTGCTGAATGGCCACGCTCGGAGCATTGCTGCCGGAGACTCGGCCCAGGTGGAGGAGCGAGTTGGCCACCTCCTCGGCGCTCTGGGAGGGCGACCGGGCCTCCTCCTCCTCCTCCTCCTCCTCCTCCTCCTCCTCCTCGGTGGCGGCGGCCTCGATGATCACACACTCCTCCTCTGTGGAAGCAGAGATGAGGAGGTCAGAGCGGTGACAGAGGAAACAGTGAGTCATGCTAAAGCTGATGTCAGCAATATCTGTATCATCACTTTGTGCTCAGTCACTCAGTGACACGGAGCCTCCTGCTGGGAGGAAAACACAAGGCCCCGGTGTCCCTAGTGGTCACCTGGAGTCATGACGTCCTCGACAACGTTCTATGGAGCAGTCATCAAGCACGATGACTGGTCCATAGAACGCTGCCTTGCTTTAAAACCGGGGCCTGAAAAGAAGCATCCCCACATGATGCTGCCACCACCATGCTTTAATCATGATGCTGCCGCCACCATGCTTCACATCATGATGCTGCCACCACCATGCTTTAATCATGATGCTGCCACCACCATGCTTTAATCATGATGCTGCCGCCACCATGCTTTAATCATGATGCTGCCACCACCATGCTTTAATCATGATGCTGCCACCACCATGCTTTAATCATGATGCTGCCGCCACCATGCTTTAATCATGATGCTGCCACTACCATGCTTCAATCATGATGCTGCCACTACCATGCTTCACACCATGATGCTGCCACCACCATGCTTCACGTCATGATGCTGCCACCACCATGCTTTAATCATGATGCTGCCGCCACCATGCTTCACATCATGATGCTGCCGCCACCATGCTTTAATCATGATGCTGCCACCACCATGCTTCACATCATGATGCTGCCGCCACCATGCTTTAATCATGATGCTGCCACCACCATGCTTTAATCATGATGCTGCCACCACCGTGCTTTAATCATGATGCTGCCACCACCATGCTTCACACCATGATGCTGCCGCCACCATGCTTTAATCATGATGCTGCCACCACCATGCTTCACATCATGATGCTGCCGCCACCATGCTTTAATCATGATGCTGCCGCCACCATGCTTTAATCATGATGCTGCCACCACCGTGCTTTAATCATGATGCTGCCACCACCATGCTTCACATCATGATGCTGCCACCACCGTGCTTCACATGATGCTGCCACCACCATGCTTCACATCATGATGCTGCCACCACCATGCTTCACATCATGATGCTGCCACCACCGTGCCTTAATCATGATGCTGCCACCACCGTGCCTTAATCATGATGCTGCCACCACCGTGCTTCACGTCATGATGCTGCCACCACCGTGCTAAAATTCATTGGACCGTTCATCACGCTCGATGATCGTCTGTAGAAACTTGAAACCGGTCCATGGTACTAAAACGGTTGCAACTTTTTTCAATTTAACGACATTTTTTAACTAAAAAATGTGTCCTAAATGAAAAAAACTACTTTTTATTGCTAAATGTGTTTTTAACTTTTCCAGTCTCTCCGTCTTTTCTAAGAAGCTCCAGAGATGTTTGTTTTTATTAATTTTGGCGGGAAATTAGCACAGAGGGAAGTGGTGGGAAGACGATCTAGTCATTTTTCAAAATGGTAAATGGTCTGTACTTATATAGCGCTTTTAGCCTGTCTTACTGCTACTCAAAGCGCTTTACAATGTGTTCCTCATTCACACATTCACACTCCAATGGTGACAGAGCTTCCATGCAAGGCTCTGATCTACCATTGGGAGCAACTTCAGGTTCAGTGTCTTGCCCAAGGACACTTCGGCATGCGAAGTGGAGAGGTGGCGTTTGAAGGACACTGATGAAGCAGCGAGGGGCTAACTGGAAGAGGTGCACTGTGGGAAATGGAGGCCCCCGGTAACTTCATGACGAGACACTTAAAAGCTGCTTTGATACTGAAGCAGTGAATATTGATCTGCTGCCTCACGGAGCACAAGGTGGTGACTTTACACGGCTTGTTCTGATCATGGTTTCAATGATATTAAGGATTTAGGAGGATCTAGTATCAGAAGTGGGATTTAGCCTCTATAATTATGTTTTCGTTCATGTTTAATAACCTGTACCTATGAACCTACAGTGACTCCTCCACATGCAGGCGCTGCTGTGTTTCTACGGAGGCCCAGAATGGACAAACCAAACGCTGGAGTCTGGTGACGGCAGCTATGTGTTCTGTCATCTTGGACTAAGAGGGACATCAGTTTACTGTGTTCTGATCCTCACTGCTGAACTAGATCCTCTAAATGAAGCAGAATCATAACAGAACTACCTTCATCAGCAGCCGACTCCTCCTTCTGCTGAGTCTCCTCCTCTTGTCCGTTTGTCTGTCCGTCCAGCTGGAGGCTTTCTGTCGCCTCCTCTTTCTCTTCCTCCTCCTCCTCCTCCTCTACTCCTGCATCCCTCTCCTCCTCCTCCTCCTCCTCCTCCTCCTCCACCTCCTTGGCCTCCTCCGGTTTCTCCCCGTCCTTCTCGGCGTCGCCCTCGGCCTCACTGCTGGCGTCGCTCTCTGCACTGAAGCCCTCGTCCAGGGCCAGTTTCAGAGGGTGGGACTTCCTCTTGGAGGCGGGGCGCTCCGACTCCGGCTCCTGCTCCTGCTCCTGCTCCTGCTCGGCCTCCTCCAGGCGGCGCTTCCTCGCTATGGGGCAGCCGAGGATGCTGAAGGGAGAAGGAGACGACAGAATGATGAGCGTGAAGCTGGAAACAGGCTGTCCAATAAAACCTCATGCAGCTCTGAGGAGCCACAGATGGAGGGGTGCTCTGACATGGAGGAGGTGGCCTGAGGGGGGCGCCATGCTCTGCTCACTCACACATCACAACCAATCTCAGCCAATTGAGTGGAACGTTTAATGAACAACTTGTATGGAGAGGCGGGCGGCGGGCGGCGAGGCAGCGGAGGGTGAAATCCAATAAACTCCCTCTTACTCTCACCTGGGAGACGCCGAGGGAGGCTGAGGGACGATCTATAAACAAAGTGCATCTGAAATTGCCTGCTGAACGAGTACACATGTAAACAGATAGCTAATATCTGGCCCTCAATAAAGAGCAGTCACAAGCCAGCGAGCCGCCCCGGGTCTCAGGGGCCTCCGAGGGCGACGAGGAGCGAGGAGAGAGAACGAAGCCGGAATAAAAACCTGCTGAAATCACATTCCACTGCCGGGAAGTTTATTACTCAGGTCTGGGTTCAGTTCTCTGGGTGTTTGGGCTAATTTACAGAAGCAGCTGCTGTCACTGGAACGAGGTTATTCAAAGCTGCATCATGCATGTTCATGTGGATCTCAGAGGCTCAGAGATCGGAGGGTTTAAAGGAAGCTTTTTCTTTATTTTTGTTTTTATATATTATTTTATTATTTCTGTATTTTTCTGAATATATTTATTCTTATTTTATTATTATTATTTTATTCTTTTATATATTATTTTTAATATAATTATTATTATTTCATTATTATTATTATATATTATTTTATTATTTTTGTATTATTTTTTAATATATTTATTATTTAATTATTATTTTGATATATCATTTTGTTATTTTTGTATTATTTTTAATATATTTATTATTATTTTGTTATTATTTTTATATATTATTTTATATATTATTTAATTATTTTTATATATTATTTTATTTTTATACATATTATTTAATTATTTTATAGATTATTTCTAGTTAGTTTATTATTTTATGATTATTTCTTTATATATTTTTCTTTCTTTTTTCTCTTTATATTCAAAATTTTTCAAAATTAATGCTCATCAGACAAATGTGCCTTGATTTCTTTCCAAGAGTCTTAATCTAAATGTTTTTCTCTCCACGTCCTCATAATCAAACCGCTCTGATGCTAAAGTGTTTTTACATGAGTGATATTTCCACACATATTAAAACGGATAAAGTTGGGACGAAAGAAAACACAAACACAGAAAGAATCGTCGCATTTTAAACTTCCTGGTGCTTCTTGAACGATTCATTTAAAATTTAAATAATCTAATAATCAAAAATAAACCGTTTGCTTTGATCAGATTCTGTAAAAAACAATAAATTCTACGTTTCCCATTTTACCTGAGAAACTATGAGTGACCAACAGTCAAGTAGGAAAAATTCAGAATGCTGGGCTGAACTGCAGGCAGTGTCTAAGTCCCCTGTTATTAGTGTTGGTTATACCTCTAACCATGTACGCATGTTGGATCCAGATTTTTTGCAGAATAAATAATGAAGCATCTTTCGTTCTTTCTCATTTTACATATAATTTAGTTCTGCTGCACTAAAGACTTCATGTGCAGCAGAGGGTTGACGTCTAATCGGCCTCCTCTAAGACTATCTGGAGTCTTGGAGCCTCGACTCAGGAATTCTCCTCCACGTTTGGTGTGAATGTGACGGCGGACGGACGACCAGCCTCAGCTTCATACTCAGACATGAGAGCGGCATCGATCCTCTCATCTGAGCCTCGGCATGAAACCAGATAAAGTGGATTATTTCCCATAAAAGTGTCGGTTTGAAAGCACAGAGCAGATGCAGCAGGACGGACGGACAGACAGACAGACAGACAGACAGACAGACAGACAGACAGACAGACAGACAGACAGACAGACAGAGGGGGGGTTGTTTATCTTCTGTAATCTGCCCTACCTTCTGTGCCGTGAGTATCTCCCACTGATATGGCCGGAGCCATTGCATCCAGGGGTGGGGCAGCTGGATGGATGGATGGAGGTTAAAGATATGATTAAGACTCGGGTGCATTTTAGTCTCAGTGCAGCAGCAAACCACAACCAGCAGGCAGCGAATTAGCACAAACAAAGCAGAAGCATGCAGGCCGAGCGTGCACGAGGCACACATGCACATGCACAGAGCTGCCTCCCTGCTAACGCATGAATGCAGGTGGCATCAAAGCGGGGAAAACACAATATTGCATGTCGTACATCAAGCCTGGCCTATATCCTGTTACTATGAGAGATAAGGATCAGGAGAGACCTGCTGTAATTTCCCCTCCTCTTCTCTGCTCGCCATCATCATCATCATCATCATCATCATCATCGCTCTGCCTCCCTCTCCTCTGATTCAGGTTGCTATGACCCCTCAGGATGGCTCATTTCAATTCTCATTAACTTCCCCCAGCAATTGCCCTTTATTACTCCAATTATCCTTATTATTAATTTCACTTATTAAAAAATGCTGCATTTGCATTTTAAATGAAGCGGCTGAATCCTGGAACCTGCAGCTTCTCTTCTGTTTTGGAGGGCAGATCGATGCTCCGAGGGTGAAGAGAGGCGAAATGAGAGAGGATGGAAAAATCATTTGGAGGGAGGAGGAGAGCCGACTCCACGGCCTGGGTGGGAAACTGTGGGGAGGAGGAGGAGGAGGAGGAGGAGGAGGAGGAGGAGAGAGGAGGAGAGAGGAGTAATCGCCCTCCGCCATCCTCTCTCCTACAGCCTTCGATCGGATGGCAAAAAGATCATACGCCCCTTTCATTGCATCTACTGTACGTGTTCATAGCAGGAAGCAGGGAGAAATCAATAGCAGACTGTTGGAGGCGCTGACCAGGAGCTGAGAGGTGCTGATGATAAGGAGTGTTTTAAAAAGGGAAATAAATAAATAAGACAGGCCAGCATCTAAAGGAGCACCGGCAGCGGGTCCATGAGTGGCGGCTCGGCGGCGCACATAAAAGAACTTCATGAAAGGGGATTTGCACAAAGATGAAGGTGTTTCCTTACCTCAGCTCTTGTCCTACGAGCTCAATGGGAACTGGGAGAGAAGAAAGACACGGGGAGGGAGAACAAAGGTGAACGACTAAAAGAAACTCAGATCAATAAATCACAAATGCAGCCCCCGGAGGATTCCTCACGGAGGCGAACACGCTGCCGACTGCATGATCAGAAGGGAGGAACGGCACACGCACACGCTAAAGGAGTTCACATGCAAACACTCACACATGCAAACAAACGGCAGGAAAAAACACACAGAGGCAAAAACACAGAAAGCCGAAATCAGCCGAAACTGCAGGGAAGAGGTGAGAATTAAATGCAGACTTCAGCAGGAACACATGATTCATTGTCACACTCCGGTTATCATAATTGGGAAAATGAAATTAAAAAGGAAAAACTGCCTTCATCAGTGGAAAACAGCTCTTCTTTCAGGGACGACTTATAGTAATTGCCTTCCAAACATAAATCAAAGCTCGGCGCACAAACAAGGCGCCGCTAGCAGGCCGGCCATCGATCGGGCCTCAGAACGGGTCTGGAGAAATATCCTGTTTTCATTTGGAGCAAAGATGAGAAAACAATCCTGGAGAATTCAGACTGGAGCCCGAATCACACGCATTAATCACACGTCAGAAAGACCTCGGGAATCAAGACACGCTAAGGAAACAAACACCACACACACACACTGCTGCGTGCACGCGTGTGTGTGTGTGTGTGTGTGTGCGTGTGTGTGTGTGTGCGTGTGTGTGTGTGTGTGTGCGTGCAGCATCTCGGTTTCTCTGTCTTTCATCATGCGGCTGCGATGACTGGACGCCCTGTGAACTGTTGCTCTGCTGCGAAACATCAAACGCGCACTCGAACACGCAAACACACAAAGAGAGCTGCGCATGTGTCAATATGTAAAAACGCACGCCAGCTGAAGGACACGTCAAGACTCACATGTTGTCACAAACACGTGTCGTTATAACGAAGAAGTTCCACAGCAACATGTGGAGTAGATCAGAGGTCTGCAACCTTTTATTGGCACCACGGACTGTAGAACATTGTCTTGTTTGAAACCAATGCCTTCCAAGAAACATCCCATCATGATGCTGATGCTGCCACCACCATGCTTCAATCATGATGCTGCCACCACCATGCTTCAATCATGATGCTGCCACCACCATGCTTCAATCATGATGCTGCCACCACCATGCTTCACGTCATGATGCTGCCACCACCGTGCTTCATGTCATGATGCTGCCACCACCATGCTTCACGACATGATGCTGCCACCACCGTGCTTCACATCATGACGCTGCCACCACCATGCTTCAATCATGATGCTGCCACCACCGTGCTTCACACCATGATGCTGCCACCACCATGCTTCAATCATGATGCTGCCACCACCATGCTTCAATCATGATGCTGCCACCACCATGCTTCAATCATGATGCTGCCACCACCGTGCTTCACATCATGATGCTGCCACCGCCGTGCTTCAATCATGATGCTGCCACCACCGTGCTTCAGTCATGATGCTGCCACCACCATGCTTTAATCATGATGCTGCCACCACCATGCTTTAGTCATGATGCTGCCACCACCATGCTTCAGTCATGATGCTGCCACCACCATGCTTCAATCATGATGCTGCCACCGCCGTGCTTCAATCATGATGCTGCCACCGCCGTGCTTCAATCATGATGCTGCCACCACCGTGCTTCACATCATGATGCTGCCACCACCATGCTTCAGTCATGATGCTGCCACCACCGTGCTTCACGTCATGATGCTGCCACCACCATGCTTTAATCATGATGCTGCCACCACCATGCTTTAGTCATGATGCTGCCACCACCATGCTTCAGTCATGATGCTGCCACCACCATGCTTCAATCATGATGCTGCCACCACCATGCTTCAATCATGATGCTGCCACCACCATGCTTCAATCATGATGCTGCCACCACCATGCTTCACATCATGATGCTGCCACCACCATGCTTCAATCATGATGCTGCCACCACCATGCTTTAATCATGATGCTGCCACCACCGTGCTTCACATCATGATGCTGCCACCACCATGCTTCACATCATGATGCTGCCACCACCATGCTTCACATCATGATGCTGCCACCACCGTGCTTCACATCATGATGCTGCCACCACCATGCTTCACGTCATGATGCTGCCACTACCATGCTTCAATCATGATGCTGCCACCACCGTGCTTCAATCATGATGCTGCCACCACCATGCTTCAGTCATGATGCTGCCACCACCATGCTTCACATCATGATGCTGCCACCACCGTGCTTCACATCATGATGCTGCCACCACCGTGCTTTAGCATTGATGCTGCCACCACCATGCTTTAACCATGATGCTGCCACCACCATGCTTCAATTCATCAGACTGCGATGACCGATCCGTGAAAAACTGTCTTGCTTGAAACCAGTCCGTGGTGTAAAAAAGGTTGCAGATTTTTTTTAATTTAATGTTTTTTTTTAAATTAATAAAAGTGTCCTTAATAACTAAAATTACCTTTTATCACTAAATATGTTTTTACCTTTTCCAGTCTCTCCCTCTTTTCAAAGAAGCTCTCAACAGATGTTTGTTTTTTATCATTTTTGCGGGAAGACGACCTAGTCATCTTTCAAAATAAAACACCCTGTGGACTCCACTGGAAATAAAATAAAGCATTTTTATTCTGTCTGTGCGGCCCGGTACCAGATGACCCACGGCCTGGTACTGGTCCGAGGGTTGGGGATCGCTGCACTAGAATACAAGCGACTGGTTAGAACATGGAGGTCTACTGCTGATGTTTCGTCCTTATGTTTGCACTGAAAGTTTATTTGCTCAGAAAATATGTAAAAGAAGACATTAAAGCCAAACTAATCAAATGATAAAGTGACATTCGTGTTGGAATCCCACCTTCATATGCAGGAGGCAACAAACGTGAGGTTTTAATTAAATCAGGTCAGAGCGGCTCATTTGTCCGAGCTGCATTATTCGTCTTTAAAAAGCCGCCGTGGACATAATAAGAGGAGGCTCAGATAAAAAACTGAAAGGGTCTGGGATAGAAAAGAGAACGCTATCAGGGTGTTCTGCAGAGTTTAGGAGAAGGAAAGACTTCCAGGTGCAGAAATGCACTTTGTTTTTTCTACGTTGACGTGTTTTTACTGACTTTAATCAGCCAGTGTGCACCGTTTGGTGTTTGTATGTTGTAGTTTTTCTCTAATCATAAAGTTCTGTAGTATCAAATATTATTAAATACAATGAAATGTCAAAAAAGTTCTTAAATCATTTTTGACTGAACAGTATGACTGTGTACAGCCGAGCCTACGTATTTATTTAATTTAATTTATATTCTCTTAATCAGCAGCCCAAAGCGCTAACCACCGAGCTAACGCTAAGTACCGATCACTGAGGTTACCTTAATAACGTAGGAAAAGTTTGACAGCATCTAATCTGACAATAATTAAGATCTGCAGTCGCCAAATATATTTTTCAAATATAAGAAAGAAACAAGAAAACCAGGCTAAATTAGCTTTAGCTAAAGTTATCTGACCAGCTAGCAGTAACTAGCCAGTTAGCCTTTCTGTGTCTTTCTCTCCAATAAAATTAAACATTTCTGTTGAATCAAATTATACAGGATAAAATAAAGTGTCAGAGAAGTTTTTAAATCTTTTTTGACCAAACAGTACCACTTTGTACCACCGAGTTCATGTTTGTGTGTTCAAATCTAAATCATGAGTAACCTGCTGCTTCGACCGCTAGCATCATAGATTATTATAATAATGCTGGACGTCTGATTATCATATACACACATCTGTAAAAACACAACAGAATCCAGCACACAGACTCCTGTATCTGATCAGAACCAGCACTACATGATAAATTCAACAGTTTGCAGAGATGCTTCTTGAACTCACCTCTGATTCCTTTGGACCGAGTGCGAGTTCGCTTGTCGTCACCCTCTACACTCATCTGAAGAAGAGAACAGAGAGAAAACAGACATGTATGTGAAGGTTCTCAGTCATCCAGGTCATGGTTATCCTCATAGTTTCAATCATGACATCCAGTGAACATCAGGTGGACCCATTATGAGTCGGTATGCAGACGATGCACCGCTCTCTGCTCATGGACTGTTGCAGTATAACTAGCCATAGCTGTGGTTCACTCAATTATAAATCATAGCATCTGGACTTGGTTGAGTTGATCGAAGACGTCTGAGGTGAGAGATGGAACGTCTTCAATGAACTAGACCAAGTCCAGATGCTACGACTGAAACCACGAGATTAAACAAACCATCAATGATCACTTCCTGCTTCAATAAACCCACAACCTTCTCCTGGTAGCTCCACAGTGTCTTTAATTCTCTCACAGACATGAAAACTTTCTGTAGCTGACATCACTTCATCAGCAATTAGCGCTTCAATGTGCAGAGAGGACAAACAAACCCAGCTACCGAGGCTACTCCAGCCTCCCACCCTACATCCACACACCTCCCATCACTCTCCCTGTAATTTCCTGCATCTGAGTGCTGCTCATGATTGTCGTCTGAGCAGAGGCAGCGGGCGGCGGTCTGAGCAGAGGCCACGGCCCCTCGGCTCGCACCGGGGCCACAATCATAACTACGCTGAATATAATAATAAAGCACAAAAACCCAACACAGCACAGGGGCTGCTAAAAAGCCGCCGTAATAACCCTTTTAAGAGGAGGAGGAGCTGCGCGTTGTGTTGTGTGCTCACTCCTGGCTCAGCTTTTAAGCCACAAAGGAGCAGGTGTTAACCCTGCTGCCTCCGACACACAGCTACACAACCACACACACACACAGCTACACAACCACACACACACACAGCTACACACACACACAGCTACACACACACAGCTACACAACCACACACACACACAGCTACACACACACAGCTACACACACACAGCTACACAACCACACACACACACAGCTACACACACACAGCTACACAACCACACACAGCTACACAACCACACACACACACAGCTACACAACCACACACAGCTACACAACCACACACACACAGCTACACAACCACACACACACAGCTACACACACACACACTGACCGGGGCCACACCTCCTCCCACGGTGCACTCTGAGGCTATCAGATGCTTTTTAGACACAATGGAGCCATTAGCTTTGATTACTGGACTCTGGGTTGTGTTTTTAAAGCTCCCTCTTCCTTCCTTTCTCTGCTCTCTCCCCCATCCAGCCCCTCTCTCCCCTTTTATCCCCCAGTTAGTTGCCCACTCTCCCCTCTCCATGCCCAGCCACTTAGCTGCTTTGTTGCCCCTCTATAGTGAAGTTGGCACCGGCCATGCTGGGGCTGACACACTGGGACTCCCTGTTTCTCCCTCCCTGTTTGGCAGAGCCTCCCCTTTTCCTGCTAATAGACTACTTGTGAAAAGAAGGAGGGGAAAGAGGGATGAAGAGGAGGATGAAATACGCTGTTGTTGTTGTTGTTAAGGGGCTTTTCTTCGGCCCGCCGCGCCGCTGAAGAGGCTGTGCTCCATTCATTAGTGCTGTGGCCGGAGGTACAGGTGCAGGGAGAAGCTCCTCCCTTCCTGTCCCGCCGTCCTCCGCCTCCTTTCTCTGCGAGTCTCGACGCTCCGGCATCGACCCTTTTGATCGAGCGCCGTTAACGCAGAAGTCACGCAACAAGCAGCAGCTTTGTGCCGAAGGCAGCCGTGGACTGTGTGGGAGCAGCAGTAAGAGAGCAGCCATGACTCTCAGGCCCACGCCGGTGTCAAGTCCACTTCCTCACACTCAGACGTCTGTTGGCATAAATGTGTGAACGGAGCAGAAGCACATGGAATAAGTACGACTGTGAGCTGAGTGAGAAATAAAACACGTTTCAGTCCCGCTGCATCAGTAGCAGCTTCACTGTTGTTATTCTGAGGCCAGAAGGCAGCAGAAGGGAAGGACAACCGAACATCAGAGTTAAATAAAACATGTATAAAAAGGGCATCAGGCAGGTAGATGTTAAAGCAGCGTTTATATCATAAGTACAGCTACTCTTCAGTCCCTCCAGGAATTCATGATGCTGCAACAATTAACGCTAATTCAACCAATCTCCATGAATTCTGCGCCACCTTGCAGTTTCGTCCAATCACAGCGACTTTTCCACATTTTGTCCCGCCTCCCGTGAGTTCCACCAATCACAGCAGTCCCCAGTAATGCACGTACGTCACCGGATTCACTTCCTTGTTTATGGTTTGAAGATACAGATGCAACAAAAACTACTGCAGAACAATTCCCTGATGTTCTTCACCAAAGCGGAGCTAAACTGTTTTCACCCCGTGGAATATTGAGGTGGAACACAAACCAAAACCATCCACTGACAAACACTTTTCTACCGTAAACATATCAGGAGAATGGGTGAAACCAGCGGACCACAGACCAGACAAACCACCGTGATGAAGCTGTTGCATCCAGATCTGTGGCAGCACTGAAACAATGAAGGTCAGTTAGATTCATTAACTGACGTGACGAGCTGTGAGCGTGTGTGTGTGAACACGCGTGTGCCAGGATGTGGAATTAACTTTTTAAACTTTTAACATTTTTAATTAATTATACAAAACAAAGAAAAAATAAAACTTTTTAGCAATTTTTTACCGTCTCCCCCAGTTTCATTGCAACAAATACGCCTAAAACATCGCAGTTTTTTAGAAAAGCTGCTGAATTCAAACATTTTAGGAGCAACAATCTGGAAAAATCCGTCCCTCCAGGATTTCTTGGGTGTTCTGCAGTAGTTTTTATCTGTATCTTCAAACCATAAACAAGGAAGTGAATCCGGTGACTACGTGCATTACTGGGGACTGCTGTGATTGGTGGAACTCACGGGAGGCGGGACAAAATGGCAGAAAAGTGGCGGTGATTGGACGAAATTGAAAGGTCGTGCAGAATTCATGGAGATTGGTTGGATTAGTGTTAATTGTTGCGATGCAGCATCGAGAATTCCTGGAGGGACTATGTGACTGACTGGGGCCGTCGATTAGACTTTAAATTGATTTCCTTTTTGTTTTTACAGTTTCCAAAACATCCCAGTTCCTTTTCTAGTATTCAGGTTTTTTAAGTCCCTCTCTTGTTGCTGCATTAGAGCAGCAGTGTGAAACAATAAAACCAGATCTTAAGGGTCGTCTTTAGGAAATAATGTCGACTCTTCCATCATGTAAACATCATGTATGATCTATTCTTCAACGCTGGGTGCTTCTATTTTTTTTTAAAGGGCACTTTAAGTAAAAATCATGTTTATTTTACTTCTAACGTGTCCGAATGATGCTTTTAAATGCTGGACGACACATGATGAGTCCAGAAGTCGAGGCTGAGCAGCTAAAAAAGCAAGTTATGACCGTTTCCAGGTCGTATCCTTTATTTACCACATTATAGTTGCTTTTCTAATATTTCCAAATTTTAAATCCCTCTTTTGTTGCTGCATTAGAACAGCAGAGCTTCACTCCCCTCCTCAGCAGTCCTAATATTCTGATTTTAAACCACATATCGCTCAGTTACATCAATATTTTACTTTCAGAAGAAGTTTTTACTCCGTGTTCGTGACCCTGCTCCCTCTAGTTCCTGATCCAGACGACATCTTTACGAGCAGCTGAGACACAAAACAAAACCATGCGTTCAGTTAGGAGATGGTCCGTCTGCATCTCTCTGCTCCGGGGTGTGGAAGTAATGTGGAGCAGCTTATTTAATTTAGAAAAGAAGAAACACAGCAGAAACTGCGACTCGACTGAAATTGAATTCCACACGTGGAGTCAGCTGCTGAGAGAACGATGACTAATTAGCAGCGGAGTTGAAACGGTGAGCTGGAAATGGTTGGAGGAGACGGATGATGGCAAAGACACGTCAGATCTTAGAGAGTCGCCATGAGTCTCATTGACCATCTTCTACTGCTGGACCTTTCCTCTGAACACCAACATGCTGGAGGCGTGTTCAGTCTTCATGAAGCTCACGTGTGTAAAAACAAACAGCTGAAGACGCCACAAAGATGAAGCTGTTAGTTTACGACGTTTGTTTTAAAGCAGCAACCAAAGATGAAGACCTGCTTGAAACCAGGGTCCACCAAGAAACATCCCCACATGATGCTTCCACCACCATGCTTCACATCATGATGCTGCCACCACCGTGCTTCACATCATGATGCTGCCACCACCATGCTTCACATCATGATGCTGCCACCATGATGCCATGCATGATGCTGCCACCACCATGCTTCACATCATGATGCTGCCACCACCGTGCTTCACATCATGATGCTGCCACCATGCTTCCTCATGATGCTGCCCACCATGCTTCACATCATGATGCTGCCACCACCATGCTTCACATCATGATGCTGCCACCACCGTGCTTCACATCATGATGCTGCCACACATGATGCTGCCACCACCGTGCTTCATGCTGTGATGCTGCCACCACCGTGCTTCACATCATGATGCTGCCACCACCGTGCTTCACATCATGATGCTGCCACCACCGTGCTTCACGTCATGATGCTGCCACCACCGTGCTTCACGTCATGATGCTGCCACCACCGTGCTTCACGTCATGATGCTGCCACCACCGTGCTTCACGTCATGATGCTGCCACCGCGCTTCACGTCATGATGCTGCCACCACCATGCTTCACGTCATGATGCTGCCACCACCGTGCTTCACGTCATGATGCTGCCACCACCGTGCTTCACGCCATGATGCTGCCACCACCGTGCTTCACGCCATGATGCTGCCACCACCGTGCTTCACGCCATGATGCTGCCACCACCGTGCTTCACGCCATGATGCTGCCACCACCGTGCTTCACGTCATGATGCTGCCACCACCGTGCTTCACATCATGATGCTGCCACCACCGTGCTTCACGTCATGATGCTACCACCACCGTGCTTCACGTCATCAGACTGGTCCATAGAAAACCGTCTTGCTGAAGCCAGTCCATGGTGCAAAAAAGGTTACAACTTTTTAAAAAAAAATTAACATTTTTTTAGTGTCCTGAATGACTAAAACTACTTTTTATTTCTAAATGTGTATTTATTTTTTTCAGTCTCTCCTTCTTTTCTAAGAATCTCTCCAGAGACGTTTGTTTTTGATTAATTTTGGTGGAAACGAGCACAGAGGGAAGTGGTAGGAAGACGATCTGGTCATCTTTCAAAATAAAACACCCTGCGGACTCCGCGGACAACGTAATAGAATGTTTTTATTTCTTCTGTGTACCAGATGACCCACGGGCCGGTACCGGTCCGAGGCCTCGTGGTCTAAAGACTCAGGAATATCTATGCAGCATCAGCGTCCTTGTAGTGTCAAGTCAAAGGGAACTTTAGCGTCAGCATCTCTACATGTGCAGCACATACAGAGAACCTGAGAGGACATTTCCCAGAATCCCTCAGTGGACAATAAAGAAAAAGTATAATCTAGCTGCCATGTGGGGCTGCATTCTGGAATCAGAGCCAAACAAACCGTCGCCTGCTGCAGATGTGGAAAGCTGATGTTTGCTTAGCACTGGAATCAAACCGCCTGTACGTAGCGTTTTACTCGTGCTAACTATTAGCGTGATTATAAATAACTACTTTAATTACTAGAACTGGGACTGATTGATTAATGCTGCTGTAAGGCTGCTAACGAGGTCCAGCAGGTCGTCTCACCTACTTTATGGTTTCTACGTCGGCTCCCTTTGAGTTCAGGATTTATTTTAAGACATATTATATTATATTATATTATATTATATTACCACACCAGTAGAATCTCCTCCTGTAGACTGACCTATTATCTGTCCGACCTTCATCCACTGCAGTCCTTCAGGTCTTAGTTGATGCTTTTAAAAAGCTTCTTCAGACTTATTTATTAATTTAAAGTGACCTTCTGTGTCTTTAGGTCCTAATCTGTGGATTCTTTTACTTGTAATTTAATGAATAAATCATTTATCTCTGGATAAACGAGGCCTCCTTGTTATTTATGATGTTATTTCTGTTGTTTTTAATTGATTTTATCTTATAACGTTTTATTGTTGAGTTATTTTGTTTCAGAAACTCCTCTGCTGCCTCGGTCTGGTTGATGGGAGCTGCTTCGTTTTCTCACGCTGACTTCTTTTATTTTTTATCTGATAACTTCCCTTTTATTTCCACTAATCACTGGATGTGAAATGTCAGGACGGTGAAGCAGCGGTTAGCAGGAAGATCTGTTGGAGTCTGAATGTTTTCTGTGTGTTTTCCAGGAGTTTGTTTGTTTGTTTGTTTGTTTACCCAGACTGTTTCATCTGAAGTACAAAGTGAGTAAAGCTCATGATGACACCTCTAACCCGTCCAGACCGGAAAACGCAGTAAATACAACAAACTGATGTCAAACTGAAGCTGATTCATCTGAGTGGAAAATGAATCCCCTGTTTACTGACAGCGAGCAAAAGATCTGATCAGGATTCTTCTTCCACCACTGAAGGAGGAGAGCGTGGGCCAGAAGAAGGACCAGGACCAGGACCAGAGGCTACCTGAGGAGGACCAGGTGGACCAGGTTGGATGCAGGAGAGGAGGAGGTGCTTCTGAGTGAGACTGAATCCCAGGCTATAGTGTTCTGCTGTACTCCTCCCCTCCTCCCTCCGCCTCCTCCTTACATCGACAGTCATCGGATGAATCAAACCCGGACTGAAAAGGGCTTCTGCTGCTTTCATGTTTGTGTAACCATAGTTACACACATTTAAATAGGTAAGCACATCTGAGTTCTCCTCTTCCTCCCGTCCCTTTTCTCAATTCCAGCTCATTAAATTTGTATGAACACAAAGTCACTGCAAATGAATCCAGATGCAGCCGCTCACCTGATTCTCATGATCTCTTTCAAAGGCCTCTTTTCTAATGTATGTTCAAAACTTGTCCTTTACCTCGCTGCCTTTTAATTAGCCTCCTTGAACGATGCATGTAGGTGGGCCTTATGCAGAGGGAGGAGGGAGGGAGGAGGGAGGAGGAGGAGGAGGAAGAGGCGGCTCATCCCTACAGGCTGTGTTGTACATTATCAATTATGTCCTTCTTTGTGAGCAGCGGGGCCTCGCTCTGCTCTGCATCCTGACAGCTCCATGTAAATGGCTGGCTGGGGGCGATGACTTCAGAGAGAAGGTCACCCTCCGTCCCCCGGTGCACATAAATGACTCTTTTATTCATTCTCAGGTTTACAAGAGTAGATGAGGGGAGGAGGGGAGGAGGGGGTTAAGGGGAGCCGGCGACGAAGACCGGCATCTCCAAAAACTACCTGCGGACAGCAGCGGCCAATTAGAGGCAGGAGGACGGACGGCCTCCATGTTGGATCAGCACAGCACAGTTTCACTTTAATGATTCACACGAGGCAGAGCGGGGGGGGGATGGCGTGTTTCACACTTCACATGAGGAAAAGACTGAGCATGTGTGACCGCATAACGGGTCAGAGGCTGTCGGAGGTTTACAGTGTGAGTCATGTGACCTCAGGGCTGGAGGTGAACGTCTCCTCATCCAGAACATCATCAGGAGACCAGGAGAGCAGCAGCGATGGAAAGCGACTCCTCTCCTCCCTCGGCAGCAGAAATCAAACCAAATCAATAAAAGTCGTCTCTTCAGATGAACCGAGCCGTCAGGGGGAGGCAGGCGGCCCCCCTCCTCCCCCCTCCTCCCCCCTACACCTCTTTGTGGAGCGTCGCTCAGCTGCAGGAAGAAAGGAAGCAGGTGTTTGGAGCTTCAGGAGAAGATCCTTGAATCGGAGGTCAGAAGTTTCACCGACGGTTTTAGGCAGAGAGAGAAGAGAAGAGAAGAGAGCGCTTCTCTCTGCTGATAAGGCGAATATCATGGACAGAAAGTGTGAGCAGCTCAAGGACGTCCTCTGGAGTCTCTGTCTTCTTTTTTATTGTGTGAGAACAGAAAGAAAAACCCTGTGAAGTGAACTCAGCAGCAGGAAACGCTGAGCTGGGCCTGCTGAGCTCAACCAAACCCAGCTAAGCTGAGCGGCCGAGGCGGAGGAAGGGATGGGCAGGGCCGAGGTGGAGGCTGGGCGGAGACATGAATCACCCCCACCCCCTCCACCACCACCGCTAACACACAAACACAAACAGCCCCTCTCCTCCTGCCTCCACCCTGCTGGACTTTCCCCGCTGAGGCAGGGGATTGAGGAAATGCCCAGGAAGCAGAACTGAGGAGGGGGGAGGAGGGGAGAGGAGGGGGGAGGAGGGGGTCCTGTCACTCACCATGATTGGTCGACGGCTCTGCAGTCTCTGGGAGGCCTGACAGCGGCTGCTGGTCCTCTCGCCTCGTGTCCACCGCTGGTTCACCAGCTCGCCCCGAAACTCATTTTCTATCAGCAGAAAGAGAAAAGAGGAGAGAGTTGTCATGAAATCATCAGCATCAGCACCGGAGGACGGATAAAGGAGGAGGAGGGCGGGGGGCTACTTTAGGGGAAGGTCGGGGCACTCGAGCGTCTGCAGACACTCCTTTATTAACTAAGAGAAGAGCAGGCTGCCTGCTCGGCTCAGTAAAAGGCTAAGTGCCCCAGCTGGGTCCCTGTCAGTCCGCTATTAGAATCAATCAAAGCTGCACGTTTCATCCAGGGGGGGGGGGGTCAGTAAATAATGAATCATACATAAATCAAGCCTCTTTCTTTGCCCCCCTCCCCTCCTCTTTTCTCCCTCTCTGTGTTTTTTTCATCAAGGTAAGAGCTCTTCGCTTCATCTTTGTGACGACGGACAAACAGACAAACAGACAAACAGACAAACAGACAAACAGACAAACAGACTATGAATCTCTTCCTGCTTCAGACGACGTTCAGGCACAAACACACGGCAGCAGGTTCAGAGAGGTGGAGGTGGAGGTGGTGGTGGAGGAGGTGGAGGTGGTGGTGGAGGTGGTGGTGGAGGAGGTGGAGGTGTTTCCTACCGACGCTGAACTGAACTTTTCAACCGGTGCAGCTTTCAGACTCTTCTCTCTCTCTCTCTCCAGCTGCTACAGTGAAACCCGACTCCTCTCCAGATATTTATACACCACATGCATCCGCTCACATCCACCCTGTAGCTTCACCTGGACGTGGACTGAGCGTCTCTGCAGCAGTGAAACACCTCCACCTGTCCGCTCCTTCAAGGACGCCTCAGAGCAGGTCGAGGCTGGATGTAGCGACGTAGCGACGTAGCGACGTAGCGACGCTGGTCTGAGGCCTCCCAGGTCTGTTATCACCGCTGGAGGAACGTCTTCGATGAACTCAAACCACGACGACCCGTTTAGGGATTCAAGCTGAAGTTCTGCTCCTGGGTGGAGCTCCGAGGGCCCTGCAGAGAGCACCTCCTCCCTGTCCACCGCCTCCACCTCCCTCCTGTCCTGTGGATGAACCCCAACTAAAGCACTGAGAGACAACAAAGAGCCGTCCGTCCGTCCGTCCGTCTGTACCAGGGCTGCTGAAGCTCACCGGCCTCCAGAAAACACCCCACGCAGCATCCCCTGCCTCCCCCGCCTCCCCCATCACATCCCAGCTCTCCCTACAAAATGCTTGTTTATCAACTTTCACTCCCCCCTCCTCCCCCTCCGCCTCCCTCCGCCAGTGAAAAAGTGATTACAGCAGCAGTTCTGTTGCTCTGCATCTCTATCTCTGTCTCAGCTCCTCTGTTCTCCCTCTGCTCTCCTTTTAAAGTGAACTGAAGTGAGCATCCGGCCTGCTTTGTCCGTTCGGAGGCCGAGGAGCTTCCTAAATGCCAAACACACAGCGGAGCTCTACGAGGACGAAGCCTCGGGCCGTGCGCCGCTCGCTTCACTTCCTCCTCCCTCAGAAAGACACTAAACTCCCTGTGAACCTGAGTGATGCTGCTTCATGTGTTCATCTGTCCAGACTGACCGTCCTGCTTTCATCCACGTCTCTGCTCTGAGAGGCGCCAACATCTGGATCCTGGCAGTTCATCTGAACTCCTCTCTGCTCGGGTCTTTGATGGCACGCCGCCTCGTTCCCGCCTAAAAAAAGACGCTCGTTATTTCGCGCCCGAAAATTGGAGGAGTGCGAGACAATTAGCCGTTCACCGGGGAGGTTTGGTTAATCAGAGGCGAGGAGGGGGAGGAGGGGGAGGAGGGGGAGGCAGTGAATGGGGGTTTTTCACTGCCAGGATGCTGCGTTGTTCTATCAAAGCTCACATTTAAGTTCCTGGATTCTGCCAAGAAGAACTAAAGCGCTGCATTTAGCCTGACAGGAATAAAAGAGCCTTTTACCAAGTTGAGGATCCAGTAATGCCATTACAGGACTGAGGCTTACTGCCGGGACAATGGAGCAAAGAGGCCTAAATCCATAGTTAGATTAAACACCAGGCTGGACTGTCTGTAACAGTATTATAGGTCCAGGCCAGCTGTACACCCCTGGTCCTGTTAAGCAGGATTTAGAGACAACTTAGTGTGATTACAGCGAGGAGACCGAAGCTTCACAAGTTGACTCGTGTTACTGGCAAACATCAGATCAGGAGAGGAAACGAACCCGAGACCAAGAGGAGGTTCCTGCTGGAGGTCAGAGAGAAGAGGAACCAGGGCAGATGCTGCTGCTAGTGATGGGATGGGAGGTGGTTTTTAGGGCGGAGGGTGAGGAAGGGGACGGAGGCGGCGCCATGGTAACCAGCTCCTGAAGCTCCACCTGAACGTCCTGCAGCTGATCTCACTGCTGAGGTTCTTCCTCCTGTTTATCACTATTTATTTCATGGGTTCTACCTCTAAAGGCCTCCTCTCCTCTGACCCTGACCTTCCTGCTTGTACTGCTTAGATTTCTGATGGGCTTTGAATGACGAGGTGCAATTTGGCCCCAGCTGCTCCTCCAACATGTTTATTGCGCCTCCCTCCTCCGGCACCTGCTGTCCTCACCGTGGGCCATTCAGCCCTTCACAAATAGAGAGGTCTCCTCCTCCTATCAGCACACACACACACACACACACTCACACACACACACACACACACACATCTTCATATCTGAGCCCGACACTCTGCTTGTGGCCTCCAGCAGCAGCATCAGGCCCCAATAACCTAATTCTGTAATCCCTGGAACTGGGCTGCATGTTAGAGGAGGAAGGAGGAACAACAGGAGGTGTTTCTGTGTTTCTATCGGTGCTACTGGATCATCTGGAGCTCAGCCTTCAAGTCAAACCACAGCCCGGAACACGCCTCGTTCAGAGTCAGAGAGGAACCGGAGCATCTCCTGTCCGTTAAGAGGCTGTAAATTCACTGTTTGCCTGATTTGACTCGTTTCATGATGAACAGTTTTTATTTTGCAACTATTAAAGTGGAGCTCAGAGGAAGTTCGGTCTTTAACGTGAAGCTGGATGGAGGCAGGTTGGAGCTGACAGAGCGGAGCTTCACCAGCCGCATCTCCGCTCTCCTCCATCTTAGGACGCAGGTGCTTCGGCGAACCGAGAGGCGCACGGAGAGAAGCGACGTGGCCATCTGAGCGAGGAGGAGGAGGAGGAGGAGGAGGAGGAGGAGGAGGAGGAGGAGGAGGGGAGAGGGGTCGGGGTGGGTGGGGGGTAGTAAGGCATTAAACAACACCAGAACGCACGGAGCTCACGTTCCGCACCGCGACACGCTCTCTGGGTCCGAGGAGGACGAGCAGCTCCAGGCGGCGGATCGGAGCCTCCTCCCGGCCACGGAGCTGCTCTCCTCCTCCTCCTCCTCCTCTCCTCCTCTCCTCCTCCTCCTCCTCTCCTCCTCCTCTCCTCCTTTTCATGTGCGCACCACTGAAGGCGGCTGACATTTGAAGGGAGCATCTCTGCTTTTTGCTGCAGAGGATCAAATGGCCAACCCCTCCCTCCCTCTGAATCACACTCACTCCATCCTTCCATCCATCCATCCATCTGTCCATGCGCTCACACACACACACACACACACACACACTCTCTCTACGCCCACTGCTCCATCCTAACAACACAATCTGCTCCTCACTTTTACTAGAAAACCCAGCAGCGGCTCGGTCCGGCCTGGAAACGTGCTAAAAAACAACAACAACAACAACAAAAACAACAACAACAACAACATCAGGGGGCTGGTGTTTTCCTGGAGGTGAAGCCAGAGGACGGACTGGAGGACTCGGGCGGCCAAGAGAGCATCGCAGGAACAAGCAGAGCCACAGAGAAAGTGTCGGAACATCAGCGGAGGTTCCCGTGAAGCGCCATGTCCGCCTCCCGGTGTAAACACGGAGCCTCCTCCGGTCTCATTCACAAACACACACTTCTCCCATCCACAACACCGAAACCACAGCAGCAAGTTTGAGGAATCAGAACAGAAAGAAACCCCGATCTGCGCTAAAACCAGCCTCCAGTGAGCAGAAACGTCAAAGTTCATCTCATGAACTCCTCCAACCGAACAGCGACCGGAGCGGCTCGAAGCCCCGTTAAAGCCCCGTTACCTGCATCCAACCGCGGCTGTCCTCGGAGGCTCTCTGGGCGCTGCGCTGCTGGAGAGTTGCTGCTCAAGTAGTTTATAAAAACAGAAGAGGAGAATCCGGAGGACGGGTTTCTGAAACGTTCTGTCCGGTTCGAACCGTCCAGATGCGGCGGGTCGGTTCTCCTCAGCGGATCAATGCTGCTTGTTTGGAAGCAGAAAACATGGCTTCATTTGCCTTTTGTCAGCGAGGAGGGAGAAAACCGTAATATTGACTTACCTTTCCCTCATGAGCCATTGTACCACCCCCCACCCCCTCCATCCCTCCCATCCGTCCCCCCTCCATCAACTCCTCCCTCCGCCCTTTGCCATGACATCACGGGAGCTGTAGTAAAACCTCCAGCATCAGATGGGCAGGGCTTCAGCCCCCCACCCCCACCCCCTTTACTACACACTAACTCAATGGGCATATGTGCGCACAAACACTCCCCCCTTCTCTCTCTCTCTCCCCTTTCCTCCCCCTCTCCAACACATACATCATCCCAGCCAACACAACTGACAACTTCAACCCGGATCCTCGCAGCGCCTCTTTACGCTTCATCCGCGCACGGAAACACAACTTTCCCAGTTTGCATCTGCAGCACAACATCACACGCACGCTCGCACACGCGCGCACACAAGGATGAGCTCATATTTGATCCACCTCACCCCCGCTGACAGCTCCGAGATGCTTTTGCGCAAAATGCATCCCGGAGGGAGGCTCGGGTCCTTCCTCCTCCTCCTCCTCCTCCTCCTCCTCCTCCCCCCCACTCACCCTGGGAAAGTGGTACCGTCCAATAATTCATTCAGGGGACTTCTTTTCTCCTCCTCTTCTCTCCAGGACTGGGGATTGATGTAGTTGTATGCAGAGTTTGTGTGTATAGGCGCTGAGAGCATCTGATAAAGGGGGGGGGGGTTAACGACACATAGGAGGAGCGAAAATGAGTGATGCTCCGGGAGCTCAGAGGATGGATATCAGGCTGAATTATCACGCTGGAGAAAGTGCTCCAGAGGCAAGGAGGTTTAGAGTGGAGTGATCACTGTCAGCCGCAGATCCACTGATAGTTTTGGCTCCACAACAACAAACAGCCCAAGTTGGAGACCCTCCCAGCCGAGGCTCCTCTCCCCGGCCTCGGTCTGCTCCCTGCTTCTGTTTTGAAACCATTAGTGGAAATGACAACCATTCATTACAAGCCATTTGAGAATAGTCCCCACAAATGCCATCCTTTATCTGCTGTCTCCACGCCGCGCACGCAGGGAATATTCAAAAAGCCCAACCTTCAGCTTTCAGAAATTCTATTAAATCCTTATCTCGGTGCAGCAGGCCCTTTCTGCTCAATCCCATTGTTATGCATTGGAGCTGAAATCAATCACCGGCCGTGCACGCCGCCATCAGTATGATTTCAGACCGTGGGTGCGGAGATGGAGAGGAGAGGATTCACAACAGCAGCAGAGACAATCGAATAAACAAAAGGAGAGGAAGGAGGGAAGTAAGACGAACCCACAGAGGAGGGAGCAGAGTGGAGGCCGGACTCAGGTGTGGACGGACAGGAGGTGGTGGGACACGGAGTCTGGTTGGTGTTCCTGCCTCCAGACAGGATCCAGGACTGAGGACAGCTCCAGAGTGAGAGTTCAGAACCAGGGACAGCTCCAGATTCAGGCCTCCATCTGCTCCCTCCTCTCTGAGCCTCTCAGCCCAGCGTCAGGCTCACTGCTCCGGATCGACTCAGACCAAACTGTCCCTCATCTGGACCCCTGATCCCCCCCATCCAAGTCCTCTCCCAGGTTTTATTTTGAAGGATCAGAGTCCAGCCTCAGTAGGAGCTGAAACCATCGACCCTCTAACTGATCCTCTGCTGGTCTTATTTTAATAAATGTCACTTCACCCTCTTTAAAAACCGACATAAACAACAGCAGACTGACTTCCAGACGCCTGAATCCTCACAGCTTCACTTCACTTGATGTTTGACACAGTTCAAGTCACTTTGTCCTCTTTATGAACGGAAACTAACTAAATGAACTTTACTGGTCTCTGGAAACTTTCATTTAAGGTCTTTTATCCTCACTTTAAACTGAGATAAACAAAGACAGGTTCACTTTAATTAGCCTGAACTCTCACACTACCATTAAAACATCTTTAGACTTTTATTTTCTTACAATTTAAAGTCACTTCCTCCTCATTATGAACTAAAATAAACTAAACTAAATATGCTTTATTGGTTTTTATTTATTTTATTTATAACTTTTATTAACTAATTTTATTAGGTAATGTTTGTCTTTTATTTTGACACAATTAAAACTCACTTCCTCCTCATTGTAAACTGAAATAAACAAAACTAAATTCACTTTAAGAGTCTGAACTCTCACTGCTAATTCAATTTAAATGTCCAAAAGCTTTATTACCATTTAAAGTGACTTTATCCTGATTATAAACTGGAAAAAACGAGCAAAATGTGCTTCATTGATTTTTATTGATTTATTTATAACTAACTTCATTTAATAATGTTTATGTCTTTTATTTTGACACAATTTAAACTCACTTCCTCCTCATTATAAACTAAAATAAACTAAACTAAATGCACTTTATTGTTTTTTATAACTAACTAAAAATAAAAGACAAAAACTAAATAAACAAATTAAATTAATAAATTAAATAAATAAATAACAATAAATTAAATTTATAAATAAATAAATAACAATAAATTAAATTTATAAATAAATAAATACATAATAAGTTAATTTCATAAATAAATTTAATTAAATAGTTGTCTTATATTTCGTTTCAATTAAAACTCACTTCCTCCTCATTATGAATTAAAATAAACTCAACTAAATGTACTTTATTTCTTTTTATTTATTTTATTTATAAGTAACTTTTCAAAATAATGTTTATGTCTTTTATTTTGACAAAATTTAAAGTCACTTCCTCCTCATTATAAACTAAAGTAAATGTACTTTAATGTTTTTTTATAACTAACAAAAAAAAAAGACAAAAACTAAATAAATAAATTAAATTAATAATAAATTAATTTCATAAATACATTAACTTAAATACTTGTCTTTTATTTTGCTCTAATTAAAACTCACTTCCTCCTCACTGTAAACTAAAGAACCTGTCCTGACCTGTCCTGACCCCCATCTGATCCGGATCAGCTGGATCTGCCTCCTGACACCATCAAAGTGAACCTGCAGCCTCCAGATCCGCTGCTGGACCCTCCTCTGCCGGTCTAGAGCGGGTCCAGATGCAGATGGGCTCTGAACCCTGCTCCTATAAATATTAGATGGGCAGCAGCTGACGGGGCGCCGGGGCCGGACCGGGGGAGGCCCCTCACGGCCCCTCACGGCCCCTCACGGCCCCTCGACAGATGGAAGGAGCCGCTCAACAAAAACTTCTAATCAGCCCGCAGCCACCGGGGCCCGGGGCCCTGGGGGACCAGCAGTCCTTTGTCTGCCGGGCTGCTCTCTGAGCTGGGAGCAACTCCTAGTCTGGAACCTCTCTGGCACCACGGACCGGGTCTACAGCCGGACCAGTACCAGGTTTACGTACCGCTCACTGCGAGCGGTGCGTAAACCTGGTACTGGTCCGGCTGTAGACTCGGTCCCTGGTACTGGTCCGGCTGTAGACCCGGTCCCTGTTACTGGTCTGGCTTTAGACCCGTAGACCCGTAGACCCGGTCCCTGGTACTGGTCTGGCTCTAGACCCGGTCCCTACCACTGGTCTGGCTCTAGACCCGGTCCCTGGTACTGGTCTGGCTCTAGACCCGGTCCCTGCCACTTGTTTTCTTAACATAGTTTCTGGGTTAATAAAGTCCCCCGGATGAACCGGATCCCACGGACCCCCATGAAGTGAGGAGAAACGATACGAACCCAGAAAGGTGCGACACAGCTTCATGTCTGCTCCTCTGCTGCCTTCAGCCTCGTCCGTCCCGCAGCGACCCGCACAGACCCGCAGAGCCCCGCAGCCCCTGAACTTCTGCTGCTAAACTTCCTCAAACTTTGCTTCAACTTCTGTCTGTCGGGGAGGGGGCGGGGCCCGGGATGACTGACAGGGCCGACGGGCCAATGGGAGGCGGCGGCGTCCTCTGCCAGCCCGGAGCCGCAGCCAATCCCCGGAGCCCCCGACAACAATGGCCCTCAGAGCCACAAAGAGCATCTGCTGCTGCTACAACTTCTCACACTCCTCCCTGAGCCCCCTCCACCCACCCTCCACCCCCCCTCCACCCCCAGCATGTCGCTCATTCAGCTCAGTTTTTAAATCATCTGCAGCCACTTGAACGAGCTGACTGGGACAGAACCACAAAGAACTCTGAACATCATGATCATGGTGAAACATCTCCTCTCCAACTTCATCCACAGCTTCCCAAACCTCCACCCGTGCTAACCCCCTCCACCCTCCTCCACCACCACGGACCAGATGTACTGCTAATTCAGGCTAAGTTGGAGGAAGGTTTCCCTGAACTGGGCCCATTCAGAGGCTGAGTCTGCTGCAGACAGACAGCTCCTGCCTCCCCACAGCAGATGGTCTTCCAGATAATGAGCTCTCCTATTGCTTGCTCCCATTACCCCCATCCCCGTCCCTCCAACATGTAATGGGGGGTGAAGCAGCCTGCCTCTTATTCATGTTATTCTGTGCACATTTAATGCTATGATTGCTTTTTGCTAATGTTTGCTGAAGAGTGTTGCCCGTTGCCAAACAGCCCCGTCTACCAGGCTTATTGATGATATGTGGGATCAGACTGAAACCGGCTCCATGGGATCCTCCACAACACGGAAACCAACCTGAAGTAATCCAGCTTAGATAACCTGACCTGCTCTGGAAGTCTGAGACCTGATCTAAACTAAACTCAGCTTCATGGATCCTTTATAAAGACTAAACTAAAGTAAACTATAAACTAAACTAAACTAAACTAATCTAAACTATAAACTAAACTAAATAAACTGAACTATAAACTAATCTAAACTAAACTATAAACTAAACTAAATAAACTAAACTATAAACTAATCTAAACTAATCTAAACTAAACTATAAACTAAACTAAACTAAACTAAATAAACTAAACTGAACTATAAACCAAACTAGACTAAACTATAAACTAAACTAAACTAATCTAAACTATAAACTAAACTAAACAAACTAAACTATAAACTAATCTAAACTAATCTAAACTAAACTAAATAAACTAAACTGAACTATAAACCAAACTAAACTAAACAAAACAAAACTTAACTGAACTAATCTAAACTAAACTATAAACTAAACTAAACTAAACTAAACTAAACTAAACTAAACTAAGCTAAAGTAAACTAATCTAAACTAAACTATAAACTAAACTAATCTAAACTAAACTATAAACTAAACTAAACTAGACTATAAACTAAACTAATCTAAACTAAACTAAACTAAACTAAACTAAGCTAAAGTAAACTAATCTAAACTAAACTATAAACTAAACTAATCTAAACAAAACTATAAACTAAACTAAACTAATCTAAACTAAACTAAACTAAGCTAAAGTAAACTAATCTAAACTAAACTATAAACTAAACTAAACTAATCTATAAACTAATCTAAACTAAACTATAAACTAAACTAAACTAATCTATAAACTAAACTAATCTAATCTAAACTAAACTAAGCTAAAGTAAACTAAACTAAACTAAGGTAAAGTAAACTAATCTAAACTAAACTATAAACTAAACTAAACTAATCTATAAACTAATCTAAACTAAACTAATCTATAAACTAAACTAAACTAAACTAATCTAAACTAAACTAAACAAATCTATAAACTAATCTAAACTAATCTAAACTAAACTAAACTAATCTATAAACTAATCTAAACTAAACTAAACTAATCTATAAACTAATCTAAACTAATCTAATCTAATATAAACTAAACTAATCTAAACTAAACTAAACTAAACTAATCTAAACTAAACTAATCTAAACTATAAACTAAACTAAACTAAACTAATCTAAACTAAACTAAACTAAACTAAACTAATCTAAACTAATCTAAACTAAACTAAACGAATCTATAAACTAATCTAAACTAAACTAAACTAAACTAATCTAAACTAAACTAATCTAAACTATAAACTAAACTAAACTAAACTAAACTAAACTAAACTAAACTAATCTAATCTAAACTAATCTAAACTAATCTAGACTAGACTGGTTTGTGTTCTAGTAACTACAGTCCATCTAAACTGGTGAACTCGTCATTTAAACTCAGACCATCCAGTGAACACAGGAGCTGAACATGTGGAGACGTTCCTAACTAGTTAAACTAGCTAAACTAACCAACACCAGCTGGTGAACGACTCTCTTCTCCTCCCTCCAGCCTCCACATGTAGCCTGAAGAGCTCACAGCTTCTCAGAGCGGCTCTGGTCGGACAAAGGAGGATGTCGGGTTCCACCGCCGGGTTATCTGGGCTCATTAGCCTGGTAGCTGCACCGCTCACCCCCACCCCACCCTTCTGTTCACTACCCACACACACACACACACACACACACACACACACACACACACACACACACACACAACCCCCTCGCCATCCTCTCATTCTCTGTATAACAAGCAGCTGAACTCTGACTTAGCCTCCAGCTGTCCTCGAGACGACGGTGACAATAAAGTTTAAACAAATACACACTCATATGCACACACACACACACACACACACACACACACACACTCACACACACACACACACACACACACACACTCACACGGTGAAGTGCAGGAAACAGGAGCTTGTTGAGAAAACGACCCTGTGAGGTAATTCATGGACATCTCACTCGTCATTGTTCAAAATAAAGAGTTCCCACCGAGGCCTTCATCATCATCATCATCATCATCATCATCATCATCATCATCATCATCATCATCATCATCATCATCAGATAGAAGCAGCTCTGAGGAACTAAAGGCTCAAGGAAGTCCAGGATGAACTTCTACGTCTACCTCCAGACTCAGACTGGTCCTGGACTCTGGACTAACCGAGTCCTGCTCCGGATGACTTCCCCGCCCCCCCTCCACTCGCTGGCTCTCACTTTCACACCCCCCGACGTCGCTGGTCTTCCTCCCTAACATCCATGCAGCCTGATCGTAGCCATATCTGTCAGCTCCCATTAGACACAGCCAGACGCCTCACCCACCAGGGAGAACCTCTCTGCAGATCCTCCTCAAACATCCAGGACAGAGTCTGGTTTTAAAGCTCGTCTGAAAGCAACGTTCAGAGCAGCAGACGGATTTTTGTTCTCTGTAGTTCGTAAACATCCTTCACTAACACATAAGGAGACAAAACACATAGTTCCTGTTTTATCTGAAGTCATACGGCTGCAGTTATTTCAATGATCAATGAACCTGATAGTTTTAGAGGCGTCTGTAGGTCAGAGGAAACCTTTTGGATGAGGTCCAGAGGAGGTTGATGGAGAGATTAGCAAAATAAAAGCATGTTAACATGAATTTAACAAGAAATGCAGTTAAAAACAACTTTAAATGCCTTGTTTTGTTTTCTTTACACAGTTTTGCTTTAAAAAATGACTGACATTTACTGTCAGCTACCAACAAAGTAGTTAATAAAAGTTTAAATTGACTGGTTAATTGATTAATTAAAAAAACGCTGTAAAGTTAACGCCTCTGTTGTGTTTTCTATTATTTGACGTATAATAGTGAAGAGGTCTGCAACCGTTTTTGAACCATGGACCGGTTTCAAGCACGACAGTTTTCTACGGACCAGTCATCAAGTGTGATGACCGGTTCGATGATGTGAAGCACGGTGGTGGCAGCATCATGACGTGAAGCACGGTGGTGGCAGCATCATGACGTGAAGCACGGTGGTGGCAGCATCATGACGTGAAGCACGGTGGTGGCAGCATCATGGCGTGAAGCACGGTGGTGGCAGCATCATGACGTGAAGCACGGTGGTGGCAGCATCATGGTGTGAAGCACGGTGGTGGCAGCATCATGGTGTGAAGCACGGTGGTGGCAGCATCATGACGTGAAGCACGGTGGTGGCAGCATCATGACGTGAAGCACGGTGGTGGCAGCATCATGTCGTGAAGCACGGTGGTGGCAGCATCATGGTGTGAAGCACGGTGGTGGCAGCATCATGGTGTGAAGCACGGTGGTGGCAGCATCATGACGTGAAGCACGGTGGTGGCAGCATCATGACGTGAAGCACGGTGGTGGCAGCATCATGGCGTGAAGCACGGTGGTGGCAGCATCATGACGTGAAGCATGGTGGTGGCAGCATCATGACGTGAAGCATGGTGGTGGCAGCATCATGGCGTGAAGCACGGTGGTGGCAGCATCATGACGTGAAGCACGGTGGTGGCAGCATCATGACGTGAAGCACGGTGGTGGCAGCATCATGACGTGAAGCACGGTGGTGGCAGCATCATGACGTGAAGCACGGTGGTGGCAGCATCATGATGTGAAGCACGGTGGTGGCAGCATCATGTGGGGATGATTCTTGGGAAGCTCGATGACTGATCCGTGGTGCAAAAGTGGTCGTAACTTTTTTTATTTAAAGTTTTTTTTATTTAAAAAGTGTCCTAAATGAATAAAACTATCTCTTATTGCTAAATGTGTTTTTACCTTTTCCAGTCTGTCCCTTTTTTCTAAGAAGCTCCAGAGACGTTTGTTTTTATTCATTTTAAACAAGCGCAGACGGAAGTGGCCAGAAGAAGATCTAGTCATTTTTCAAAATAAAACACCCTGCGGACTCTGCTGGAAATAAAACAAAATGTTTTTATTCTTTCTGTGTATCCTGGTACCAGATGACCCACAGCCTGGTTCTGGTCCGACGCCCGGTGTTTGGGTACCGCTGGTCTATTAGATACTATGTGATGTGATTAAATGTTATTAATCTTGTTTTTAGCAGCATAAAGACAAAAACAAGAGAAAATAAAACGCATGAATGATAAAAACCAAAACAATAATGTCTGAGAGTGAGCAGGATGAAGTTTAGCTGATGAACTACAGGGAACTGTTCTACTGTAGTTCTGGTTCCTGTAAATCTCCCGGTCTGCTCCTTTAACTCCGTCAGCGTTAGGTGGTGTTTAAAAATACACGGCTGCCATTTAACACGATGAAGACACGGAGCGCCGCCGGCCCTTCATTACTCACAGATTACACTTCTCCTTCCTCTCTGCTTTTGTGGGAGTTATGAATTTTTAACAGGCGTACACACACACACACACACACACACACACACACACACACACACACACACACACACACACACACACACACACACACACACAGAGGAAGTGAAAGGAAAAAGGCCAACAGACAGACAGAGTTTGGTCTGGATGCCACTTCGGATGACCGTCATCTCTGCAGGCCCTCCTCCCCTGCTCACCCGACCCAGTGCACAGCTTGGGCCTCCCCCCGCCCAGTGGTGGAGGCGGGGGAGGCGGCGGTGGGGGGGAGACACGTGGAATGGGGTCAGCTCCGCCAAAAGGCATCACATCGCCGCCATGTCTGTCTGCTGCACCTCGCCGTCACCCACACGTCCTGCTGAGGGAGGATTTATCAGCCTCTAACTTCTTCATGTGAGCAGAGCAGCCTGCAGCCACGGAGACTCCCCCCTTCCTCGTCTCCCCCCTTCCTCGTCTCCCCCCCACGGTCCAGACTGGCATTCCAGCATCCCCCAGCATCCCCCTGCATCCCTCCCTGCTGGGGTGGACATCCTGACCCCGTCCCCCTCCGGGAGTCAAAGTCTGCATCCAGAATCAGCCGCTACATGCTAATACTGGCTTCAGTGTCATGAATAACATACTTCACACACGTATGACGAGACACACACACCAACATAACTCCTAAAGCACTGAGCTGCTGTCATGTCTGCCACATTCACCGACGTCAAATGAAAGAAAAGGGAAATAAAACCCAAGGAAACCTCAGATTTCGCCGTTTAAGGCCTTATGAAGTGCACTTAAAGTATCCCACAATGCACCGGGAAAAGTAATAACCAACAATATGTCCCATGATGCTTTGCTTCACAGGAGAATGGCAGACGGACGAGACAAACATGACATTTACACAGACGTCTGACACCATCTTATAGCGTGAAGAAGCATTTTTAACAGTGTTAAAACATATTTTGAACAGCGTTAAGTCGTATATAATAGTGTTTAAATGTGTTTTATAATGTTAAGACTTTATTAATTTAGGAAAATACACTCAGTATTATATGAATTGATCATAAAATGCTGGTCGGTTCATCACTAAACTGGTATCTTCTCACTGAGGAACAGCAGGGATGTAATTAATAACACCGAGCATCGAGTCCCTGCTGCTCCGGCCGATCGCTGTGGTCGATACTGTTGTTTTTATTGATTGATTATTGATTGTTCAGGTCTGATCAGCCTCCTCTCTCCGTCTGTCGTCAACCTTTTTTCTCCGAAGCTGCAAAAACTGAACCAGGAAGTTAGCTTCTCTCACTGCGGCTAATGCTATGCTAGCAGCTAGCGGCTAAGCTAGGAGGCTGATTAACCTGAAACACAGCCTGGAAAACAGTAATAAAGCTTTATGAATGAAAGGAGGAGCAGCAGGAGACACAATGACCTGCTTCTGTTTTACTTTTCACTTATAGTCGTCCTTCTTACAGGAGTGATGAATGCCAGGTTCCTGCTGCCACATGCTGTTCAAACATCGGCCTTTCCTGGTTACCAATAATCAGTGTCGGCCCTAAACCAACCCATCAGTGGATCCTGGACAGAGACAGGGACTCAGAGGATGGCTGTGGATCCTCGAAGGCCGTCCTCTCTGCTGGTTTCTCCACTTTCACTTCCAGGCCTCTCCAGACCCGGCAGCAGAGGCAGGCTGGGTAAATACGCACCCCGAGCGGCGGTAAATACAGGCAGCACTCCACAAACAAGGCCTGATTACAATGACAAAGGCTGCCACACTTTAGGGAGGAGCTTGGAGCAATTTGGAGGCTGCAGGGGCCATTGAGCGAGTGGCATACTTAATGGGCTTTGTGTGGCAGAAGAAAAGGGTCTGAGCTTCTGGGCCCAGCTGTCACCACGGAAAATATCAGCCTGACACAGCAGCCGACGCTCTCCGGCTCGCTCGCCTTTCTTCTCTCACCCCCGCCGTCCTCCCCCCTCGTCGCCCTCCCCTCTTCTTTCTCTAGTTAGCGAGCACAAAAAAGTGAAAGCTGTTGGGGTGAAAGAAGAAGAAGAAGCAGAGAAAAGCTAAATGAGAACTCCCTCTCTTGATCTCTGGCTCACACAAGGACTGGAAAGAGAAAGCGGAGCATCAGCCGTGCTCTCACCAACATAATGCACAGCAGGCTGACTCTGCAGCAATTATTCAGGCCCTAAAACCCACAGGGAGAAATGACATTATTACATTTCACCACTTAATTACGTATGTGGATAGTTACTAAGCGTTGGCCGTCATGCATGCATAATTCAGTAAGATATAGTCACTTCGCTTCATAAAGCACCCTTTCATTACCAGGAGGAGAAAACAAACCGACGCCATGTGCTCTGAGGAGGAAGCACCGAACATGTGACCGTCAGGCCTCGCAAGGCAGGAACCGCTCCGACGTGTCGGTGGATTTCCAGCAGTTTATTTTCTGGAGATGATTTTCCTCCAGTGATAATGGGCTTGGCTCGAAAACAAAGACCCGAGCTCCTCTGAAGCAGCTCTCTGGTTACGCTTCCTGGATCCTCGTACGCAGAAAAGGAGCGCTCCAGATCCAGCAGCATTACACGGCTCTGGAGCGCCGAGCACAAAGCAGGCACCCACGCACGCTCACGGACAGCCAGCGCAGGAAACGGACCAGGACGCACACTGGAGGCGAAGCAGGCACCACAACATGCACCACAACATGCACCACAACATGCACGCCGACATGCACGACAACATGCACGCCGACATGCGCACGGCGGCACGGAGCTGCATTATTGAAACACAGCACAAAGCCAGAGTTGGATGTTGTTTCACCTAATCTCTTTGATACCACTGTGGCGCTGCTAAGCTCCAGAAAATCAGCTTAGCAGATGTCCTAAAGTGTAGGTGGCTTGTTTCATGAGGCAGGAGAAGAAAATGCTACAAGAAGAAGGAGAAGGAGAGGAGGAGGAGGGCTGGTGGGGGCAGGGCCACAGATTTGGAACGGGGCCCCGATGAGTTCAGCTCAATCCCCTTTGTGCTCGTGTCTGCCAGCAAACTAGACGAGTGTTACTTCTCAATCCACCTCCAGCCTCACTTCCTCCCACTTCAGGCTGCTGCACGTTTCCAACCCGGAAAACTTCCAGCAGCGATGAGATGAGGAGGAGCTTTCTGCTCGGAAGGTTGCTCCTTTGCTTAACCTGCACTCAGATGTCAGCTGATTGCAGGCCGTGCGGCGGCAACGCAGAATGCTGCATGCATTATCAGCACAAGTGAGACATCTGTATGCAAATGTCATTATGCTGCTAGCGGGGGGAGACAGAGTGGGCCGGCTGGGAGTGATGCTATGATAGTGAAGGAGGGACTGAAGAAGGTCGGCTTTAAAGGAGAGAGAGTGTCAAGAACGGGTGCATATATGTATGGTATCCATAGTAACCAACTAACCCAACTCAAGACGGCTCCCTGCTGCTGTCATCTTTCATCTTCCCCTCCAGCCTGGTGAGCTGCTGCCTGTTCGCCACACGTAGAAACACACGGACCGATTCAGAGAACATCAGGATGCTTCTCCTCCATGGAGAGAACCAAAAATGTTAATAACCACAGGTGCTGCCGCCGTCAGGCACGTGGAAAATCCAGTCCCTCCGACTTAGTGAACGACTGAACGTGTCTCCACCTCCTCCGTCTAACCCGACCCTGTGGTATGCATGAAGCATCTTCTCCTCATAGCAGCGCCGCCGACGTCCATGGCGACGGCAGGGAAGAAAGGCCAGATGCAATGATGGGTAGCAGGGGGAAGCATGAACGCTCTGCCCATTTGGACCCATTAGACCAGTGGTTCTCAACTGGTGGCTCGGGACCCAAAAGTGGGTCGCGAAGCCATTTTTAGAGGGTCGCAGAAGCAAAAAGTAGTGGTATAAAGTCTTTTATTTTGAAGAACGTGTTTCTTATGACTCAGTTTGCTTTCAATAGCAGGATATTTAGTGGTGGTGACACCAGTAGTTGCCCACTATTAACCTCTAGATCTGTCTCTGGCAGCTTATTGGAGAAATTTATGCTAAAACGTCCCAAAAATGAACCAAAATGTGCTCAGAATCTGTCAAAATGGGTCAAAATATGCCCAAAACTTGGCAAAAGGGTCCAAATAAACCAAAATGAGCAAAAAATAAGCCAAAATTTCATCAAGTTGTATCAAAATGTGTTGAGACTCCACCCAAATAAACCTTAATTTGTTAACAGGAACAGCAAACTTCAACAGTTTGGGTCGTGACTGTTATTAATAGAGACGTAGTGGATCCTGAGGCTGGACCAGGTGAGAACCGCTGCATTAGAAGACGTATCACCGACACGCTACGTCTACAAAAACACAGCAGCCTCCTGTGTTCAGGTTCAGCCAGCATTTAGTCAACCTGTCCTTCATCTGCTGCGTAGAAAAGACAGACGGAGCCTCTCCTCTAGAGCAGCCTCAAGTTGGGAATCTGATCGCCGCCGTCGTCAGAAACAGGAAGTAAAACATGAGGGACGTCCTGCTTCATCGTCTCCTATCCTTTAAACGGGACCACAGTTCACCTGATTCACATCCTGCTGTGTTGACAGAGATGTAAAACTACCAGAACCACAGGCCTGTTTGGAAAATGTTCACTGAGGTATCAAGTCAAGAGAAAAGTCGACTCATTTCCTCACTGACTTCTGTACAATCAGACTTCCTGCTCCAGCCTGAGGAGTAGCCCCCTGCTGGCCGTTACAAAGAAAGCATGCTTTGTCTTTATTATTCAGATTCAAAGGCTACGTCCACCTGTCTATACAGTCTATGTTCCCTACGTCGGTTTTGTAGTTCTGTAACTATGCGTGTCACCTCACAGCTCATCCCTACAGCCACTAGAGGGCGCTGTCACGGTCGGTCATATTAACCTGCCTGCACAAACAAAATCTCTATTTTTATGGAAAAATAATCTCACAGAGGAAAAACAGTTTCTGAAAGTACATGAAAGATTCTAACGACTGTGTTTAGGTTCAAATAAGAACCCAGACCCATTTGTCCTTAAAGGAAAATGATGCTGGATATAAAACAGACCAGATGGACGACGTAGAACATGTCTGATGCTATTTTAGAAAAGCGCCCCCTAGTGTCCAACACCTGTAATGTTACATAGACGTCACATTAAAGGACATTTATTACAGATTATATGTGTTATATGAAATAAATCCAGCCGACAGTTTCTTCTTTAGAAACACAGAGTTGCCTTTTTATTCAAAACATAAATCAAAAATTCTTCTTTGTTAATGAGATTTAGCAAAAAAATTTTTTACTCTAATTTATTTTACAGCACAAAAAATGTGCAAACTTACGAGTAAAACAGCCTCATATTAGAAATACTGCTGTTACTGTGGAAAACTGAGCAACACATTTATACAGTAAACATCAGACACAGAGCAGAAACAAAACACTGAAGGGAACCTGAACGATTTTATCATCCACAACATGTCAGGACTTTATTTTACTTTATGTTTGTTTCAAATGAGCCACAGAAAAATATATTGATACAAATTTACTAATTTACCTTCATTATTTGAGCAACTCATTGCTGTTTTTCTTATTGTGACAAATGCGTCGGATGGTATTTCTGAGGCTGGAGGCCCGATGGAGCATATATGTCACAGCGATGTTTACTAAACCTGATATAAGGAAAGTGATCAGAGCCGCTTAAATGTGATCTTAGACGTGTTATTGAAGGATTATAATATTTACATGGGTTGAAATTTACCTTTACTGTCAAAAAACAAGCTTTTTAAATGAACAGGTTTCCTCCCAGGTGCTCACCACCATTTAGGAAGTGATGTCACATCCTGTCACATGACCTCACCAGTAAATTCAAGGATAAATGTCTGTTAGGATCTTTCCAGGATACTTCAAGGGTGTGACGTCTGTGTCACCGTGGCTCCTTATGGGTTAAAATACTTGATGAGTTGAAGTTAATTAATCTGCAGGTTTGATGAGATTTAATCGACGGCGTCACAACTTCAGCTGCAGCTAGAGATTATTTCCACTGCTGTTTAATCTATTGGTTAATCAATGATAGTTCTTTATATAAAATAACATAAAATAGTGGAAAACACTCATTAAAAGCCCAAAACCTCATCAATCTGTTGATCTGAGTGACAGTCAGGAACTTTATCTTTTTACTTCCATGAAAAAACCCTAAATCCTACATTTGTAAAGCAGGTTATAGTAAAAAAAGACGTTTAGTTTGAAATGAAATGTTTTGCCACCCATCCATCCACCCCGACCTCCTTCTACTGTAGGAGCAGGAGGAGGAGGAGGTCGGGGTGGATGGATGGGCAGGTTGATTCAGACGTTCAGAGTCTTCTCCATCACTCAGGACCACCAAGGAGCTTCTGATTCATCCTCATACGTCGACTCTGAGCCTCTAGATCAGTGGTTCTCAGCTGGTCCAGCCTCAGGATCCACTATGTCTCTATTAATAACAGTCACGACCCAAACTGTTGAAGTTTGCTGTTCCTGTTAACAAATTAAGGTTTATTTGGGTGGAGTCTCATCGCATTTTGATACAACTTGGGAAAATTTTGGCTTATTTTTTACTCATTTTGGTTTATTTGGACACTTTTACCAAGTTTTGGGCATATTTTGACCCATTTTGACAGATTCTGAGCACATTTTGGTTCATTTTTGGGACGTTTTAGCATAAATTTCTCCAATAAGCTGCCAGAGACAGATCTAGAGGTTAATAGTGGACAACTACTGGTGTCACCACCACTAAATATCCTGCTACTGAAAGCAAACTGAGTCATAAGAAACACGTCGTTTAAAATAAAAGACTTTAGACCACTACTTTTTGCTTCTGCGACCCTCTAAAAATGACTTCGCGACCCACTTTTGAGTCCCGACCCACCAGTTGAGAACCACTGCACTAGAAGACCGAGGGTTCCTGCTACAGGTGGTCCTGATCTGAACATCCCAGTCCTCCAACCCGCCCTGATAAAGCGGCTGTTTAGAAGGAGCCACACAGAACTGATTTGATTTGTCTTTCCTCTGTTTGCTGCACTTTGTGTGAAGCGATAAGTAGAAACTATGCAGGGAATTACTGCTGAAAGCTTCCTCACTGTTCCTCCACTGCTCAGGGACGTCCAGCCCTCCTCTACACCTGATGTGGAAACAACAGACCCATTAAAGCTGACTGAGGAGCTTCTCTCTGGTCTGCTCTTTTATAATCTTTCAAATTTACTGTATTTTTTCTGTGAAGCCGCCTGGTTGTTCTGACAGCTGCAGATTTGACTGTAAAATGAAACTGATCAAGGACTGGAGGGAAACCATGTGATGCTGCAGCGTCTCCAGTCTGAGAGGAGCTCAGCGCTGCTCGGATAACAGTTTGACCACTTGCCATGGAGCATGTAAGGCAGGATTAAGCCAGCGATAGCCTCACATGCTGCTGCCTTCCAGCCTCATGTCCTGGATTTGTGAGGAGCTGAGCGAACCGGAGCAACAGCTGGAGGACGGAGCCTTAAAAAAGTGTTCTCTGATATATTAAAGTTAAATGAATCACACTCTAATGAAGCTAATCTGCTTCATCACAACTCCAACGTTTCCAGTGTTGGTTCGTTTGCTGGTTAACAGATTGATTTCTTGGTGTTGGAGGTGAACACTGTCATACCTGCAGCAAAGAAGATGAAGAAAACCAGGTGACAACAACAAAAGCTGCATCTAAACCACCTTCATCTCCTTCAGTCAGAACCACAGCTGCTCCCACAAAGTTTCATGCTGTTTACCTTCAGCTGGGACGTTATTAAAGCTGCACCCTAAACTTTGACAGTTCAGTTTGTTTTCTTTTCTGTCTGTGAAACTCAGATTCCTCCTAAACCAAGCTGGTTCCAGGTCTAGTCCAGAGCCAGAGCCTGACTTAGCTCCACTTCTTTGTGTTTCCACCTCCTAAGCACCGACTCCAGGTTCTATAAACTGGAGCTCAGCAAGCACCAACTCTTTGCTGGTCCAGAGCTAAGCACCGAGTACGTCAGGGGCTGGGGGCGGGGTTATGGTGACCAACCATCAACGGTGGAAAGGGACACACAAGCGCTAATCAGTGTCCTTGTTCTCCAGGACGTCCCTGGTCCCATCACACATGTATTGGAATGACTCCCGGGACACACGGAAGTTTAGCACAAACTGTTGACCTGAAATCCGCTACAGTTGTGTCCCACCAGTAGCGTGATCACGGATGTGTCCAGGCAACAGGAGGACCTCCGCCTCACAATCAGCCTTAAGACCATCTATAGAGATAAACATAGATATTATCATCAACTTACTGCGTTTGTTTAACTGCTATGTAATGGATGCTAGCGTAGTGGTTTTATGGTGACCCAATGGCTCCAACTGGACTCCAAACAGGTTCTTAGGAGGAACCAGATTAGAACCAGCTAAGAACCAGAACTAGGACCTGGTTCTTCTTGGTGGTGAAGGTTCATGAGCAGCTCCAGCTTGGTTCTATTTGTCCACAACGCCATGATGTTTAAGATGGAACTGAGCAGAGGACTGAGGGTCAGGATGGTCTGACTGGGTTTGGTCGGACATCCTGGTATTTTTGACCTACTATATATTGGAACTTACTGAATCTTCTCCAGTACTTTAACATCCTTCCACTAGTTGGAAACTCCTTGAAGCTGCTTGTTCTGTTGAAAGTTGACATCTAGTTTCTCTGAATGGGATCAAACTTATTAACAGATGAACATAGGACTTCTTCTTCAGTGGTTTCCAGTGGCTCTGTGTCCTCTGCACATGCCCAGTAGAGTCCTTTTGGCTGTTAGTCATGAGCAGAAAGGTCTCCTAGATATTTCATTTGCTTCAGTATTCAACATGTCCCACTGCATGTGTGCATTACTGTATTGTAATTTATGGTAACGCCACAGAGATAGAAATCATTTTCCAGGCTAGTATGAAGCTTCCAAGGTCACATCTGAAGGAATAAAGCTCCACCTTGGTTGCAGGTGGAGGTGTGCTGTCACACAGGATTCAGTAATGATGGTCGATGGATGAAGGTTTTAGGGTTTTATCCATCATTAAATGCGACCTATTAGGATAAACTAGGATTTTCTTTGGTGTAATACCACGAGTGACCACTGGGATGAACTAGAACCACATACCTCATATGCGCATGCGCCGGTGAGAGCCGGCTGCTGAGTTGCAACAGTCCCCGTTTCTTTTCCACTTTCTGCACTTTTTTTAATGTTTTTTGTTGCGTTTTTGCGGACCCTTCTGTAAATATTGGTAGATTAAGCGGGGCATCACTGACTTCTGCTAACTCTACTCGGGAAACTATTCTCATTTCCCCTCACTTTGCCACTTTCGTCCCAACATGTGTGTCGGAGCGCGCCCTCGGCGTGTGTACACAAAGGAGCAGCTGATCTCGCTGCGGAGCGCAGAGGTGGTGGCGAGAGACAAACACACTATCCCGGCGGAGATTCTGAAGAGGACGAGAAGAGGAGTCCGTGCAGGACGGAGGCTCCGTGTAAAACAGCGCTGCTTTAGACCTGCTGTCCCCTCAGTCATCATGGGGAACGTGCGCTCGCTACCTAAGAACTCCGAGGAGCTGGCGGCACTGGCGCGGTTTCGGCGGGAGTACAGGGACGCGAGCGTCATGATTTTCACTGAGTCCTGGCTAACCCCGGACATTGCGGACTCCGCTGTGGACATGGACCACTTCCACCTGGTGAGGGCGGATAGGACAGCGGAGAGCGGGAAGAAAAGAGGCGGAGGACTGGCTGTGTTTGTGCACGAGAAGTGGTGTAAGCCCGGACACATCACCGTGAAGGAGCAGACGTGCAGCAGGGACATTGAGCTGCTGGCGGTGAGCATGAGGCCGGTCTATCTGCCCAGGGAGTTTACACAGACTATTGTTGTAGCGGTGTATGTTCCTCCTCACGCCAACGCGGACAGTGCCTGCGACGCACTGCTCTCTTGTACCAGCAGGCTGCAAACACAGCATCCTCAGGCGCTCATCCTTATCTCCGGAGACTTCAACCATGCGTGTCCCTCTTCTGTGCTCCCCTCTTTCACCCAATATGTCACTTGCCCCACAAGAAACAATAGAACACTGGACCTATTCTTCTCCAACATCAAGAACGCATACACTGCTTCTGCGTTTCCTCCTCTGGGCAACGGGGACCACAATATCATCCATCTGCGCCCTATGTACTCTCCACTGGTACAGAGAGAGCCAGTTGTGACCCGTGTGGTGAGGAAATGGACAGATGACAGTGCAGAGGCCCTGAGAGACTGTTTTGGGACCACGGTGTGGCCTGCACTCTGCGCCCCTCATGGTGAGGACATCAACGCCATGACAGAGTGCATCTCTGGCTACATTAACTTTTGTTATGAGAACACTGTACCCGCCCAGACAGTGCGGTGTTTCTCTAACAACAAGCCGTGGATTAATCGTGATATCAAGGACTTGCTGAAACAGAAAAAGAGGGCCTTCAGGTCTGGTGACAGGGAGATGCTGAAGGAGACACAGAAGAGGCTCAGGAGGAGCATACGTGGGGCCAAGGATGCCTACAGGAGGAAAATGGAGGGACAGCTGCTGGACAATAACATCTGTGAAGTCTGGAGAGGCCTTAAGACCATCTCTGGGTTCAAAGCCCCCCCTCCTGCACAAACAGCAGCTGACATTCAGTGGGTGAATGACCTGAATGACTTTTTTCTGAGGTTCGATCAGACACCCACCCCTCCCCCTCAACACACCTCAGGACAATGGCTCAACTCTGCTCCTCTTCATACCTCTGTGATGGCCCATCAGCCTCCACTCAGACCCATGCTTCCCACCCCCGACACTCTTCAGACTCAGCTGCCCCCCTGCACAGAGTCACCCCCAGCCCCACCTCTCTCCTTCAGCTCACACCAGGTGAGGAGGGAACTGATGAGGATTCGGCAAAGGAAAGCGCCAGGTCCGGATGGGGTCAGTCCTAGGCTCCTCAGATGCTGCGCTGATGAACTGTGTGGCATCATGGAGCATGTCTTCAACCTGAGCCTGAGGCTGCGGGTGGTACCACAGCTCTGGAAGACCTCCTGTGTGGTACCAGTGCCCAAGACACCACGGGCTACAGACCCCGGCAGCTTTAGGCCAGTGGCCCTAACGTCCCACCTCATGAAGACACTGGAGAGACTGATCCTGGGACACCTTCGCTCTGCTGTGGGCCCAGCGATGGACCCGCTGCAGTTCGCGTACCGGCCTGGCATTGGAGTGGAGGACGCCGTTATCCATCTGCTTCATCGTGTGTTCTCCCACCTGGAGAAACCCGGCAGCACTGTGAGAATTCTCTTCTTTGACTTCTCCAGTGCTTTTAATACCATTCAGCCGAGGATCCTGAGAGAGAAGCTGGAGATGTTTGGGGTGGACTTCAATCTGGCAGATTGGATCCTGGACTACCTCACTGACAGGCCCCAGTATGTGAGAGTCCGTGACTGTGTGTCTGAAGTCCGGACCTGCAGTGTGGGGGCGCCTCAGGGCACAGTGCTCGCGCCCTTTCTCTTCACCCTCTACACTGCTGACTTCAGACACAACACAGAGAGCTGTGTCCTGCAGAAGTTCTCTGACGACTCTGCCATCATCGGTCTCATCACGGGGGACGAGGACGCAGAGTACAGAGGACTAACACAGAACTTCGTGGACTGGTGTCAGCAGAACCATCTTCTCCTCAACACCGGGAAGACCAAGGAGATGCTGGTGGACTTCCGTCGACGTCACTCTACTCCACCTGCACCAGTGAGCATCCAGGGAAGGGACATTGAGAGAGTGGTCTCATACAAGTACCTGGGTGTTCATCTGAACAATAAACTGGACTGGACTCACCACACAGACGCACTCTACAGAAGGGGCCAGAGTCGTCTCTACCTCCTGAGGAGGCTCAGGTCTTTTGGAGTGAGAGGGCCACTCCTGAAGACCTTCTACGACTCTGTGGTGGCATCTGCCATTCTGTACGGTGTGGTCTGCTGGAGCAGCGGCATCACAGAGAGGGAGAGGAAGAAGCTGGACAAGATCATCAGGAAGTCCAGCTCAGTCCTGGGCTGTCCTCTGGACTCTGCTCGGGAGGTGGGGGACAGGAGGGTCCTGGCTAAACTCATGTCAATGCTGGACCATGAGTCCCACCCCCTGCAGGAGACTTTATCAGCTCTGGAGAGCAGCTTCAGTGACAGACTAATCCACCCTCGCTGTGTGAAGGAGAGGTTTCGCAGGTCTTTCCTTCCTGCTGCTGTCAGACTTTACAACGCACATCTCTGAACTGGCCGTATAATTGGTGTACATTATAGTTCACATGTGCAATATTGAACTCTAACTCTAGTGCAATACATGGATCGGACAATGCTGGGAAACACGACAAATTATTACTGTACTGCAATGTACTGTATTTCTTATCTTATTTTTTTATTTTTATTTTGTACTTACTTCATTGCACACTTAATATTACGGATATTGCTTAACAATTTCCCTCTTTATTTTTATTTATTTACTTTATTTTGCACATTTCTTTTATTATCTTGTATGACTACTTTCTGTACTGTCCTATTATGTTGCAACTCTTGGAATTTCCCCTTGTGGGACAAATAAAGGATCTCTTATCTTATCTTATGAACTAGAACCACATCCAGCTCCTCCTTGATTTAATGAGGATGGAGATGTTTGCAGAAAAGGGCCGACATAACAAACAACAACCCGTGATGCTGTTTGGTCGTCCTGCACGCTGGTTCACCTCCTGAATGCCTCATACTTCCTCCAGGATGTGTTCACTTCACTCGTCTTGTCTCACAGTCATGACGGTTTGGGATGTGCTGCTGACGGGGAGGATGACTCACTTCTATCTTTACTGGAGGTCAAGGAGAGGCCGGTGTAGCGGTTCTCTGTGAACACTCAGCTGGATGCAGCCTTGGATCGGGGAGAACGGCTCCAACTAGAACCACGAACATCAGCTGCTGTAGATCTGAAGCAGCTGAGAGTGGAAGCAGCTCGTCCTCGATGATGAGGATTTGAAGCGATCTGCTGTAACACGACTACACTGGCTGCTGTCAGGACTTTCATGTGGATCCGTGTTCGAAAGCTGGGAAGTAAAAGAGCGAACAGACCTCTTAGACAGTAAACAAATACAGCAACTGGAGAATCACCAGCTCCGTGTTCACGCTCAGCCAAGCAGATCTTAGTTGTTTATATCTTTAAAGCTCTCATTATCAGGAGTCTGATCTGAACGCATCACTCTGTGCTCAGACTTTCTACCGCCGCCCAACCCGAGCACCAGGAGTGGATGTTCTCCACCCAACAGAGGGGGCAGAAGGACCTGGACCTGATGTCCTCGTGGTTTCAGTCGAAGCATCTGGACCTGCTTGAGTTTATCAAAGAGGTGAAACGTCTTCGAGGAACTCAAGCAGGTCCAGATGATTGAAACTATGAGGACAACCCCGACCTGGACGCCTGAGGACCTTCACAGAGGATTTGTACCTGATAAACAACGTCTTCTGCATCGTCTTTTTCATCCTGAACCAACCAGAACACAGGACTGAGCCATAACATGAATTAATCTCTGAAGTAACGACGTGTCAGGAGGAAACTTCACCGCCTCCACAGACCCGATCAGAGCCTCGGACGTCCAACAGGGCGGTGGATGATATTTCTTTTTCCTAACAGAGGGTCGGATCAATAATCAGCTCAGAGCTTGGATTTAATTAATCCGAGTTATTTATTTGGGAAACGAGCCGACTGGGCTGGAAAGACAGGAGAGATATTTATGACCAATAAGGTAGTAAAACGAAGCTTTAACAGGGAAACAGCTGAGCCAAGAGACTCCAAAAAGCCCTGAACGTATAGAAACAGTGGAGGAAGCAGACAGCAGATCTCCTGTATGACAACACTGAGATGTTAAATTAGTCTGAACCGTTTCCTCTCAGCGGTTGCATCAGTGGAACGGTTTTAATCTACCATATTAAAAATACAGGACTCTACAGTACAGACTTCAGCGCCTCACATATCCACCGTTACTTCTGACGACACACTCGGTCCTCCTGGACCAGGATGATGCCAGAGTTGCAAACATTCCTGGAGACTGTTTTGTAGCTGGAGGCGCTGTGTTGGCCTTCACCTGTCACCCCCCGCCTTCCTGAACCCAAAACTTTAAGCCTGGAAGCGTTTTGCTAGTTAGACTGTAAAAACTGAGGGATTCAACGAGGATGTGATCTGAACACTCAGAGTGAGAACTGCTGCTGCTGTTATTCAGGTATTTAAAATATGAGGATTTATGCTTTTAAATGAGCTTTAAGACGCCCCGAAGGAGTTCTACTGGATTCAGGTCATGTGACGGACACGTCCAGATCACAGCTTCTCCTTCTTTAGAAACTTTAGTGTAAATTTGTGCCGTCAGTTCGTCAGTCACTGGTCCCCCTTTTCCACCAAGAAGAACCAGGTCCTAGTTCTGGTTCTTGGTTCTAATCTGGTTCCTCCTAAGAACCTGTTTGCTTTGAGTCCAGTTGGAGCCATTGGGTCACCATAAAACCACTACGCTAGCATCCATTACATAGCAGTTAAACAAACGCAGTAAGTTGATGATAATATCTATGTTTATCTCTATAGATGGTCTTAAGGCTGATTGTGAGGCGGAGGTCCTCCTGTTGCCTGGACACATCCGTGATCACGCTACTGGTGGGACACAACTGTAGCGGATTTCAGGTCAACAGTTTGTGCTAAACTTCCGTGTGTCCCGGGAGTCATTCCAATACATGTGTGATGGGACCAGGGACGTCCTGGAGAACAAGGACACTAATTAGCGCTTGTGTGTCCCTTTCCACCGTTGATGGTTGGTCACCATAACCCCGCCCCCAGCCCCTGACGTACTCGGTGCTTAGCTCTGGACCAGCAAAGAGTTGGTGCTTGCTGAGCTCCAGTTTATAGAACCTGGAGTCGGTGCTTAGGAGGTGGAAACACAAAGAAGTGGAGCTAAGTCAGGCTCTGGGTCTGGACTAGACCTGGAACCAGCTCAGTGGAGAAGAGGTGTACATTGGTTCATCCTCAGACATTCATCTATAAATGTCTTCTTCCAAACACCTTTCATATTTACGCAGCTCTGCATCACCTCACTCCCCCCTCCATGCTTCACTATCAGGACTATGCATTCACCATGGTGGTCCTGACGAGGCTTAGACCAAAATGAACTGCAATCATCTGACTGAACAATGTGCTCCCAGGGTCCTTCAGGCTTCTTCTCCTGTCCTTACGTCCATCACACCGTCTGAACAGTCACAGCTGGACTGTTCGAGTAGTTCACTGTCTAAGACTTCATTTCAGGAGGTCGACCACAGCAGCCCTGATCAGAGACACTACGGCTCCTTCTAGACCTCCTGATTACTGCTGACACTGTTTAGACAGTGTTCTAGTTGGTCACCAGTCTCCCAGCTTTTTCCATGAGGAGGACGTGCAGATAGAAACCCATCCACAGGAACAGGATGATCCAAAATGATAAGAACTGAGGATAAAACCAGACGATACATACGGCTCAGTTTCAGCAAAGACCGGAGTTTTACACTGAATGTTCTGGACCTTTTCTATTCTACATGCCACAGAACTGGATTTTGAAGCGATCAGTGCACCGTGAATGTCTGGTTAAGGCCACAAGAATGGACCTCAGGCTGTAAAGGAGACCAAGGCCATGAATCATAAGGATCTGTAGGGCCTCAAAGGACAGCCGTGGACATAAAGGAGCCTCCGTCCTCCATCCTGTCATGTAAACCAGCTTCTTTTCACTCTCTGTTTACATGATGTCAAGCATCTCCCCTCACGGTGACCCTGGCTGTTTATTCTGCTCCGTCTTTGTCAACAAGTCATGTAAATAAAGTTCAGAAAATCCTGAGTTTACATCCGTCAGTCTCTTTCATTTGTCGTCAGTCGTTCTGTTCGTCTCTCACACTCAGAACACTGATCTATAGTACAAACTGTCCAGGTTAAGCTTCAGGTGCTGCCTTTATTCAACCACTATGAGTCTGAACATGAGGGAGGGTCGTGTAAAAATGACGTCTTAAAACAAAAGCACTTGATTTCAGTCGGCTGTTCTACTGAAACTGTATAAACATGAACACTAACGATGTAATGATGTGGTGGATTTGGACTTTCTGCCTTAGTAGAAAACCCACGTTAAAGTTTTTGTTGGTGATGCTCTTTTTTCAGTCACTACAAACTGAGCAGTTCTTTTACTGCTGGTTCCAAATAAACTCAGTTTAGCTGAAGCTGTCGGTCGACCTGGCAGTAGGAGTCTAACAACACACCGAACCCAACCGAACCGTTCGGTACAGAGGTGAACCACGGTACCAACATTTTAAGACTACTAAGAATGACTGATGTACAGAATAGTTTTAACTGTGAACCTCAGTTGTGTTGGACCTTTTCCGTCTCACAGTTGAACAGTGTTGAGGAACTAAAAACCAGTAGGAGTTTCCAGGGGAACACAGGATGTGACGGAGCGTCTTTTCTGCTACGTATGGCTAGCTAATTGGATGCTAATGCTAACAGCTGGAAGATGCTCCACCGTGGTTAAAACCACCCGTCTGGGATCACTTGGGTTTCCTGGTTAAGAATGAAAAAGCAGTAAAACAAGTGGACCAGACCAAAGCCGTAAGGAGCTCCAAACGTTTATCTGTCATGACTCTGGTTTTACTTGGCCGATCAACACGATTCAAAGACTGGTAGATAGTTAGAAATCCACACTTTGGAGACTCAGTGAGGCGTCTTGCTGCTACGTCATCTTAAATCAGTCATGTCATTTTGACGTCTCGGTGCGTCCGTCGACTCCAGACGTTATCATATTGAACCGAACCGTGACTTTGTACCAAGATATGTACCGAAATGTGATTTTTGTGCACTGTTAGACCGTGTACCTGGCAGCATCCTGTGTTCTCCAGGATGCCGTCGGTCTACCTGCAGCAGGTTGGTCTGCTCTGAGAAACAGCTTTAACTATCAGATTCATCTCTGCTGTGTTGCTTCTAGGACGCTTAGCTTTGCCAGACAAACAGAAACTGAAGCTCTGGAGCTGAAAGCAGCCTCCTCTAATGGGCGTGTTTCATCAGCAGGTTTTCAGACGAATCCAGAAGATCAGAAGTTTGTTTCCAGAACTTTCAGACCTCAACAATCAGCTGGTTACTGATGAAACCAATCACCGGCTGCAGCCCTACGGTTGTCCTGTGACAGACCAACGCTGTAGTTTCCCACATATTTCAGTGCTTTAATCATTTTCCCTGCAGAGAAATAGAGCATTTTGCTGAAGCGCAACTTCACAGCAGTTTAAAACTAGATCTGACACAGAGTCCCTCGAGAAAAAAGTCTTTAAAAGAGTCCTAAAGGGGAGAAGTACCAACCTCAGGCTTTAGAGTGGAGTTCAAACAGAGGGTGTCTTTACTTATGATATTATCAGGAACTATGCATTGAATTACTACCTCCATGTCAGTTATATCAGCTAATACTCTAATTATCCATCTATCAGTTTAGTCTGACAGTCCAGAACCCAAAGGTCTTGAACCGATTCTCAGATTTAGGAATCAATCAAATGTTTCGACAGGATGATCAGTGAACCAACTAGAAAACCCCTCAGAGAGCTTCAGTCCACCCCCAACACAATTTCCCACATATTTTGTATGGAACGTTACAGATACTAATGTAATTACATTCAGTTCAAATGTCCTACCAACAATGCAGCCTTCACCCCATCCGACCTAATGAACAGGCGCGGCCTCTAGCGCGGCAGCTCCTAACAGCCTCCCAGCTTCTTAGACAACCGGAGATAAGAATGCCGGCCCAACCGTGCGTATGTCGCTCAGGAAGGAAAGAGAACTCCGTCACTGTCGCTGTCTGTCACATGGAGACCCAAAATGTCATGTGGTCAGAGGGGGTTACCCCAAAAACAAGAGTGCCCTCTGGTGGCTTTTAGAGTAAACCACATTTAACTGTCCACCCGGTTACACTTAGATTTAAAACATCCTGGATCCAGACGGTGATCCGGATCAGTCCCAGAATGCCATCATTTGTTCTTTGTCCCATTTCACACATTTCCTGAACATTTCATCCAAATCCGTCCATGAGTTTTAGAGTTATTTTGAACACAAACAAACAAACAAACGCCGGCCGTCACATAACCTCCTTGGTGGAGGTAATGATCCCTGCAGCTCTAATGGTAAATACAATGATCTGTATGTGTGTAAATACAGTTTGATGTGTTTCCTCGTGGTTTCAGTCGAAGCATCTGGACTGACTTGAGGATGTTTCACCTTCATCTTGGACCAAAACGTCTTCAAGTCATTCCAGACGCTTCGACTGAAACCACGACCTGGACGACTGAGAACCTCCACAGTCGTAGTTTGATGTGTGTTTAATAAATGAAAGTAAATAACAGATGGAGGATGGATGAGCTGCTGGACGTCTGTGGATTCAAAACGTCTGCCTCTGTTCCAGTAATAATGTGGGTTATGTTGTTATCAGGGCCTCGGCTGTGTTGTCTGAAGGATGGAGGCGGCGGTGGAGCTCAGTGATACGAGGCTCTGGATTTAACGTCTGATCTGAACACGAGAGCTCACTCCAAAAACATGAGAGGAGGTTTGGGAAGCAGACAGATGAAGGACGCACACAGGAAGAAGTAAAGACTGATGTGTCCTCAGCAGCTCCTCTGATGGCTGATGGGTAATTGAGGCAGTCACAACACAGATCGGGATGCAGCGTCATGCTGAGCCCCGGGTCTGGCTCGCTGCCCCGGCCCTCTGGCAGCACGCTGAGACACGCTCCGCAACACACACACATAAAAACACATGCTCACCACGCCTGTGCACACACACACACACACACACACACACACACACACACACACACACACTCAGTTCACACATGCTCATTACCAACATACACAAATGCTAACAGGCTGTCTGTACACGAGTCGCCCAGACGGACAAAGACGGAGTGTAAGGACACACACACACACACACACACACACACACACACACACACACACACACACACACACACACACACACACCACTTGAAATCTTCACACTCTGCTCCATCTAACAGACCCAGCATGCCCCAGCTCGTCCACCCTCCTCCTTTATTTCTCCTCTCAGTTCTTCACTGACTAATATCAGGTTCACAACG